>JAUFSD010000005.1:1020000-1022500 GCA_033030425.1 Verpa conica
AAGAAAGTTTCCAGGGAAACTATGGAATTGTTCAGGGGGCAAAACCGTTTTTTTCCTCCGAGGTTGAGGGTTCCTTGGGCAGACTGAACGCCGGGATGCACCGCTCTCGAGGCTTTGGAGTTCCGATTGTCGGGATTGCTCTTCCCGCCTATCAGCTTGCCCAGCGCATATTGACTGGTTGAGGCCAGCCTGGCGTTGCGGCCACAGACTCCACTCTCTGCGCAGAAGACCGAGAACAATGGAATCTTTGGGATTTATCTAGAGCTCTTTCCTTGATCCGGACAAGCTTTCTGACTAGCATTCACTCCACAAAAGTTGAAGGCATGCCCCGCAGTGTGAGGAGTCAGCCTATCCGAGCCTTAAGCCTGCCCCATTTATGGCCGCAATGGAAGGTCTTGACCACCACACCCACTTGAGGCGGGGTCGAACATCGTCTCTCGCTTCCCCGCAATGCAACACAAATCCGACTTAAAACCTCACAGTACTGGGTCCTGCCCAGAGTGCACACAGGCGCAACCGTGTAGGGGCTCCGGCCACTGCCGGATGAGAAGTATGAGGATAGTTTGAGGGGTGCTGGAAAGGGCCTGCTGGCCAACAAGGCAGACGTATTGAACGAACGAACGAACGAGTTGACCACAATCGCGTGGAGCCCAAGGGCCACCACACTCTCCGTGATGAGTCCCGAACAAGACCAAATGGAAACGGAAACGGAAAAAGCTTAAAAGCATGACACGCAATACATCGTAGGTAAATCTAAACGCAAAGACAAAGGCAACTTCCATCCTGCAACTTACTTCAGAGTTCTCTCTCCACTTGCTCACCGCTCGCCACATCTTCCCACACGTCACCCCATTCCCACCCTTTTCCCCTCTCATGCTCTCTCGGTCCCTTCCGTCCCTTCAACCCCTGTTTCTTTTTCTCTTGGACTCCCCAAACCCAATTCTTTGGGTTTACGCAATAGAAAACAACATCCAAAATGGCTGGCTGGTTTGGGGTTCCCAGCTCTCGTAGTAGAACCCTCGTCCTGACCTCCGTGAAGAGGTGCTCTGCGAGAGCGACTTTGACCGTATTGTTGGGGGTGGTGGGGTGTCCAGATTTAGGCCCCCGACCTTGTGTAGGGTTGAAATAGTAGCAAGGTATATGACCCCAAGAAACGCGCCTTATACGGTGGGTTCAAAGGTCTCTGGGTTGATGGGTTGGATGGAATGTGGGGATTGATTCGTCGTAGGACCACCCAGTACCGTTCTAATCCCTCTTTCCTCACAGTGGGGTTCTCGGATAGCAGGCCCCGTTGAGAGTTGGTCGACGGGCTTAAGCACTAGCCAGCCAACGGCACCGGTTGACAGCAATTGCCAGCCCCCCTCCCTCCCTCTCCCCCTACGGCCTGGGTCACGGGCCATCACTCAGCGTTTTGCTGGTACTGTCGGAGGTGCAGGGTAGCCCTTGGCGCCTCCCACTGCAGCAGCGCAGGGAGAGAGGAAAAAAACGTGCTAAGACCCGCCAGGCGCCCCACTGTGCCACCCGCCGTTTGCAGGGGGGGCCCCACCGAGTTGCGGAAACGCTGCAAAAAAAACACGTTTTCGACCCCAAAAATAACCCCCGGAGCGTCAGGAAAATTCGTCCGTCCGAACCAAATCCGGAGGGTATATGAGGGGGAGAGGAAAAGGAAGGGTGGGAAGAAGAGGTGTAGGGCAAAGCTGGCAGTGGGTTAACCCCCAGTGCAAGTGGACCCCTCCCCTCATGTCTCCCGCCTGGAGCTGTGGTTAGCCTGTTTCGATAAAGATGTCTTTGTAAGGTGCAAACCTATCAAATCGACTACCGAGGACAGATTCCGCAGCGCCTCTCCCCTAGAACCTTACACCTTTCAACGTGGCGGTGAAGTCGACCTGTTGGTGACCGGCTGGAGGACGTGAGTCCACAGCGGTCCACCTTGGGCGGACAACATTGTGGCGCTCTCGTGGGTTTTGACCACACACTTCTCCTCTCCACGGGTAACTCCTGGAGAGGGTCGCTGTGGCGGCGATGCCACGGGAGTCCAACGCTAGCCCTGTTGACCCACGTGGTCATCAGGCAATGCTGGAGTCTGTGGATTAATGGCTTATGGCCAACAATCATCACAAGACCACTGAGGGCAAGTAGTGGCCAGTATCCGTCCTCTTGGGGATGTTGACTGGTTCCCTGCAGCCCTCACCTAGGGTAGCCATGCGACAGTTGACCTATTCCTGAAGCCCATTGCGGCCAAGGAGGTAGAGCCTTACTGTTGCGGAAGCATCCCGAAGGATTTCAGACGAGGCAAATGGATGGGAAGCGTTTGATGGCACCGTCAGGCATTTGCCGGTCGGTTCCCAACAGCGTATCCTTGGGTGCACCGGTTCGCTTCTAGTGAGCGTCCTGGCCACCCCGACCAACAGTGCTTCTGGCCGCAGCGTCTCAGGATGTTGCGGCTGCAGCCCTCCCCGCTAGACGGGGAGGGTCAAGGTAGTTACCTGGTTGATCCTGC
>JAUFSD010000005.1:1030000-1032500 GCA_033030425.1 Verpa conica
AAGTATTTTACCGTGAAACGTTGTCTGTCGTTTTCTAGTTGTTCCGTTGAAACCACAGCAGACCTCCACCATTCACCAAGTCACCTAGGCACCCCCAGAGTCCCGCCCCACCGAGGATGAGCTACAGCATCAGCAACTTCAAAAAAATTCCGCCAGGAGTATTTCAAGAATCTGGTGTCTTTTTGAACATTTTCGAGCCTCCCCAGCATCCCCAGCATTCTGCTGCCTCAGGAGAGGCAGATTTTGAGCTTTCAATAAAAGGCTGAAAGAGGCTAGGGATGTACTGGGATACAATAGAATTGTTTAGGGGGGAAGATTGTTTTTTTTTCCCAAAGTTGCTGATGAGCTTCGGTCCACCACAAACAGTGGCGGGCCGGCGTACCAGCTTTCTCAGCGCCTGAGCCGCAGTGCTGGCTTGCCATCGCACGATTGGGCGCTGTACGCTGCTGAATGCGGTGGCAAAGGCGTTCAGCGATGGAACGGCAGAGAGGCAACGAAGAAAGAAACTTACATCGTAACAAACTGAAGAACCGTTGCGTGAAGAAAGAAGGAAACTATTACAGAGAGGGAGCAACGCTCCCTATTTATAGAAAGTTATCCCACCGCACAATGTCCTCGCCGTCAAATCACACCATCGTCCACCTTTGTTCCTTCCTGCATTAGCCGCCAAGCGACTCACCCTTGCACCCCCATCGTCCCGTGAAAAGAAAGTTTCCAGGGAAACTATGGAATTGTTCAGGGGCAAAACCGGTTTTTTCCTCCGAGGTTGAGGGTTCCTTGGACAGACTGAACGCCGGGATGCACCGCTCTCGAGGCTTTGGAGTTCCGATTGTCGGGATTGCTCTTCCCGCCTATCAGCTTGCCCAGCGCATATTGACCGGTTGAGGCCAGCCTGGCGTTGCGGCCACAGACTCCACTCTCTGCGCAGAAGACCGAGAACAATGGAATCTTTGGGATTTATCTAGAGCTCTTTCCTCGATCCGAACAAGCTTTCTGACTAGCATTCACTCCACAAAAGTTGAAGGCATGCCCCGCAGAGTGAGGAGTCAGCCTATCCGAGCCTTAAGCCTGCCCCATTTACGGCCGCAATGGAAGGTCTTGACCACCATACCCACTTGAGGCGGGGGTCGAACATCGTCTCTCGCTTCCCCGCAATGCAACACAAATCCGACTTAAAACCTCACAGTACTGGGTCCTGCCCAGAGTGCACACAGGCGCAACCGTGTAGGGGGCTCCGGCCACTGCCGGATGAGAAGTATCAGGATAGTTTGAGGGGTGCTGGAAAGGGCCTGCTGGCCAACAAGGCAGACGTATTGAACGAACGAACGAACGAGTTGACCACAATCGCGTGGAGCCCAAGGGCCACCACACTCTCCGTGATGAGTCCCGAACAAGACCAAATGGAAACGGAAACGGAAAAAGCTTAAAAGCATGACACGCAATACATCGTAGGTAAATCTAAACGCAAAGACAAAGGCAACTTCCATCCTGCAACTTACTTCAGAGTTCTCTCTCCACTTGCTCACCGCTCGCCACATCTTCCCACACGTCACCCCATTCCCACCCTTTTCCCTCTCATGCTCTCTCGGTCCCTTCCGTCCCTTCAACCCCTGTTTCTTTTTCTCTTGGACTCCCCAAACCCAATTCTTTGGGTTTACGCAATAGAAAACAACATCCAAAATGGCTGGCTGGTTTGGGGTTCCCAGCTCTCGTAGTAGAACCCTCGTCCTGACCTCCGTGAAGAGGTGCTCTGCGAGAGCGACTTTGACCGTATTGTTGGGGGTGGTGGGGTGTCCAGATTTAGGCCCCCGACCTTGTGTAGGGTTGAAATAGTAGCAAGGTATATGACCCCAAGAAACGCGCCTTATACGGTGGGTTCAAAGGTCTCTGGGTTGATGGGTTGGATGGAATGTGGGGATTGATTCGTCGTAGGACCACCCAGTACCGTTCTAATCCCTCTTTCCTCACAGTGGGGTTCTCGGATAGCAGGCCCCGTTGAGAGTTGGTCGACGGGCTTAAGCACTAGCCAGCCAATGGCACCGGTTGACAGCAATTGCCAGCCCCCCTCCCTCCCTCTCCCCCTACGGCCTGGGTCACGGGCCATCACTCAGCCTTTTGCTGGTACTGTCGGAGGTGCAGGGTAGCCCTTGGCGCCACGGTCCTACTCCCACTGCAGCAGCGCAGGGAGAGAGGAAAAAAACGTGCTAAGACCCGCCAGGCGCCCCACTGTGCCACCCGCCGTTTGCAGGGGGGGCCCCACCGAGTTGCGGAAACGCTGCAAAAAAAACACGTTTTCGACCCCAAAAATAACCCCCGGAGCGTCAGGAAAATTCGTCCGTCCGAACCAAATCCGGAGGGTATATGAGGGGGAGAGGAAAAGGAAGGGTGGGAAGAAGAGGTGTAGGGCAAAGCTGGCAGTGGGTTAACCCCCAGTGCAAGTGGACCCCTCCCCTCATGTCTCCCGCCTGGAGCTGTGGTTAGCCTGTTTCGATAAAGATGT
>JAUFSD010000005.1:1040000-1042500 GCA_033030425.1 Verpa conica
GTGGTGGGACTTAACTGCCAGCAAGAGCCTGGGCCATATGTGGGTGCGGTTCCGGCGGCCTCAGAGCGGTGACCAGAGACGCGGAGGGTTGCTGGAAACCTCCCCCAACCCGTTGGGCTGGTGCACATTGCAGGGCTACAACCAGCTGCGGGAGGGGCGGCCCCGTTTCAACCACCCGTAGCCTTCCAGCCCAGCAGGCTGTCGTGGGCAGCTCGGAGGATACCGGCCCTCGCTACAGACCAAAGGATTCCAAACCCGACCAGCGTGTGCGCAAAACGGTTACCTTCGACATTGGCCCCCCACTGTGCCGTCGGCCGGGTCCGCTGGAAGTCTCGAAGAGGGTTCTTTGGGCTTGCGCCGCCGCACGGGACGTTGATGGATGCTGGATTTTGGGGGTTAAGCTTCGTTTAGAGCCTGGGACATGTAGGAAAACACGGAACAGAGATAGAACGTCCGAAAGGCCCCGAAGCGGCCTTTGTGACTTGAGTACAGGTTAGTCCGGGAAAAAGTTACTTGTTGGTTGGATATGGTATACCTAAGGGTTTAGTGAAAAGTAGTGATAATGTGTGGTGACGCGGGATGGAATTTGGCTGTAGGATAGTGGTATATAATCAGGGCTTCACCCCGCTTTATGGAGGACTTCTTTTCGTTACACAATCTCCTGTTTCCTAGATCCACCCCTAAGAATTTAGACCTTTCCCTTGGATCTTTTATATCCAAGTATTTTACCGTGAAACGTTGTCTGTCGTTTTCTAGTTGTTCCGTTGAAACCACAGCAGACCTCCACCATTCACCAAGTCACCTAGGCACCCCCAGAGTCCCGCCCCACCGAGGATGAGCTACAGCATCAGCAACTTCAAAAAAATTCCGCCAGGAGTATTTCAAGAATCTGGTGTCTTTTTGAACATTTTCGAGCCTCCCCAGCATCCCCAGCATTCTGCTGCCTCAGGAGAGGCAGATTTTGAGCTTTCAATAAAAGGCTGAAAGAGGCTAGGGATGTACTGGGATACAATAGAATTGTTTAGGGGGGAAGATTGTTTTTGGTCCCAAAGTTGCTGATGAGCTTCGGTCCACCACAAACAGTGGCGGGCCGGCGTACCAGCTTTCTCAGCGCCTGAGCCGCAGTGCTGGCTTGCCATCGCACGATTGGGCGCTGTACGCTGCTGAATGCGGTGGCAAAGGCGTTCAGCGATGGAACGGCAGAGAGGCAACGAAGAAAGAAACTTACATCGTAACAAACTGAAGAACCGTTGCGTGAAGAAAGAAGGGGGAAACTATTACAGAGAGGGAGCAACGCTCCCTATTTATAGAAAGTTATCCCACCGCACAATGTCCTCGCCGTCAAATCACACCATCGTCCACCTTTGTTCCTTCCTGCATTAGCCGCCAAGCGACTCACCCTTGCAGCACCCCCGCGTCGTCCCGTGAAAAGAAAGTTTCCAGGGAAACTATGGAATTGTTCAGGGGCAAAACCGTTTTTTTCCTCCGAGGTTGAGGGTTCCTTGGGCAGACTGAACGCCGGGATGCACCGCTCTCGAGGCTTTGGAGTTCCGATTGTCGGGATTGCTCTTCCCGCCTATCAGCTTGCCCAGCGCATATTGACCGGTTGAGGCCAGCCTGGCGTTGCGGCCACAGACTCCACTCTCTGCGCAGAAGACCGAGAACAATGGAATCTTTGGGATTTATCTAGAGCTCTTTCCTCGATCCGAACAAGCTTTCTGACTAGCATTCACTCCACAAAAGTTGAAGGCATGCCCCGCAGAGTGAGGAGTCAGCCTATCCGAGCCTTAAGCCTGCCCCATTTACGGCCGCAATGGAAGGTCTTGACCACCATACCCACTTGAGGCGGGGGTCGAACATCGTCTCTCGCTTCCCCGCAATGCAACACAAATCCGACTTAAAACCTCACAGTACTGGGTCCTGCCCAGAGTGCACACAGGCGCAACCGTGTAGGGGCTCCGGCCACTGCCGGATGAGAAGTATCAGGATAGTTTGAGGGGTGCTGGAAAGGGCCTGCTGGCCAACAAGGCAGACGTATTGAACGAACGAACGAACGAGTTGACCACAATCGCGTGGAGCCCAAGGGCCACCACACTCTCCGTGATGAGTCCCGAACAAGACCAAATGGAAACGGAAACGGAAAAAGCTTAAAAGCATGACACGCAATACATCGTAGGTAAATCTAAACGCAAAGACAAAGGCAACTTCCATCCTGCAACTTACTTCAGAGTTCTCTCTCCACTTGCTCACCGCTCGCCACATCTTCCCACACGTCACCCCATTCCCACCCTTTTCCCCTCTCATGCTCTCTCGGTCCCTTCCGTCCCTTCAACCCCTGTTTCTTTTTCTCTTGGACTCCCCAAACCCAATTCTTTGGGTTTACGCAATAGAAAACAACATCCAAAATTGCTGGCTGGTTTGGGGTTCCCAGCTCTCGTAGTAGAACCCTCATCCTGACCTCCGTGAAGAGGTGCTCTGCGAGAGCGACTTTGACCGTATT
>JAUFSD010000005.1:1062500-1065000 GCA_033030425.1 Verpa conica
CATCGCACGATTGGGCGCTGTACGCTGCTGAATGCGGTGGCAAAGGCGTTCAGCGATGGAACGGCAGAGAGGCAACGAAGAAAGAAACTTACATCGTAACAAACTGAAGAACCGTTGCGTGAAGAAAGAAGGGAAACTATTACAGAGAGGGAGCAACGCTCCCTATTTATAGAAAGTTATCCCACCGCACAATGTCCTCGCCGTCAAATCACACCATCGTCCACCTTTGTTCCTTCCTGCATTAGCCGCCAAGCGACTCACCCTTGCCCCCCCCATCGTCCCGTGAAAAGAAAGTTTCCAGGGAAACTATGGAATTGTTCAGGGGCAAAACCGGTTTTTTCCTCCGAGGTTGAGGGTTCCTTGGACAGACTGAACGCCGGGATGCACCGCTCTCGAGGCTTTGGAGTTCCGATTGTCGGGATTGCTCTTCCCGCCTATCAGCTTGCCCAGCGCATATTGACCGGTTGAGGCCAGCCTGGCGTTGCGGCCACAGACTCCACTCTCTGCGCAGAAGACCGAGAACAATGGAATCTTTGGGATTTATCTAGAGCTCTTTCCTCGATCCGAACAAGCTTTCTGACTAGCATTCACTCCACAAAAGTTGAAGGCATGCCCCGCAGAGTGAGGAGTCAGCCTATCCGAGCCTTAAGCCTGCCCCATTTACGGCCGCAATGGAAGGTCTTGACCACCATACCCACTTGAGGCGGGGGTCGAACATCGTCTCTCGCTTCCCCGCAATGCAACACAAATCCGACTTAAAACCTCACAGTACTGGGTCCTGCCCAGAGTGCACACAGGCGCAACCGTGTAGGGGCTCCGGCCACTGCCGGATGAGAAGTATCAGGATAGTTTGAGGGGTGCTGGAAAGGGCCTGCTGGCCAACAAGGCAGACGTATTGAACGAACGAACGAACGAGTTGACCACAATCGCGTGGAGCCCAAGGGCCACCACACTCTCCGTGATGAGTCCCGAACAAGACCAAATGGAAACGGAAACGGAAAAAGCTTAAAAGCATGACACGCAATACATCGTAGGTAAATCTAAACGCAAAGACAAAGGCAACTTCCATCCTGCAACTTACTTCAGAGTTCTCTCTCCACTTGCTCACCGCTCGCCACATCTTCCCACACGTCACCCCATTCCCACCCTTTTCCCTCTCGTGCTCTCTCGGTCCCTTCCGTCCCTTCAACCCCTGTTTCTTTTTCTCTTGGACTCCCCAAACCCAATTCTTTGGGTTTACGCAATAGAAAACAACATCCAAAATGGCTGGCTGGTTTGGGGTTCCCAGCTCTCGTAGTAGAACCCTCGTCCTGACCTCCGTGAAGAGGTGCTCTGCGAGAGCGACTTTGACCGTATTGTTGGGGGTGTCCAGATTTAGGCCCCCGACCTTGTGTAGGGTTGAAATAGTAGCAAGGTATATGACCCCAAGAAATGCGCCTTATACGGTGGGTTCAAAGGTCTCTGGGTTGATGGGTTGGATGGAATGCGGGATTGATTCGTCGTAGGACCACCCAGTACCGTTCTAATCCCTCTTTCCTCACAGTGGGGTTCTCGGATAGCAGGCCCCGTTGAGAGTTGGTCGACGGGCTTAAGCACTAGCCAGCCAATGGCACCGGTTGACAGCAATTGCCAGCCCCCCTCCCTCCCTCTCCCCTACGGCCTGGGTCACGGGCCATCACTCAGCGTTTTGATTGTACTGTCGGAGGTGCAGGGTAGCCCTTGGCGCCTCCCACTGCAGCAGCGCAGGGAGAGAGGAAAACGTGCTAAGACCCGCCAGGCGCCCCACTGTGCCACCCGCCGTTTGCAGGGGGCCCCACCGAGTTGCGGAAACGCTGCAAAAAACACGTTTTCGACCCCAAAAATAACCCCCGGAGCGTCAGGAAAATTCGTCCGTCCGAACCAAATCCGGAGGGTATATGAGGGGGAGAGGAAAAGGAAGGGTGGGAAGAAGAGGTGTAGGGCAAAGCTGGCAGTGGGTTAACCCCCAGTGCAAGTGGACCCCTCCCCTCATGTCTCCCGCCTGGAGCTGTGGTTAGCCTGTTTCGATAAAGATGTCTTTGTAAGGTGCAAACCTATCAAATCGACTACCGAGGACAGATTCCGCAGCGCCTCTCCCCTAGAACCTTACACCTTTCAACGTGGCGGTGAAGTCGACCTGTTGGTGACCGGCTGGAGGACGTGAGTCCACAGCGGTCCACCTTGGGCGGACAACATTGTGGCGCTCTCGTGGGTTTTGACCACACACTTCTCCTCTCCACGGGTAACTCCTGGAGAGGGTCGCTGTGGCGGCGATGCCACGGGAGTCCAACGCTAGCCCTGTTGACCCACGTGGTCATCAGGCAATGCTGGAGTCTGTGGATTAATGGCTTATGGCCAACAATCATCACAAGACCACTGAGGGCAAGTAGTGGCCAGTATCCGTCCTCTTGGGGATGTTGACTGGTTCCCTGCAGCCCTCACCTAGGGTAGCCATGCGACAGTTGACCTATTCCTGAAGCCC
>JAUFSD010000005.1:1072500-1075000 GCA_033030425.1 Verpa conica
AATGTCCGAAAGGCCCCGAAGCGGCCTTTGTGACTTGAGTACAGGTTAGTCCGGGAAAAAGTTACTTGTTGGTTGGATATGGTATACCTAAGGGCTTAGTGAAAAGTAGTGATGATGTGTGGTGACGCGGGATGGAATTTGGCTGTAGGATAGTGGTATATAATCAGGGCTTCACCCCGCTTTTTGGAGGACTTCTTTTCGTTACGCAATCTCCTGTTTCCTAGATCCACCCCTAAGAATTTAGACCTTTCCTTGGATCTTTTATATCCAAGTATTTTACCGTGAAACGTTGTCTGTCGTTTTCTAGTTGTTCCGTTGAAACCACAGCAGACCTCCACCATTCACCAAGTCACCTAGGCACCCCTAGAGTCCCGCCCCACTGAGGATGAGCTACAGCATCAGCAACTTCAAAAAAATTCCGCCAGGAGTATTTCAAGAATCTGGTGTCTTTTTGAACATTTTCGAGCCTCCCCAGCATTCTGCTGCCTCAGGAGAGGCAGGTTTTGAGCTTTCAATAAAAGGCTGAAAGAGGCTAGGGATGTACTGGGATACAATAGAACTGTTTAGGGGGGAAGATTGTTTTTTTTCCCAAAGTTGCTGATGAGCTTCGGTCCACCACAAACAGTGGCGGGCCGGCGTACCAGCTTTCTCAGCGCCTGAGCCGCAGTGCTGGCTTGCCATCGCACGATTGGGCGCTGTACGCTGCTGAATGCGGTGGCAAAGGCGTTCAGCGATGGAACGGCAGAGAGGCAACGAAGAAAGAAACTTACATTGTAACAAACTGAAGAACCGTTGCGTGAAGAAAGAAGTGTTAAACTATTACAGAGAGGGAGCAACGCTCCCTATTTATAGAAAGTTATCCCACCGCACAATGTCCTCGCCGTCAAATCACACCATCGTCCACCTTTGTTCCTTCCTGCATTAGCCGCCAAGCGACTCACCCTTGCACCCCCCCCCAATCTTCCCGTGAAAAGAAAGTTTCCAGTGAAACTATGGAATTGTTCATGGGGCAAAACCGTTTTTTTCCTCCGAGGTTGAGGGTTCCTTGGACAGACTGAACGCCGGGATGCACCGCTCTCGAGGCTTTGGAGTTCCGATTGTCGGGATTGCTCTTCCCGCCTATCAGCTTGCCCAGCGCATATTGACTGGTTGAGGCCAGCCTGGCGTTGCGGCCACAGACTCCACTCTCTGCGCAGAAGACCGAGAACAATGGAATCTTTGGGATTTATCTAGAGCTCTTTCCTTGATCCGGACAAGCTTTCTGACTAGCATTCACTCCACAAAAGTTGAAGGCATGCCCCGCAGTGTGAGGAGTCAGCCTATCCGAGCCTTAAGCCTGCCCCATTTATGGCCGCAATGGAAGGTCTTGACCACCACACCCACTTGAGGCGGGGTCGAACATCGTCTCTCGCTTCCCCGCAATGCAACACAAATCCGACTTAAAACCTCACAGTACTGGGTCCTGCCCAGAGTGCACACAGGCGCAACCGTGTAGGGGCTCCGGCCACTGCCGGATGAGAAGTATGAGGATAGTTTGAGGGGTGCTGGAAAGGGCCTGCTGGCCAACAAGGCAGACGTATTGAACGAACGAACGAACGAGTTGACCACAATCGCGTGGAGCCCAAGGGCCACCACACTCTCCTTGATGAGTCCCGAACAAGACCAAATGGAAACGGAAACGGAAAAAGCTTAAAAGCATGACACGCAATACATCGTAGGTAAATCTAAACGCAAAGACAAAGGCAACTTCCATCCTGCAACTTACTTCAGAGTTCTCTCTCCACTTGCTCACCGCTCGCCACATCTTCCCACACGTCACCCCATTCCCACCCTTTTCCCCTCTCGCGCTCTCTCGGTCCCTTCCGTCCCTTCAACCCCTGTTTCTTTTTCTCTTGGACTCCCCAAACCCAATTCTTTGGGTTTACGCAATAGAAAACAACATCCAAAATGGCTGGCTGGTTTGGGGTTCCCAGCTCTCGTAGTAGAACCCTCGTCCTGACCTCCGTGAAGAGGTGCTCTGCGAGAGCGACTTTGACCGTATTGTTGGGGGTGTCCAGATTTAGGCCCCCGACCTTGTGTAGGTTTGAAATAGTAGCAAGGTATATGACCCCAAGAAATGCGCCTTATACGGTGGGTTCAAAGGTCTCTGGGTTGATGGGTTGGATGGAATGTGGGGATTGATTCGTCAGTAGGACCACCCAGTACCGTTCTAATCCCTCTTTCCTCACAGTGGGGTTCTCGGATAGCAGGCCCCGTTGAGAGTTGGTCGACGGGCTTAAGCACTAGCCAGCCAACGGCACCGGTTGACAGCAATTGCCAGCCCCCCTCCCTCCCTCTCCCCTACGGCCTGGGTCACGGGCCATCACTCAGCGTTTTGCTGGTACTGTCGGAGGTGCAGGGTAGCCCTTGGCGCCTCCCACTGCAGCAGCGCAGGGAGAGAGGAAAACGTGCTAAGACCCGCCAGGCGCCCCACTGTGCCACCCGCCGTTTGCAGGGGGGG
>JAUFSD010000005.1:1082500-1085000 GCA_033030425.1 Verpa conica
GGCAGGAGCATTTCTGGAGGGCCCTCCTTCGTCAGCCTCCCCCCCTCCCCTTCGCTTCACTCGGAGGAGCACGCTAATGGTGCGATATAAGCGTGGGAAACCTGTTGATGGAACCCACCGTTGCACGGTTGATCGGGTTTGTAGGGCAGCGTATCGGCTGAGGATGCCCCCTTCTGGCCCCCCGACCCTGTGTTGGATCAGTAGACTGCCCCCTTGCCGGTACATGCCAGCAGCTCAGGCGGCTGGAGGTGGTGGGACTTAACTGCCAGCAAGAGCCTGGGCCATATGTGGGTGCGGTTCCGGCGGCCTCAGAGCGGTGACCAGAGACGCGGAGGGTTGCTGGAAACCTCCCCCCCCCAACCCGTTGGGCTGGTGCACATTGCAGGGCTACAACCAGCTGCGGGAGGGGCGGCCCCGTTTCAACCACCCGTAGCCTTCCAGCCCAGCAGGCTGTCGTGGGCAGCTCGGAGGATACCGGCCCTCGCTACAGACCAAAGGATTCCAAACCCGACCAGCGTGTGCGCAAAACGGTTACCTTCGACATTGGCCCCCCACTGTGCCGTCGGCCGGGTCCGCTCGGGGAAGTTTCGAAGAGGGTTCTTTGGGCTTGCGCCGCCGCACGGGACGTTGATGGATGCTGGATTTTGGGGGTTAAGCTTCGTTTAGAGCCTGGGACATGTAGGAAAACACGGAACAGAGATAGAACGTCCGAAAGGCCCCGAAGCGGCCTTTGTGACTTGAGTACAGGTTAGTCCGGGAAAAAGTTACTTGTTGGTTGGATATGGTATACCTAAGGGTTTAGTGAAAAGTAGTGATAATGTGTGGTGACGCGGGATGGAATTTGGCTGTAGGATAGTGGTATATAATCAGGGCTTCACCCCGCTTTATGGAGGACTTCTTTTCGTTACACAATCTCCTGTTTCCTAGATCCACCCCTAAGAATTTAGACCTTTCCCTTGGATCTTTTATATCCAAGTATTTTACCGTGAAACGTTGTCTGTCGTTTTCTAGTTGTTCCGTTGAAACCACAGCAGACCTCCACCATTCACCAAGTCACCTAGGCACCCCCAGAGTCCCGCCCCACCGAGGATGAGCTACAGCATCAGCAACTTCAAAAAAATTCCGCCAGGAGTATTTCAAGAATCTGGTGTCTTTTTGAACATTTTCGAGCCTCCCCAGCATCCCCAGCATTCTGCTGCCTCAGGAGAGGCAGATTTTGAGCTTTCAATAAAAGGCTGAAAGAGGCTAGGGATGTACTGGGATACAATAGAATTGTTTAGGGGGGAAGATTGTTTTTTTTCCCAAAGTTGCTGATGAGCTTCGGTCCACCACAAACAGTGGCGGGCCGGCGTACCAGCTTTCTCAGCGCCTGAGCCGCAGTGCTGGCTTGCCATCGCACGATTGGGCGCTGTACGCTGCTGAATGCGGTGGCAAAGGCGTTCAGCGATGGAACGGCAGAGAGGCAACGAAGAAAGAAACTTACATCGTAACAAACTGAAGAACCGTTGCGTGAAGAAAGAAGGGGGAAACTATTACAGAGAGGGAGCAACGCTCCCAATTTATAGAAAGTTATCCCACCGCACAATGTCCTCGCCGTCAAATCACGCCATCGTCCACCTTTGTTCCTTCCTGCATGAGCCGCCAAGCGACTCACCCTTGCACCCCCCCCCCCCCATCGTCCCGTGAAAAGAAAGTTTCCAGGGAAACTATGGAATTGTTCAGGGGGCAAAACCGTTTTTTTCCTCCGAGGTTGAGGGTTCCTTGGGCAGACTGAACGCCGGGATGCACCGCTCTCGAGGCTTTGGAGTTCCGATTGTCGGGATTGCTCTTCCCGCCTATCAGCTTGCCCAGCGCATATTGACTGGTTGAGGCCAGCCTGGCGTTGCGGCCACAGACTCCACTCTCTGCGCAGAAGACCGAGAACAATGGAATCTTTGGGATTTATCTAGAGCTCTTTCCTTGATCCGGACAAGCTTTCTGACTAGCATTCACTCCACAAAAGTTGAAGGCATGCCCCGCAGTGTGAGGAGTCAGCCTATCCGAGCCTTAAGCCTGCCCCATTTATGGCCGCAATGGAAGGTCTTGACCACCACACCCACTTGAGGCGGGGTCGAACATCGTCTCTCGCTTCCCCGCAATGCAACACAAATCCGACTTAAAACCTCACAGTACTGGGTCCTGCCCAGAGTGCACACAGGCGCAACCGTGTAGGGGCTCCGGCCACTGCCGGATGAGAAGTATGAGGATAGTTTGAGGGGTGCTGGAAAGGGCCTGCTGGCCAACAAGGCAGACGTATTGAACGAACGAACGAACGAGTTGACCACAATCGCGTGGAGCCCAAGGGCCACCACACTCTCCGTGATGAGTCCCGAACAAGACCAAATGGAAACGAAAACGGAAAAAGCTTAAAAACATGACACGCAATACATCGTAGGTAAATCTAAACGCAAAGACAAAGGCAACTTCCATCCTGCAACTTACTTCAGAGTTCTCTCTCCAC
>JAUFSD010000005.1:1095000-1097500 GCA_033030425.1 Verpa conica
AGGCTTTGGAGTTCCGATTGTCGGGATTGCTCTTCCCGCCTATCAGCTTGCCCAGCGCATATTGACCGGTTGAGGCCAGCCTGGCGTTGCGGCCACAGACTCCACTCTCTGCGCAGAAGACCGAGAACAATGGAATCTTTGGGATTTATCTAGAGCTCTTTCCTCGATCCGAACAAGCTTTCTGACTAGCATTCACTCCACAAAAGTTGAAGGCATGCCCCGCAGAGTGAGGAGTCAGCCTATCCGAGCCTTAAGCCTGCCCCATTTACGGCCGCAATGGAAGGTCTTGACCACCATACCCACTTGAGGCGGGGGTCGAACATCGTCTCTCGCTTCCCCGCAATGCAACACAAATCCGACTTAAAACCTCACAGTACTGGGTCCTGCCCAGAGTGCACACAGGCGCAACCGTGTAGGGGCTCCGGCCACTGCCGGATGAGAAGTATCAGGATAGTTTGAGGGGTGCTGGAAAGGGCCTGCTGGCCAACAAGGCAGACGTATTGAACGAACGAACGAACGAGTTGACCACAATCGCGTGGAGCCCAAGGGCCACCACACTCTCCGTGATGAGTCCCGAACAAGACCAAATGGAAACGGAAACGGAAAAAGCTTAAAAGCATGACACGCAATACATCGTAGGTAAATCTAAACGCAAAGACAAAGGCAACTTCCATCCTGCAACTTACTTCAGAGTTCTCTCTCCACTTGCTCACCGCTCGCCACATCTTCCCACACGTCACCCCATTCCCACCCTTTTCCCCTCTCATGCTCTCTCGGTCCCTTCCGTCCCTTCAACCCCTGTTTCTTTTTCTCTTGGACTCCCCAAACCCAATTCTTTGGGTTTACGCAATAGAAAACAACATCCAAAATGGCTGGCTGGTTTGGGGTTCCCAGCTCTCGTAGTAGAACCCTCGTCCTGACCTCCGTGAAGAGGTGCTCTGCGAGAGCGACTTTGACCGTATTGTTGGGGTGTCCAGATTTAGGCCCCCGACCTTGTGTAGGGTTGAAATAGTAGCAAGGTATATGACCCCAAGAAACGCGCCTTATACGGTGGGTTCAAAGGTCTCTGGGTTGATGGGTTGGATGGAATGTGGGGATTGATTCGTCGTAGGACCACCCAGTACCGTTCTAATCCCTCTTTCCTCACAGTGGGGTTCTCGGATAGCAGGCCCCGTTGAGAGTTGGTCGACGGGCTTAAGCACTAGCCAGCCAATGGCACCGGTTGACAGCAATTGCCAGCCCCCCTCCCTCCCTCTCCCCCTACGGCCTGGGTCACGGGCCATCACTCAGCCTTTTGCTGGTACTGTCGGAGGTGCAGGGTAGCCCTTGGCGCCACGGTCCTACTCCCACTGCAGCAGCGCAGGGAGAGAGGACAAAAACGTGCTAAGACCCGCCAGGCGCCCCACTGTGCCACCCGCCGTTTGCAGGGGGGCCCCACCGAGTTGCGGAAACGCTGCAAAAAAAACACGTTTTCGACCCCAAAAATAACCCCCGGAGCGTCAGGAAAATTCGTCCGTCCGAACCAAATCCGGAGGGTATATGAGGGGGAGAGGAAAAGGAAGGGTGGGAAGAAGAGGTGTAGGGCAAAGCTGGCAGTGGGTTAACCCCCAGTGCAAGTGGACCCCTCCCCTCATGTCTCCCGCCTGGAGCTGTGGTTAGCCTGTTTCGATAAAGATGTCTTTGTAAGGTGCAAACCTATCAAATCGACTACCGAGGACAGATTCCGCAGCGCCTCTCCCCTAGAACCTTACACCTTTCAACGTGGCGGTGAAGTCGACCTGTTGGTGACCGGCTGGAGGACGTGAGTCCACAGCGGTCCACCTTGGGCGGACAACATTGTGGCGCTCTCGTGGGTTTTGACCACACACTTCTCCTCTCCACGGGTAACTCCTGGAGAGGGTCGCTGTGGCGGCGATGCCACGGGAGTCCAACGCTAGCCCTGTTGACCCACGTGGTCATCAGGCAATGCTGGAGTCTGTGGATTAATGGCTTATGGCCAACAATCATCACAAGACCACTGAGGGCAAGTAGTGGCCAGTATCCGTCCTCTTGGGGATGTTGACTGGTTCCCTGCAGCCCTCACCTAGGGTAGCCATGCGACAGTTGACCTATTCCTGAAGCCCATTGCGGCCAAGGAGGTAGAGCCTTACTGTTGCGGAAGCATCCCGAAGGATTTCAGACGAGGCAAATGGATGGGAAGCGTTTGATGGCACCGTCAGGCATTTGCCGGTCGGTTCCCAACAGCGTATCCTTGGGTGCACCGGTTCGCTTCTAGTGAGCGTCCTGGCCACCCCGACCAACAGTGCTTCTGGCCGCAGCGTCTCAGGATGTTGCGGCTGCAGCCCTCCCCGCTAGACGGGGAGGGTCAAGGTAGTTACCTGGTTGATCCTGCCAGTAGTCATATGCTTGTCTCAAAGATTAAGCCATGCATGTCTAAGTATAAGCAATATATACAGTGAAACTGCGAATGGCTCATTAAATCAGTTATCGTTTATTTGAT
>JAUFSD010000005.1:1705000-2048335 GCA_033030425.1 Verpa conica
CGTTGATATGAGAGTGATATTTGCGTTCTTATCTTCGAGACATGTATAGCCTCCCTTAATAGCTAACTCTAGACTTGAACCCTCTAGCTGTGGGAGATTCTGTCGACTTAGGGCGAGGATACTAGGTGTGTTCCTGGAGATCAATGCGACATAATACGCAGCAGACGTCTCATTCCCGTCAGCAGGCCTCCAGACCATGCAATTTGGTAATGCCCTGAAATGAGCTAACGTCTCAATCGGCTGGTGGGTCGGCCCATCTTCACCAAGTCCGATGGAATCATGGGTGGCAACATAGATGACTTGATGGTGACTCAAAGCACTCAGTCTTAAAGACCCTGCAGCGTAGGAGACGAAGTTGAGAAACGTCCCCCCGAAGGGTATAATTGTTCCATATGCAGCTAGACCATTCATGATGCCCGCCATACCGTGTTCACGAACCCCGTAGCGAATGTAGCGACCACTCCAGTCTCCAAGTTTGGTAGACGGGGGCTGAAAATCGGTTGCTTCTTTGGAACGGGTGAGATTTGAGCCGGTAAGGTCGGCGGAACCACCGACGAGCTCGGGAATAATGGGGTAGAGGGCATTGAGAACTGTTTCAGATAACTTGCGAGATGCGATAGCAGGGTCGGTAGATTTGTAGCTAAAGAAGGTTAATACCTGGTCTTCGAAGTAGTATTAGATATGGGTGAAGTACATTGGGAGGCTCTTCTCCCACCCCTCCGGGAGCTTTTTGGACACTATCCTCTCTAGTTCAGCACCTTCCTTGGGAAACTCTTTCTTATACTTTTCAAGTAACTGGTTCCATTTCTCTTCAGCGGCGGCACCATTCGCGGCAGTTTTGCCATAGATTTCATAAACCTTGGAAGGAACCTCGAAGCTGTTCTCTGAATTGAATCCAAACTTTTTTTTGACGCTCTTACAGTCGTCCTCCTTAAGAGGATTCCCATGAACGCCGCCGGTACCTTGAAGTTTAGATCCAAATCCAATAGTGGTGGTGAGCTTGATAATGGATGGTTTATCAGTCACTGCCTTGGCTGCAGCAATAGCCTTTCCAATACTCGCGAGGTCATGGTCACCGTCTTTGACATGTTGTGTGTGCCAGCCATATGCTTCAAACCTGGTAAGAACATCCTCTGTGAATGCGCAATTTGTATCCCCGTCCTACTCGCGTTAATAATTACTCGATGTGAGATATTGGGTAAAATAGTTTATACAATTGAAATATGGTTATCATCGTAGATACCGATAAGATTACCCAACTGCAAATGACCAGCCAAAGACGCTGCCTCGGAGGCAACACCTTCCATGAGACATCCATCACCAAAGTAGAGATAAGTGTGGTTATCGATTAGGTCGTAGCCAGGTTTGTTGTAGACCGCTGCAGTGTGGGCTTGGGCAATGGCGAGTCCAATGGCATTTGCAAAGCCTTGGCCAAGGGGACCAGTAGTGACCTCCACACCAGGCGTATCTCTCTAGCCTTTATGTTAGTTTGGTTATAACTGTGGGTGGGAGATTCCTTACAGCTTCAGGGTGACCAGGGGTTTTTGATCCGACTTTCTATGAGTTATCAGTATTTATTTCTAGCCCAAAGGATACGCAGAATTTCTAGGTGAAATCACTGGGAGAAGGGACATACACGGAAAGCCTTCAGATCGTCGAGAGTGACATCGTACCCAAACAAGTGCAATAGAGCATATTGAAGCATACAGCCATGCCCATTCCTGTAAGAAAGATTAATTACTAGTAGCTCTTATGACTGGCCAAGACTTGCACTTGCACAGAAAAAGCACTCCTAGGTCTTCTCGACACCAGCTCTTGGCGTCATGTCCCACAACCACGACGTCATTTCATTTAAGGGATGAAGTAGATGAGGACTTACGAAAGGACGAATCTATCCCTGTTAAGCCATCTTGGGTTCTTAGGGTTGAATTTCATGAATCTTCACCAAAGTCAGTAATGTATTCGCCTAATTGAACTAACCCCTTACTTATTGAACAAGACATGAGAAACTGGGGCCATTCCCATGGGCGCGCCAGGATGTCCAGAGTTGGCTTTGAAGGTCGCATCTACCTAGAATATATATAGTATATCAGCATGGAGCATCTATGAGTACTACTCCGAGGGATATGTTTAATGTACAGCCAAAACACGGATCGTATTGATACACAGCGGATCATGCTCTCCTAACGTCATCGTGATAGTATGGGTATTGATGGCCTAATTCTTTATAGGTGTATTCTGAGGAGGTTGAAGCATGAAGGATGAAGGGGGGAGAATCAATGCCTTTATGTAGTACATAATACTGACGTCAGACCTGCGTAGGAATCGTAGTGTGCCTTAGCTATAACCGAACTACATATACCTGTATCTATGTCTGGTGGGAATTGTGGGTGTGCAGGTGGTTTATTCATCAAATCGCTAGATGTGGAGGGATTAGTATTTGTAACGTTTTGAGTCTTTAGAAATGTAAGTTATATGCCTTTCATTTGGTTATTATGTCCTCAATTTGTCTGGTAATATCACCTCCTACGATTGCAAACTCAAATGGCTATTAATTGTTTCTCTGTTCGGGGAGTCATATTTATCTTCACGTGACACATTTTGATATTGCACCATTAGAAGTCGGGTGACATCTGGTGATTCTGGTGTTAAGATCGAGACTCATCAATTGGCTGATTTATGAGTTCCTCATAATACATGACCATGCATACTATAATTACATATAATCTCTATTTCTTGAATATTCTTAATTAAATGATGTTTTTTGGTACATATATGAGTAAACGAACCGGATATTAAAGAGGACCCTTCTCTGCTTAAATACATATGCATGGAAAATTAGGTACATTAATAATCAAATCATAGTTATATAGGGTTTACCTAAGCTATCGAGTCTATGGTAGATGCCGAGATACGATATAATATTTCAAACTCTAATATTATTGGCCTGGTCATCCCGAAGGGTTACTCCTGGGTGCCAGGCTCTATTTATAGTTATATTAAAGAACTCTAAAAGAAAAATACGTTGGCCTTTGTGGCTAGTGATAGGCTACTTATTTTGTTATTAGAGGAGTTGATATTCTATGAATTATTGGTGGTTAATTAATTACATGTACTCTCTTTTTATACTTTCATAGTGTACTATCATACATGTAGTGTAGTAAGATAGGGTAATCTATTGGGAATTCGATTCTACTTCTGGCAAGAAACTGTAGTCTAGCTGTTAGTGTAGGCTATTTTTGTTCCGTATCGTGATGTATTTTCAGCCGGTGACTTTGATGGCCAGTTTAATTTTCCGCATTTCTAATTTTAGGACATATTCTAATAGGGAATAGTGCATCTATTCGAGCATGGGTATCCTGTGTATTGGTCGTACAGAGTCTTAGCGGCCCTTAGGGTTTGGTAAATTATTTTTCTTTATTATCTTACTGAGGGTTAGGTCTATTAAGATCATGAACTAGATACTCTCGCGGTGATTCAGGTAATTAGATGGCTTGTTGTAGAATAGTGGACAGGTTTTTGTTGTTCTTGGCTGGACGTGCGCAACAATTCTCGCGGGTTACGGTAGATGCGACTTTCTGAGACAAGACGCAATTCATGTAGTCTGTTTCTCGTATAAGGCGGATTCCAAGTAGGTTAGTCGATAATATAAGCAGGTCTTGCAATTATGGTATCATAAGACTGGACTCTAGGTCACACAAGACTATTATTAGAGTCTCATTCTTTTATACGGAACTGTATGTAAGAGTTCAAGGCCAAGAACCTTTTGACAGCTACATGTATACATGCACGTAAATATTTATTTTATTAGAGTAACAGGCCAAACTTCGGTAAGAAGGTGCTGTTTCTGGGCTGTTTCTAGATGTTCTAAACTGTATATCTGGTAGTAACATTCCCTGGGTTTCTCCGATTACATTTAACCAGCTTTTACATCCGATACTGCAAAATCTTCCACCACCCTATACCTAGCTAGGCATCTCACAACGGCGAAGTATTCAGCCGCCACCATCCGCTGTATATCTAAACCCTCCCGCTCTAACTGTGTCACTGATATTCAAATTAGCGAGGGTCCCTCTACTCAGTAAGGAAGAAAGCTTGTAGCATTAATATATTTAAAGTAATAATGGTTGAGGCAATTGAGGTAAGGTAGCTATAGGAGTAAATGATCAATCATACCCAAAAGTCTGTTAGTCAAGTGCACAGTGTATGAATCGAATCATCACCTTTCATAGTGACAATGATAATGATAATGATGATTATGTTCACGGGCAGTCTTCAGCTTGATGCTTGTCTGTCGGCTTAGTCAGGGTTGGTGTTGCAGCTGGCCAATCGGGCACTTGTCCTTTAACTGATCCAAATTAAGGACACACGAACCCTGCGCGAACGGAAAATTGTCCTCTAGGTTCTTCCCCCTTTTGTCCTGAGACTACCTGTCAACCGGAACACCCCCCCATCCCTCACCACGAACTGGACTCCCCCTCGTTGGATCGTGAAATCTTTTATTCTTGCCTTGTCTAGGCTTTCAGCTCCCGTTGTACCCGAGCTTTATTATCTTTTGCGGGCTGGCTTTGAAGCCCCTGCCTTTATTTTTCTTCGTTGTGTAATCAGGTATATATCCCACCTGTCTTCTAGGACATCTAACTGCCTGCTTGCCAATGGGTGGTTCTCCTTCCGGATTTTAAGACTGACTCTCGTTCATGTACACAGTTGCTTGTTTACGTTCACTATGGCCGCTCGTTCTCTCCGTCGTTCAAATCCCATAACTCTCCTATTGGGGCTCTTGCTCTTCCTGGGGTTCCTAATCTTCATAATAACCCCCTCTAGCCCTTCATCTACCGTTACTACAACTCGGCCCAAATCACGGAAGGGCTCTTCATCTTCAGGCGCACCTCCAGTAGTTCACTACTATCTCAACAATCTCACTACTTCTAGTAACCCCATCAAGAACCGCGAAAAGGTCTTGCTTCTCACGCCTCTCGCTCGCTTCTACGATGAATACTGGGCCAATCTCCTAAAGCTCAATTACCCACATGATCTTATCGAACTTGGTTTTATCGTCCCAAAGACACGCGAGGGTAACACCGCTCTCACCAAACTCGAGGAGGCAGTTAGGCGTGTTCAGACCGGCAAGAAAAAGGACAGATTCGCGGGAGTGACGATCATCCGCCAAGACTTTGATACCCCCGTGCCTCAGAACGAGAAGGATCGCCATGCACTCAATGCGCAGAAGCTACGCAGGGCTGCAATGAGTAGAGCTAGGAATTCTCTGTTGTACACCACCCTTGGAACGGATACTGCCTGGGTTTTGTGGATGGATGCAGATATCGTTGAGACTCCCCACACACTTATTGAAGATCTTGCCAAACATGATAGATCTGTCATTGTTCCGAATTGCTTCCAGCGCTATGTTCAGGATGGGGTCAAGAAGGTCCGGCCGTATGATTTCAATTCATGGCACGAGTCGAATGATGCGCTTGAGATGGCTGCGAAAATGGGTCGGGATGAAATTATCCTAGAAGGATACAAGGAAATGGCGACATGGAGAGCATTGATGGCTTATGAAAGGCAAGAGGGTCAAGATATTCACACTGAGACAACATTAGACGGTGTTGGTGGGACGGCATTGTTGGTCAAGGCGGAGGTGCATAGGGATGGGGCTATGTTTCCTCCTTTTGCGTTCTACAACTTGATTGAGACTGAGGGGTTTGCTAAGATGGCAAAGCGATTGGGTCATCAGCCGTATGGTCTGCCGAACTATTTGGTGAGTCCTCTTATCTCTTCAATAATTTAGAAACGTCGACTAATATGAGCAATCCGTAGGTCTACCATTATAATGAATAATTAAAGAACTCCATGTTATGACTGCTCTACCCTACATTCTCGTCGATATTCCATTGCCAAAAATTATTATGTCAGCCACTTTTTAGGGTTGCGATATCACTCGACTGGCTTGAGGGATGGTTGTTTTTTGTTGGTTGATCAGGGCCCCGCATTTTTCAATACCCAGTTGGCAACTTTCTGTATTTCTCGGATAATTGTTTCTTATGGCTTTTTATGTTTGTTTCGGATTGCGTTTCATGGATATTCCTTTTACTTATATTTATTTATTTACTTTTTTATAAAATGGTGTGAGGGTGTGAAGGTGTGAATAGGATCGGTATTTCGTGTTGGGGTTTCCAAACGCTTGGTTGCTTTTATTGGGCGATGGAGTGATTAGAGGTGGGGTGGTGTCAATCAAATCCATTATTAAATCTAGAAATCCCGAGTACTGATAATTGGAAAAGAAATGCTGAGAGAGGTGAGGGTGTAAATACCCGCCGTTTTTGCCTGGGTCAGGGGTAAAATTATACGGACAACAACACTGAATATATTCAACTGCGATATCACTGTAAATGAGGGAGTGTACGCTCAAGGGCAGGAAAGCCTGGACACCTAAATATTAACTCACCTTACAGATGTCTCGGGATCTATAGCGGTACGTTTCTCTCGAGTGGATAAAAGAAAGCTTCGAAGGAGCCCCACGCGGGGGTCGAACCCGCAACCTTGAGATACCACTTAAGAGTCTCACGCTCTACCGATTGAGCTAGCGAGGCCATATCATAGTTATTGACTGTGAACCCTGATATGTAATCCTTTAGCTAACTGGGATTAGGCTAGACCCTAGGTCTCCACTAGCTTAGCTGTGTGATGTCAAGTTCTAGTGCAAAGTTACTGAGTGTTTACTGATGACGACATCAGGGGGGGGGGGCGGTAAGGGACCTATGTATTAGACTTACTGTGGCTTGACGTCAGTGTTTTAAGGGATGAGGGGTCCACAAGATTCTGTCATCACATTGTGGGCCCGTTAGGCGTAGATCAGTTCTAGACACCGAAGCTCTCTGCTTACGGGGTTTACAAGATACCGGCCTCTTATAAATTAGTCCATCTTAACAGCCCATGCGGAAGTTAGGAGATTGGTAGGTTCTTAGTGTATATTCTTTCACTCCGTGTCTCGTCATTTGTCATTTGTCATACCCTTACTCCACTATCACTTTTACCACTATACCCCACTTTTTTAGACTTTAGTGGGGTATGTTTCTTGAAGAGTTATAGCTCAAATGTTATGTGTCGATCCTGAGGTTTTTTTTCCCTTTGGAATGGAGCCTGGAGATTGATCTGCCCCTCTTATGATAGGTTATGGGTTTCGGGTATACCCCAGGGCTCCACATACTATTATCACCTATGTATTATAGATTGTATACCTGGGATATTGTTTTGTGTTTGAATGTGGGGCTTATTTAACATTATTTAACATTATTTGTATTTTGGGTCTTGATTATAATATGTTTACTAAGTTTGGGATTCAAGGGTCTTTTTGTAATACCCCTATATTAAAATCTGTTTAGACAAGGTAGGGATAGTAACACATCGTCATAGGTTATCACTCGCTACAATCCACTGCTCCTCATAAGACTCCCTAATAAATGGTACTGACGTTTACAGGGTTGGTAAAACCACATAGGAGGCTAATTACAGGATTTTTTTCTTGCGTATTGGGCGCGGAGGAGCTGCTGTGGAATCGATGGTGTAATCAAGTTAAGTTTAGGCTAGACAACTAGTTCTTATGTATACGTAGCCGATTTTACTTATGACTTACTTCAAGTAGCTCAGTCGTATGCCCCTCCCGTACTATAAACTCATGTATAGCTTGAGAAAATTCTAGATTTACCGTGCATAGATTTACTATTCAGTTAAGTAATATAAAATTATCGTCTTTCTTGGTGGTAGCTATAAAGAGCAGCCGTACGACCCATCAAGGCTATTCGAAATTTTTCTTGAGGTCAATTAGATATTTTGTCTACTCGTTTCTATATTCCTCCGGTAGCTCTTTTATCTTCTGGTTTTTGGTACCAATAATGAAGCCGGACCAGAGCCTGTCCGTTTGGGCTATCGCTGGCCTTTGTGGTACTGGTACGTAGTATTATACGCTGAGTTCTTGCATTTTTTTAATGAGTTCTTTGCTCGTGCCGTACTGCGTATTCTCAAGCTCAGCCAGTTTACATTTCAAGACATTGGACTGACATCACAATAAATCACTCGCAGCTCTCTCACTCCCCCAGGTGCCTTACTACACCTCACGTTTCCCTCAACATCCTCAAAACCTTGGATATCAAGGCGACTACCCAAAATACTGGCAAGGCGAAGCATATAATCCAGTGGACACTACCGCCCCCTATAATGCTGTCCTACCAGAAGCTGCCGTAGAAGCAGAGGAGAAAGAACCACGCCCCTCATTCACAAACCGTAAATATCCCGCTCGCGAAGCAATCAAATACTATTCTGAAAACTCTTTCCCTGTCAATGATGTGTCGGACGCTGAGGTTGTCGGGGAAGATTCTCCGAATAAGAGTGTGCAGAATGTCAAGATCACAAATGACACTCCAGGTGATAATGATAAAAGCTATACTAGGGTCACGAAGGGCCCAGGTGTTGGACGTAGAAAGAAGAAGCCTGCTCGTGTCGAATCTGAAGAGAAGGAGAAAGAGGAGGTTGCCGGGCCTGCTAGAAAGTCTGGCGGTATTGAGGATATTGCTGACATTGCTATCCCAGAATTTGATGGTAGCGCCGAAGCTGCCGAGGAAGAAGACGAAAACTGGAATTCTTTCACCTTCGGTGTGGTTAGTGACTCTCTTGCTTACCATGATCCCTATGAGAACCGCGAGGGGGAGTTCGAGCGCAAGACCAATGCGCTCCAAAAGATCGAGAAGATGATGGGTCAAGGGTTTGGGTCATCTAAGGATGATGCTGAAAAGCGCTCTTTGCATAGGCGTGATTGGCCGGAACATATCCAGGAAAAGGCACTCAAGATGATGGAGAGTGCATCCTCTATGCAGGCAAAAGGTCAAAAGACTCTCGAAAATGATCCACAGTACCAAGAGTCATTAAAGGCTAAGAGCCCCGAGGCTGCAGCGGACCCAGATGCTGCACCTAAGAGCACCTTCCCTGTTGTACCAAAGTCCAAAGAGGGCCCAAAAAAGCAGCCTATTCCCTCAAGCCCGAGTCCACAGGCAGATCAGACTTCTCCCTCGAAGAAGGTTGTCGGCTCTGGGGGCGGGGGTCTTGTTCCTCCGGGAAAAGCTGGTAAGCTTGGAAAGGCCAAGGATCAGTCCCCTCAGCGCCAGCCAGCACCCAAGCCAACTCAGCAACAGCCACCCCAGAAAAACCAGCCTAGTTCTCAGGGAAATGCTCCTCCTAACACGAACAGGCGTGTGGAAAATATGCCAGTTCAGGGTAAGGGTAATTCTGGATTGAACACACCTAATCAGCGCAGTCCACATAAGGGACAGGGAAAGCCTCAAGGAAAGACACAAGGAAAGCCTCAGCAGGCAAAACCTCAGCAGCAGAAACCTAATTTAATGAAGCGTCAGGTTTCGGTTCCAGCAGGGTAAGCTTCATAGCTAGTCACTCGCATTAACTCGATACTTATCTAGACATGAGTGAGACCATGCTAATATTAATAGGCCCGAATACCCCCCTGGGACAATGATTACCCGTATCATCCGCCCTGCAGTTGCTAATCCTGCTGCAGCCCCTAATCCTGCCGTGGTTCACGAAGCTGTCCCAGTTTACGATAATCAAATTATTCAACAAATCAGCGATAGTCAAATCCAACAAATCGACGACGGCCAAATTCAAGCTCCTAATATAGTCCCCGTTCCAGCTCCAGTACCTGTCCCAGCCCCAGTCCCAGCCCCCGCTCCAGCTCCAGCTCCAGCTCCCGTACCGGTAGTAATCCAGCAGGCCGTCCCAATTCCGGCTCCAGTTGTCACCCAACTAGTCACCATTGCAGCCGCCCCCGTACCCGCCCCTACTCCCATTGTAGTAGTGCCTTCTCAGGTTCCGGTACCAGCAGTGAGGGAGCAGATCCAGTTCGCAGCTATCGTCCACCCGGGCGAGGTTATCTGCCCAGACAATAAGCCTTGCCCACCCCCCGCTCCGACCTTCGAGGAAAAGACCTACCTCCAACCTGTTCAAAAGCTGCGTGAAATTGAGGTCACTCACGAAGAAGTTGTGGCTGTTCCTAAGCTTGAGCCGGTTGAGGTGACACGCTATGTCGACGTTGAGAAGGAGATGCAAGTTGAAAAGCAGGTTTTAGTAAACCCAACTTGCGAGACCTGTGCGCACGAGGTACAAGTCAAGAAGCCGGTATGCGAGACCTGTGTGCATGAGGTAGAAGTTAAGCCGATCTGCGAGACCTGTGTGCATGAGGTAGAAGTTAAGCCGGTCTGCAAGACCTGCGTGCAAGAACTAGAGTTGAAAAAGCCAGTTTGCGACTGTGTGTATGGGAAGGAGATGGAAAGACAGGATACAGCTGGTGGGTGCACTTGTATGGAAGGAGATGGTAGCGGAGAACAGGGGAGTTTTAGTAGGACCTATTCCAATGGCAAGGAGGCCGTTGGGTATGGTGGTCCTAGAGGGGCTGGTGGGACTAGAAGTGGGCCCGTTAGTACACCGGGGGGGCTAGAGGCGTTTTTTAGAGAGAAGATGCCAGAGCATTTTGAGCATTAAATGCTGTGTTGGCTAATCAGGCATATCGGCGGGTTGAATATGCCGGTGGGATGGAAAGATTGGTAAAGTGGTAAAGTTTGATTGAGCTATTTATCTTGGCTATTGTATTATCTATTGCGTTTTATTCTTTTGAACTAAGAAAAATGCGATAGTTAGAAGTGGTTTAAGTTATGGTAAATGGAATATCAGAAGTAAAATCTAAAAGATTGAGGAGAGTTTTTATCACTAGAGTAATGGTATAGCGGTCGATATTTAAGATTTTGCGCGGTTAGATAGAGATTTCGACGATGATTGGGTACTTCTCTGTATGTTCACTCTTTTTAGTGATCGTAGAGAGGGTATCATTAGGGGAGCCCTTGTCCTACTATTTGGGGATACGTATTTTTTTTTCGGGAGAACCATTTTAATTGTGTATTTTGGAGAATCTCTTTTTTATAGAGAAATGATAGAGCTGCCTTTGTGTGTGGTAACTATATCCCTTAAACCAGAGTAGGAAGAGACCAAGAAAATACTGGGCGATTCCCAAAGTCCAACACTAAAGGAGCCTCAGCAAACCCCAAATTAAAATCCATCTGCCTTGATACCATCTGCCTTCTCCTGCGCCAGCCTTTGGTCGTTCATTTTCCACCACCACTTGTGTGTTTCATCCTCAATACTTCTATCCTCCCAGGGTTTTGGGGACAATATGTAGTGCACATTCTTGACATCTTCATCGCGCCAAATCTCTTTATGGCACCACCGTAACGTCTTTAACGCGTTATACTTATACGACAATGGAACCCATCTCCCATTGAATGTATCTGCCAGCAAGCTCTGGTCGGCAAATTCATAGGAGCTGGTCATATTAGGGTTCGAAAGTGCAGCAAGAATTGTGTTGTATAGGTCCATAGACGGCTGTACAACTTGTAGTCCACCATTGCAGGCACCAAGCCCAAAGGTTGCAGGGGCACCCTCGTTCTTGGCAGCCTCCGGGTCGGCATGTTGATAAGTAAACCCGCAGTTAGACGGAATCCAATCAGCGGGGTAGTGGCTCAGTTTCATAGGATTACAAACACAGGCGTGCGCAGCTGCAAAGACACGGTTTCCGGTGATATCGAGAGAGATGTCCATGAGTTCATCCATGTTCTGGAGGACAACCATATCGCTATCAAGCTGCACAATGCGATCGTACTCAATCATCGAGAATGGCTGAAGCTTGCCTATTGGCATTGTTTCTCTCAGCACCACACCCAACTAAGTAAACTTCGAATAGAAAGTAGAAAACTCACTCCAGCAGTCATAAAACCTCACAGAATTACTAAAATCCTTTTCTACTGTCGGTAGAAGGTAATTAACCCTCTTCTTCACAAGTCCCCTTCGGTCCAGAGCCTCATGACCTTCGGGTTCCAAAGAATCCGTGTACAGCACCACAAGCGGGTACTTTGATCCTGAACGTTTTAGGGAGTAATCTAGCGTGAGCAGCCCACTGAGGTACTTCGTATTTGTCAAGAGGGATGTCCAAACTGTACTTAGTTAGCTATTGGTGGAGAAGGGGGGGGGCTCTGGAGATGCCATTTGCTAGCCGCCACAGTGACCGAAAGAAGGGATTCCTAGAGCTGACAGCATATAATCCATGCTACAGCTACTAGAAATTTCTAACTCTAGTACTTTGAGGAGTACTGTTTGGGTAAATAGTACCTCAAACACACCTAGCAGGAGAGAAAGACAGACCTTTGGGAGAATCAACAACACGCTTCGGGGGTTCAGAAGCCATTATGACAGACTTGGCAGTGTTTTGTAAGGGTAGATATAAAGATGATCAGGTATGTAGACAAGAAGAAAAGTACGTGAGGTTTTATTCTCTGGGTTCGTTACCGATACGCACTAGGGTTAGCGCGGGGCAGAGAGCGGGGCTATTCTGAGTGGGACCTGGTAACGATCTCCTGCATCTCTGTTTCTTGTATGTAGTGGATTATTCATATTCACCCGCCGCTTATTGCGGAATGATTATATTGACTTGAGCCACATGATGAGAATAGATGAAAGTTGCCTTAAACGATTGAATAGTGAGAATTTATTGCCCTAGCTAATATAGGTAACCTTTTTAGAGTCTGTCCTCGACGCGAGGCTCAAGCACAAACATTTCATTCCTCCGCGCTATATTCGATAAGGACTTCTCTGTTCTCAGATCTCAGATAGTAATTCTTTCCGTGTTAGCGTAGTTGGTCAAACCTAACCTAGAAAAAGCCTTAGGCCTAGATAATCCAATAGTAGACCAAGTTTGCTTATTAAACTGGTGAATCGATCAATTTTGAGTACAAATCTAGCAATCACTTTTATGCCAAGTTAGACAATTAAAGTGTGCTGGCTGCCGATAAACTTTGGACAACTTTTTGGGTTAGCATTAAGGTATTAAGTGGAGTAACTCTGTAATTTTACCAGGTACCCGAATTTTTCATTTATATCGCCCGTATAAGGCCAATTTTCCATTGTCTAATAGTAGTGGCGTGTTATTTCCGAGAAGTAATTTGAGGAGTAAATATTTTAACGAACAGGAATGGACTGGTACTGACCTTTAGAATATCATATTTTCATCTTGATCCCTTATTGTGGCATTTCTTCTTCTTCATTGCTCTAACATACTACTCATAGGCCTTAGGCCTCTTTATAGTCGCCGACCTACTCTACTCTTATCCATAATCCACCATGGGCTTTGCTCGGCCTTATCAGCATATTATAGACGTAGGCGGCTAATGATGGAAATATAGCTAAATTCTGTATATGGATATATTTAGGGGGGGATATCAGACTTTCAACTAAGGATGTCTAAACTCCGGGGACAGATAACATGTAACCGTATTATCATACATAGCATGATTTATGTAAATTTTGAGTAGATGTCGTATTATATCTCTTTCGTTTCGATTTACTTCTATGTTCCGCGCGACGTTATGCGGCTATCAAGGAAAAGTACTCTGTTACCACCGGGTAGAGAGTTGAAAAGCTTGATAATAGCGCTCTTCCACCCCAGCCTGATGCTCTAACGCTTACAAAAGAAAAATGTGAAAGATCTGACAAACAAAAAAAAACACGCACAAGATACAACTCTCACACTCACAATTTTTTGCAGTCCACATTCTCTCTCACTTCGCCATTCTCTTTAAAATTATGATTTATTTTCTCCCAGTTATCTTCACTCTTGCACCTCTACTCTCTCTTTCCGTAAGCTTGTATTCCTGCATGATGTGTCTCACATTCTACCCCTTAATCAGGGCAACCTCATCATGGTATTTCTTGTGGCTTTGCGAGGAGGTTTTAGAGACCTCCCAGGGTTACAATAAGCTTATTTATTGCTTATCCTATTAAAAATAGGAGTGTATGATGGTACTGGATCGCATTATAACCTCGGGGGTAATACGTCTGCAATTCATAAGGCTTTTCACTTAAGGCATGCGAACCACCACGGGAGGTGGGCCTCCTACAGTCAATCTGATAAATGTAGCTGAATGGGCAGCCGAGAGAGGGTCGTCTCGAGTTAACTAACCTTGGGGGGGGGTAAATAGTGGAAATAAGGTAAGGTATTTGATTGTTGTAATAGCAAGATTGTATATTTGAAAGCTCGAGCTATACTAACTATCCAAGCACCCTCGAGGAATTCACCCAATTGAGCGGAGTAAGAGAGAAAAAATTACCGAAGAAAGTAAACACATTCCTTGATATACGCTATTCTTTGATCCCTAATATCTCACAAGATATATCACCCTTAAACAAGCCACATAAGGGCGACAACGAAAGCCAACATACCCCCAACCTGCGCACCCACTTTCCCTGCCGCCCCTACACCCGTAGCACTAGGCCCCTCGATAGTAGTAATACCCCTTGTGGTAGTAGGCCTGGTAGCAGTCCTTGTGTAGGTACTCTTCCTTGTAGTTGTGGTCCTCAATGTTTTTGTGATATTCCCACACATTACCGTAGACTCTGGCGTAGTGACAACATTACTCACAACGGCGGTGTAGTTCATGTTCCCAGAAGGAACCGGACATGCGATACTAGCCTCTACAGTGCGATTGGTAGTGATTGTCTCCATAATTACAGTAGCCAAAACGGAGGTAGTAGGGACCGTGGTGATCCAGGTAGTTCTAGTGCTAGAAGCGGAGGTGGAGACCCCTAGAGCATCAGGGAGATCGGAGGGAGATGGGAGAGTGATTCCAGCGGAATCACAGAGACCACAAGCATAGATGAATGAACTTTTTTTGTCCTCGTCACTATGGCCTTTTTATTGATTTTTAGTAGGGGTAGCAGGATAAGGCTATGGTGAGCAATGAGTGAGTTAAGGTGGGGAGTGTACGTACATTTACCAGAATTGAGGACACAGTCAACAGTCTTAAACATAAAACCTTTATCCTCACACAAGCATGGAACCACGGACGGATCATTGAGTCCGCCGCTGGCCTGATCACACATAGTGAAGTTGAGGGAATAGCTAATGCATTCAAGAGTGCAATCAGGAGGACTAAGGTTAACTAGAGCAGCAGTCATGAGCGGGAGGAGGAAAAGAAGAACTTTAGCTGGGAGAATCATTTTGTGTTTCTCGAAGAAAAATAGATGGAGATGGAGATGAATGAATGGATTATATGAGACTGAAGCACTTGCACGGTAATAGAAAAAAGCCGGTGAAAGAGATTAAAGGATGAAGGGGAGAAGAGGAACAGAAAACTCAGGTCGTTAGAAGTGGCCCGATTTTATATAGTCATCCTATTCCTCTTGTGGCCCCTTCTGAGTACGAGTAACGAGAAGAGCCACCAAAAAAAAGGAATAGGACTCCACCTAACAATGTACAAAAATATCAAATTACCATACAATGGACAAACAATGGGGGTGAGTCGATAGGTTCCCTTAACCTTCCCTGTTTTGTTAGCTAGTTTTATATACGGTTCTTTACCTATTGAGCACAAAGATCGTATCTGGTCTAAATAGTTATATGCACGTACACCTTGGGAGCTTCAAGGAGCCACACATATCTATCATTTCCAAAAATCAAAAGTTGACCAATGAACCTTAGTAAATTGTACTAGGCTTAGGGTTATTGTCACATTAGAGCGAAGTGATAGGATTCGACATATATTTAACATGGAATATAATTACATGTAGGCGCTCTTAACCCATATATAACCTAGCCTGTACAACGGGTCTCTTGACGATGAAATTGATGTCCACTCTCCATGATAGAGCTACGACTACTCTATCATCACCGAAAAGTCAAGTAAAAGACATGAACATTGGATGTTCCACAAAGAACGTGTCCAAAAGTCTCCAATTGGGAAGGAATCCTATGGGTTTAGAACAATTTCACGTGTGTCTGCCATTAGGGTTAGGGCTCTGAACGACTACTACCTTTTTGAAAAGTTCCCTTAGGCTTCAAGAGCACCCCACCCCACAATGTCAACCAACAACCCCACCCCCTCCGACCGTCGCCGTGGTTCCCGCAAGACAGCAGCAAAAGCATCCATAAAGCCTAAGCACAAGCCAACAGCTAAAGCCCCTCCTCCCCCGAAAAACACAGCCGAATCACAGGAAATTCTCGATCTCTTTCATAATGCATTCAATACGCTATTCACGCCTAAACTTCCGGCACTATTACAAACTGTAAAACAACATCTTTTTAACCGGGATTTTCTACAGGCATTTGGAGAGAGGGAGAACTTGGAGGCTTATGTGGTAAGATGGAGTCCAAGTAGGGCTTTATGTTATCGGGAGGTGTTTTTGGAGTTTTCTCCAGTAGTGAGAGAGGTTTTTGATCTGAATAAGAGAGAGGGGCCAGTGGAGGTGGTTTGTATTGGGGGTGGTGCAGGCGCAGAGGTTGTAGCTGTTGCAGCGGCTATTAAAAGCCTATTACAGAATGAGCCTGAGAGCGCGGACAGAGTCGAGACAGGATCTGAGGAGAAAGTTCTGGAGCTTGGATCATTGCCTCTCACTCCAGGCATCGGGCCTACTACTTCCCCATGCTCACTACACATGGCAGCAATCGATATCGCCGACTGGACCTCCATAGTCAAAACCCTCTCTACAACTCTCACTATCCCATTTTCATCCTCCTCCTCTACTCGCCCCGCCTATATACCCTCCTCCCTCTATTCCGTCGATTTCTGCCACCACGATATTCTCACCCCAAGCGAAACACCACTCATCCCCATTTCTACACGCCTCATAACCCTTCTCTTCACTACAAACGAGCTCTACACACAATCACGCTCTGCCACTACCACTTTCTTACTCTCATTGAAGTCCCAGGTCCGCCCCGGGTGTCTACTATTGGTTCTGGAAAGTGCCGGGAGTTATTCAACAGTTCAGATAAATGGAAAGACATTCCCGATGGGGATGTTGTTGGACCATACATTACTTGGAGGGGATGAGTGGGAGAAGGTAGCCGGGGAGGATGCGAAATGGTTTAGGTTACCTGAAGGTTTGAGGTATCCGATCGAATTAGAGAGTATGAGATTTATGATTAGAGTTTATCGGAAAACCTAGGGTATTTCTGTAGTATGATATGGTTCATGTCGGAGCCTACTGGAGGGTATGAATACCAGACCTAGTGTCCCTACTAGGCCCCAGTAGATGAATTACATCTATCTGCAAGGAAAAACCTTCATTCCCGGGTACCTGGCCTGCCTTGAGCATTGTGAATCTCATCTTACCGGTACCATGGGTGAGTATGAAAAATCTAATGGGAGTGTCTTGTAGTAAACGCTCTATAGCTATCTAATTTAGACCCTTCACGTTTACTCCAAGATACAAATATTTGTGTGCGCGCTCACCTTCTGATAAGAAAGTGAACTATAAATGGCACATGCCATTATTTTTCTACTTCATACTTTAAATGACCAGCAAACCTTCTCTAGTTTATGGAAAGATGCCATTGATCTATTTTCTTTCACTCCTGTTCATAGGTCTTTCTTGCCCTCTGGACTAGTAGAATAAAAGAGTAAATAAATACTATTACTCCAATCAATATCTCACAAACCAGTACATATATCCATACAAATATATAAGCAATAGAAATACATATACAAACACAAAATACAAGCACTACTCAGCCGTTAAGTATTAATCAATCGCCCAATCCAGCATAAATGGATCAGGGGATGGGGGAATATAATAAGGAAATGCCAGTAAGTAGCAGAAGGTTTTTTTAATAGGAAGAAATTTTCAAGAAGTACCCAAAGGAAAAATATAAGCGGGAGAATCCTATGTAGCAATTTCCACATAATACCCTTCCTTACCCGGGGCACAAACTCATCAGGCGACATATCTTTTACTCACCAACATCCAATTGGCCATTCCATTGGCGAAACCAACGATAAGCTCAAGATACTTCTGAACGTTATTATCCGGTATCAAGTGCCGTCTTTGGGACATACACGAGCTCTTTTTTGAATTAAGCCTCATACTAATCGCGCCGTTTCGACTGTAATCACAACTAAAGATATTACTCCAGTGCGATTCCTGAGTGCTAGTGTTATCATCGACAATCAGAGGATGCTCTAGGCTCAGAGAGTCGATCCAGGCACGTTCTCCATAATCTGAGAGATGCCGAACGAGTTTGTTGTGGGCTTCAATTACAGCCTTCATAGCTGCACCTGGCTTCATACCGTCTTGGGTAAGGATCTGTACAGCGTTGAGGCTATTGCCGGTTTTGAGATCCTTTTCCCAACCTGGAATTATGAAAAATTATTTTACTGGAAACACTTGTATAGGGTGTAGGGTACTACCTAGAATATCGTTCTGCAGGCCCATAATAACTTGCAAAAGGCACTCAACCTTTGCCAAGTTGGTATCGCATCCTCGATAATCCGGGCCGAGAGCAATATAGTCTCCAATCAAAGGATTCCCAAAATTCGATAACGTTAGATTCAGGCCGAGGCTAGCTCTTGCAAGGACCATAAATGGGCGCGCTATTACTCAAAAAAATTAACGGGAGGCCGGCACCGATTGCGAAAGAAAAAAAGAAAGTTGCCCACATGCCTGAAATTGTGACCATTCTCACACGCATCCAATCCGACAGTGCGATCTTTGTCCCGAGAAGTGGTCTCTCAGCTTGAAAGCCAGTAAGCACTTCCCTGATTGTACTCTTGAAGGCGTCTCGCCATGAATTGTCAACAACCCGGGAATCACCGCCCTGGATGTCTGTTTTGTCGATCACAGAACGTAAAGCGCGAGACACTTTGATAGCGTCACTCCCTGCATTGTAATAGCAACCCCCGGAGGCGTTATTGGCAAATACTTGCATTAGGTCAGATTCTATTCAAGCCTTAGTACACATTACCTAAAGCAATATAGAAATGTGGTAACACGAACCAGTTTCCTCCCAATCCTTCCCAACAAGGCTCTCGGTCAAATCTAGGCCCCAAGTCGTCAGCAGAATCATCCTAGATAGGAAAAGTAAAGACTTACCATCGACCACGCACAACCAGATCCAGAAACAAGATGCAATATATCTTACACTTTCCCCCACCCTCCCATGTGGGAGCAACTTCGGGACCAGCCCCAGAGGACTAGCTTTCTGGGAGATACCCCAACAGCTTTCGGGTAGCATAGCAATGAATCTATCACAGGTGCCATCGCCCCTTTGCTCTTCATCTTCGGTAACCGGGAGCCCGGGATCTGCCTGAGTGCATGGAAGAATGATTTTAAACTGCTTAGTACCTAAGCTTTTGATCCTGAGTTTTATGGGCGATATTTGAAAGTTTTTCCTTTGAGTAGCCCCGGCACTTGATATTCTTTCGTCCGGAATATGAGCTAATGAAGAACATATCTCTAGAAGTGTTCGTCTGCTGGTATTTCGAGGAATTTGTGAGCGAAAAAACTTCTGTTGGATGCGAGTTGTATTGTTCTTGATCTCTACTAGAGGGTTGTAGCACGGAATTTGTGGCGTAAAAGAGTCGATATTTGCGGTGGTTCTCGAATGCACAGAATACTCTGGCCGTATTTTATTGTTACCGGTTTCCTTCGGCCTTGGGTCCCCAGCTCCAGGCCCTAGTACATCCACAACGGGGTCAAAAACTGATGTAACTTTGTTACCTGTGCCTTTAACCTGGGGTCCGTAATGAGTTTCTATTAACTCTTTTGAAATTATTTCAGGCCAGCGAGAGGTAATCCGAAAAAACCGCGTCTTGGGAGGTGGAAATGTATCTGTAACACTTTCCATGGCGGGAGCTGACGTTGTCCAGAAATTCTATACTAACGAATTCCTTGGTTTTATAAAAGAATATGATTTATATGAATATTGTGACTTGCCTCCGCCTACTCTTTCCGGATGCTTGCCTAGATTTCTAGGGGGCAGCTGAGTATTCATGGGCTAAAAAGCAAAAAAAAAAAAAACGCAGAATTAAAAGGAGGATTCCGAGTATGTTTTCTGATACAACCACTAGATACCGTGTTTAAGAGCAAACCTCCCGAACTACTTGAATGGATCCCTTGGTAGTCTCACGACGTGGATTTGATGAATAGGGTGGAGATCTTCGATATCAGGTATGCATCCTTTAGCCTATCCATAGCTCCACTTCTGCCCGTCCACTCTTCGTATCTACGGCTGCATGATCCTATCTCCCGTATAGTTTGTCGATAATCCTGTTTTTTTAATACATTTTGTCTTATAGGAAACACAAACACGCATGTATATACCTCTACCACTTTTGAAGAGAAACACCTTCTAGGATCCCATTGATGAATTGTATCTAAGCGCTACATGCGTAGAAGTCACGAACCTAGGTAACTACTGGTTAAGACATGACCCACCCATACCTACTGAAAAAGTAAAAGTAACATGCTAGCTAGGTGCCTGGATGCTTTTAAGACCACATACTGTTTGTCTTGCAATTACAGCCAAGCTACTTCAATAGCGATCAAGTCTTTTCTCGGTATCTTGCAGCACGGTACAGCTGCCAAGACCTTGACTGATCATAGTTGACCCCATCTAGTTTGCCTGAGTCAGATCATTTGTGCGTCTTGGATTCCCAGACTAATACCTAGCCTGATCCCCCCAAACCCTTGATGCGTGCCGAGTTATTGTTACTCTAGCGTCTAGTTCTAATGCAAATATACTAGGTACTATGGAATAGTATACCATTGGTTACCATACACAGCACATAATGCGTTGGGCGCATAACCCCGCTAAATTTATAAAATTCTCCACGGAAGAGATCTCATTCTCTGGGGGTGATGTCGTTAACTTTAGGTATAGCAACTAGCTGATGGGGCCCAGCTACCAAATTGGTTAAATATCCAACCTATTGCGGATACTATGTCACACAAACAACAATAATGTCCGTTTCGCTTATTCCCGCATATGCATAAACTATTTGAACGTGGCAGTGACGAGTGACGTCTTGACCAACTGTTATGCTAAGAACCAAAAATGGTTTAACAAACTTAGGTGGGGTGATCAACTGTGATCAAGTACATAGGTGATATGCGGGTACCACCAAGCGTCTAGGTTACTGCATACCTTGGACTGAGATTGAGATTTCCGCTCTTACGTAGCCTTAGGTAGGTTTCTTATCCCCAGCTAGACAAAATATATTCCCATATTCTAGACATTCATTAGCTTCATGGTTGAGCGCTTTGGCGCCGTTGTAGGAACTTGGGGTTGATCATGGGTCCCATTACATGAGTGCTCCCTCAAGATGGTACGTAGGGCACCATAAACTCACATTTGTTAACACCTCCACCGTATCTTTAGGACTATGGTGTATAAATGCATGTAGACTACACCTCCTAAGGGAAATGATCTACGATCCTGGCACAGCTATGACTAGACCAACAGTTCAATATCTAATGTACGCCTTTCTATCAAAATTCCCTATTCTACTAGCCAATACTACAGAGACGGCTCCTCAGTAATCATTTATTCCCAGAAGGAGAAATATCGAGAAACACGGCTGGTGGGCAAGGTCTATAGAAATACCTTGAGAATGTGAGCGGCCAATCAGATCCTCGGATCCGGAGTGTCACGTTTTCCGATCTTTTTTTGCCAGAGGCTATACCTATGATTGCCGATATGCAGATGATCTGCGGGATTGGAAGTATGACATGTCCCAATGAGTGTCTAAGACACTGACAGCACCACCAAACCGGATCACGTCCGTGTTCAATGTCTTATAACTGATGTAGGTTCCTGCGTACATAACATATCACTGAGATGATGTACTAATAATAATCCGATTTACATCGGTTGAGAATTTTTGTAAAGCTATCATCTCATAATATTCATCTCCACAGCCCAGACAAAGATTTAGAGTTGAACTACACGCCAACCGCAACACTAAGCGCGTATATATCACTAGCAGAAGCACATTCTATAGACATTACTATCACCCTAGAAGTATATGCATATGCGCCAAGGAAATATAGGGTAGTTATGCTGATGCTATAATTTCTTTTCACCGCACCGTACAAAGTATGTTTGGTGCGGGACGGGAATTTCCCGAGTTATAGAGCCCCAAGATCGATGGCCCGCCACCAATTACACTATCCCGAGATCCATCCTTTCTGCATGGTGATTATGCATGAAAGAAAAACTCTTCGTACATGTACTATCTGGCAAGATAAAATATCCCACCGGCAACGAGGACCGGATGGTAGCTTTTTACCCCAGCGCCGGGAAACTCCGTGGGGTTGCTTGCTGTCCATATATTTGATCTGGTAATATAGTAGACAAAACAATCTTATCTACTTACATCGAGACCTATCGGCTCCGGTTTTGGCATTTTATTCTATCAAACTCGAGACTCTTCTCTCAACGCTCTAATTTCATCAGCCAGGCAAACCATACACCCACGGCCACTCCATACCCAATGCATATGAAGAATTCTTGCGTTTCTATACGCCAATATGACCGGCAACGAACAAACAAATGTATATAGATGTAGCCTGATAAGCTTGTAAGCAAGCTGCACCCAAACACTCGATATGCTATTACTCTAACAATCCCTACCCCCGTAGAAACGATTCCCTCCTCCAAATCTACCACTACCTCTCTATCTTTCTATTCCAGATATGCATGTATTCTTTGATTAAACAAAATGGATCGTGCCTTACTCACTTCCAGAGTAAGAATTACATCTGACAAGCAATGGTTCATAACTACCCTCACATGAACCCCTCAGGTAAGCTTCCGTCCCAACAACTGAATCATAAGATTCTTCAAACCCCGGCTCGCCGCATGAGGAACTACCCCAGGTAATTTTGGACAACCTAGAGCAAGAGTAAGTTAATCGCCTACAAACCAACAGTACTAAGACATTGAATCGACTAATCTGTAGAGACCCGAGAAACACGATAACTCAGATTGTTGTATAGGTTCCTTTTCCTTTTTTCTTTACAGATCTAGTGCTTTTTAGAGCAGTAATCTAATAATAGATAGGCTAGCTACATCTCATCTATACCTTCTTTCATAGAGACCGACATACACACTACAGATTTCACCAACGCAGATCCTATATCACCAACGGCACACTCGACTCCGGAGGCTATATTCGAAATTATCTTTACAAAACCGGGTTACTCGATTTCTCTATGCCGATGACTCGTCGAGTGACAGTTCATGATTAAACAAATTAGTTTTATATTATTTTTGTCTAATTCATTAAGTACATTAAACTCTTCTAACTATGGTACTATTATACCTACGTACATGCTCTCACATATCCACTGCATACGCACAATGATAATAATAATAATAGAAAAATAAAATAAAAAATACAGCAATACAATTCCCAAAACAGCAGCCAGCCAAAACTACATAATCAAATGTAGTTCAAAATAAAACACAAAACAATAATTAAATCAATACAAAGTACAAGCAGAATAAAACTATCAAACCTATCAAACAACTTCTTATCCCAACTCTCCCTTTAATCTCTCCCTACTCCTTTAGGCCACATCACTAAAATAAGGTAAACCTTATGAGGCCTCAGTTCCGACTATAGAAAATATATCAGATCCTTATAATCACCTTTACCTAATCACCTTTTAACATTCAAGTGACAAAACTGAGTCGCCCAAAACTCCCTAGTAGCGGATTCTTAGGGCCTTCAAACACACAGTGCTAATCAGCGCTCAACACACTGAGATAACACATCAATATAAAGTATACGAAGAGTACCGCAATTTATGACACTTCATTTGAGTAAATTAGACTTCAAAGCCTCATTTATCACTCACGACTCATAAATACAAGGCTATTGGATTGTAAGAGAATATCTAGCCTCGTACCGACTAGAGATTTATCCTACGCACACCCTTTACATTAGTCAACGTATCCCTAAGAGAACTTAATGCCAACGTGTTACCAAAGCCCACGTAAGGTAAACCTGAACCTGGCCTTGCCCCCCTGAGTGTAAAACAGACTTCGATAATAAATTCTGTTTACTCTGAGTTCCATGATAAACACCGCATGTACCATGTGAAATGCCATCACTAAGCTTCCACCACGCCGCATCCAGTCATTCGCCAGCACTATCCTCAGTGGGGGATAGTTAGTTTTTTTTATAACAAAACACCACCCCACACCCGAGATCTATATAGCAAGTCTAACCGTATATCCGTTTTTGTTTTTTCCTTCTTTCGTGGCCAACCACAACACATGGATGTATGTACCACGTCGCACTAAAATAAACTAAACCATTTACAAACAGAAAGAAAGAGAAAGGGAAAAAAAACCCTCGGAAAACTCCCCCGGATATACATTATTCCATATCCCGCTTCCCCGGACTATCCCCTTTCTCCCCCCCCCCTTCCTCTTCCTCCCGGTCTCTGAGAAACGTTATGTTTATCCCCCTCTTCATCCTCCCCGCCTACGCAAATCCCGCATTTCCGAACCGAACCTCCCCCAAGTCTTGGCCGCAAAGTTTTCAAACTAACTAGATATGAAACTATATTATTGCAAACAGGGGGGGAAGAGAAAGAGTATGCCTATCGATTGGTGAGAATAAGGATTTACATACTTACCTAGTCTATTCCGAGTAACGATAAGATAAGTCTCCCCCCCTGGTCTTCTCCCCCCACCCCACTTACTATAACCTTCCCCCCGCGCGCGGAAATCCTTGTGGTTCTGAATTGAGGGGTATGTATTTCGGATCTTGATTTGCGAGGTCAGATATCGAGCTTTCTTCTCTCTCTCTCCTAATCCCCTCTGCGCTAGATGAAATAAATGAGATAAACCATTCCAGTTACTTGTAACGACGCCAATGTACCGTAAAGTGATGCAACGGCGTCAATTTCGCAACCACAACACATAGTATAGATAGGCTGAGTTGTCCATAGGTTTATTAGAGTATGCAGATTCTTGGCATGACTCAAAAAATACCATTCACTTCCAATTTATATCCTAGGCTAGAGATTCCATGCTAAAAACTGCTCCCCCCTACATTACTTTTTGCTAACTAGTTGTATTCTGGTGATGCAACTTCAAATGCTTCATACTATGGACTACTACATTAGGTATATTAGTATTCAGGGTAGGTTTTAGGCATTGCTAAGCTAGGCGTTGCATCACTTGTGGTACCCTATGTACATACAAAAAAAAGTCCAATATATCACACCCGCTTAATAGTCTATCTTAAGACTACATCTATATATACGATATTTGAATCAACGATAAAGGGACCCCCATGGGGGGAAAAAAATACACTATACTAATCGACAGTTTGTAAAGTAGATTTATAAAAGGTTTCAAAAAAAAAGACTCAAGATACAGTCAAACGCCAAGTTCGTAAAATAAAAGGAAATATAAGTATAAAACAATATATGTCGAAAAGAAAAGAAAAGAAAAGAAAAAGTCCACAATGGTATACAATACCATAAAGTTACTTTAAGGTTTAAAAAAAAAACCAAAGACCCAAAAACCAGACTACTAGGAAAACAAGGATATATAACCACGAAGGTATAAAATGCCAACAAAAAAAGAGCAAAGATCCCCAAACGAAAAAAAAAGGTCCAGATGAAAAAACACACAGCCCCAAATGAAAAAAAAAAAAAAAAAAAAGTCCCAGAAACAATAAGACACCAGAAAAATGAAACTCCTCCCAAAGGAAAAAAAAAAAATTCACAAAAAAATCAATACCCTCTAAGTGAATCCCAACAAACTCATTTGTCTTCTCAAAGGACTACTCCTCCCACTTCCTTCTTCATCACTATTATAACACCCACTGTCTGTATCAATATCCCATTCTTCAACTTTGTCCATACCACCCTCGCTCTCGGTGCTGTCACCGTCCCACGCCTTTTGTTGCGCAGCCCTTGTGTTCCACCTCAATGTCCTGCTTACGCTGTCGATCCATTCGGTTGGTGCGCTGAGTACCGTCGGGAATGGGTATTGGGATGCAGCGATTGTAACGTGGTCACCCTGCTTGAGCTCGACGCGGCCTTTCCCGTCGAATGCGCACCAGGCGGTGGCGCGGGAGTTCTTGGGAACGGATACACGGAGGAGCATGGAGTCGTTCAGGAGCATGGGGCGGAAGGAAAGTGTGTGGGGACAGATAGGGGTCAAGAGGACAGCTGGGATGTCAGGGTGGACGAGGGAACCACCGGCAGAGAGTGAGTATGCGGTTGAGCCTAGATGTATGTTAGATTATATTCCTGAGAGAGGGTAGGAGGAGTAAACATACCTGTAGGGGTGGAGAAGATGCACCCGTCAGCCTGGACAACGGTCAAGAGATCATCATCGCCGTAGAGTTCAAGGTTGGAGACATAAGGTGATGGACCACGATCAATGACGAGTTCTATAAAAACATTAGTCCGACGGCCCGAGGATATTGGAAATAAGTAGAGGGTAACATACCGTTCAAGACTTCGAATTGATCACCTTCATTCATCTGGCCGTTCTCCTCCCGGTAAACCGTGCAAGTGAATCTCATCCTCATGTTCACCTTCATGCCCTCGTTCAAGACCTTGTTCAAATGCTCTCTGTACAACTCAAACTTGAATCCGGTCAAGAACCCAAGACTCCCGAGAGAGAAACTAAGGATTGGCGGGACGATACGCTGAAAGAGCCATGAAGTGAAGAGCACAGTTCCGTCACCACCAAGGGTCAATACCAGATCGAAAGTCTCCGGATTACTCCAGCACAGATCGGGAGTCCAGTATCTCAACTGATCTCTGAAGCGGGGCTCCTCATCAATCAACGCAGGCGCATTAAACCTCTTGCTCTCCTTCAACTTTTTATCCACATACACATTCACACCATAGCTGTTTCCATACCTCGGCGTCTTCATGAGCCAGTGGGCCAATTCCCTCGTCAGCGTAACCAGCTGGTTGTCCCTCGCCTTTGTGACAATCATGATATTCTTCACATTCATCTTACAGGTGCGTCTCTGCAGCTGTCTAGCCACCTCTCGCACACCAAGCGCAGTCTGGACGAGCCGGCTGTGGGAGGTGTACTCGTCCCCGGCGATCTCTTCGAGCACACGGTCGACATTGACGGCGTTGTCGAATCTCTGGTGGTAGAAGCAAGGGCTTTGCAACGGGGGGCCCAAGTACCTTGCGGTTGCAGGAGAGCTAAACACCTGTTCCTGACAATCGCTAAAATGCTCTTCCTCGTCGTCACCCCCGATGGGCGAGGGTGCAGCCCACGGGCTATGCATGGGTTGGAACTGCGGCGACATTGCGCTCGACAAGTTTGCGGCGATATTGACTGGTATCGGAGAGCGCTGGCTAGCGAGGGCCTTGAGGAGTGTCTGTCGTGGGATATTCTCGACGCTCAAGGGGTTCACTGGCTTTCTCCTTGTGCTGAATGAGGAAGGAGACTTCAGGAAGGTTGCGATACTTGCGGCCTGGGGAGAGCGGTGGACGGTGTGCTGCTTGTTTGAGTCTGCTTCGGGGAGTTTACAGTCATCGGCAAAATGGAGAGCTGGAGGCTTCGATGTCGCAACCGAGAGCTGTGGGGGAGAGGCCTTTGAATAAGTAGAGGGGGAGGAGGAGGAGGCCTGGGAAGGATGCACAGAGGTGGGAGAAGGGGAAGAGGTGCCGCCGGGTTTAACATATAGATCCGCCGCTGCTGCCGTGTCGTCCCCTTCACGACTCTGCTTCTGCTTCTGGTTGCGGCTCGCAAAGGAGGACTCGGCGCTCAATGCGAAGGCTAAGGGTGATGACATATCGGTGGGATTAAAATTAACAAGAGAGGGTTGATTATTCTTCCAATTAGATTAAACCCAGAGTAGAAATCTTCCCAATCGGGGGAGGGGGTTCGTGCAAGTGGACGAGTTTGGATAATATCTAGCTGGGTAAGGGGAACAGATCTGTAATGTGCAATCTGTTTTGTAATACAGTCAATACGCAGGGACTTGATCTGTCCGTATGTCCGTTTATTGCTGGAACCAGTCCGAATATTCCTTCCACACGTGTGTGTGTGGAGCAGATATGTATGGATGTGGGGGGGGAAAGCTGCACGAAACCCGCAAAAACCCGTCCGGACTTCGGCTTTAGAGGCAGTCAGCACGAGAGATCCAAAGGCTTGGGAGATATCAGGGATCGAGAACTCACTGTCGGGTCGATTACACTGCAGTAGCAATAACAGAGTAGATTATGATGAGCACTGCCGGAGAATAGACTTCAAGATGTTTTACAGGGCGAAAGTTAAAATTCTGGACAAAAACGTGAGCGGGAGACCCCTTGATATGTGACTTCCCTCTCTCCTCCATCAACTGGCTGGCCAGTAGCAGAGAAGGGGCGGAAGCGGGTGGGTTGGTGAAGGGCGCTTAGAATGAAGGGTCCAACTTACGCAGAAAGAAGAAAAGAAAGATATATCAATATATCCAGTATGTTGTTGTCTCAGTCACCAGTAGAATCGACGGGTTGGGTGAGAGTCCTAGACAGAGAAGAGAAAAGGTCCGCTGCCAGAGCGATATCAAAATAACGACAGCGGTAATGCAGAGGAGAAGAGGAACTCAGGAAAGAAAGAAGGAGAAAAGAAACTGCTTGTCACGTCTAGCTTCGAGCTGGCGAGTGAAGAGCAAACAGTGGGAAGGACACTGAGTTTTGAAGGCGAATAATTCCTTCAGATATCGTGAATGGCCCCCCCTTCACTCCTTCTGAAAACTACATGGAGATCCGGCAGCAAGTGTTTCCAACCTTCCCAGGGAATGTTGAACACGAGCGCCCCCCGCCAGCGTCTCACAGAGGAGATGCAGAGTTCCCCTTACTCGCTCCCGGACATCAAGATGGTAGTTACAGAGTATGTGCAAACGGCGAAAGGGTAGGTGTGATGTGATACCCTTTCCAGCGTCTCGCCATGATACCCTATAGGTTTCAAAGGTCTGTACATGTATTATACTCTTCAACGGGCCGGTGTGTATTGCCTCACTCAACGGGTTGTGATGAGATACCTTCATAGAAGAGACAGAGGGTTATTGATTCATTCTACTCTTGTCAAGAACCTGTCTCTCCCATCCAATCTCTCTTTCTCACCGAGCAGATATTGGACCGAGCTTAAAGCTAAGCTCACTGTCATTCTATCAAAAACAATCGCATACAGCGGGTATGAACAGGGATCACAACAAATAACAAAAACGTTAAACACAACCTCTTTTCCCAGAACCGTATCCAAGATCCTTGTACTCTCCCCTCCAAAGGGGGGGAATCACTTTATCCACTTCAAAAAAGATGATCCCGGAAATAAAGCAACATCTTTGCTTCTTTCCAATGCCTTTTCTTTTCCTTTCGTTCCTTGCAGATAGTTGTAAAAAAAACGAATCTCGAGGCTCGAACCGCCCGCCACCAAAAGAGCTGTGGATCCAAGAATCAAGAGGGCTGATACAGCCGCACCTCCCACACATACACCACGCCTACGCCCTCGTCCTCGCCCCCCCGTGAAGCGTCTCAAGTTCCTGACAACCTCCTCACTAAGCTGGGCCGTAGTGATACAGTACAATCTAGATCTCTTTTGTTTTTTCTTTCCCACAATTTATTATACATACACCCCAGGGGGGAGAATAGAGGTTAGGTTACAGGCGCGCTAAGAGCACCGGAAAGTCAACCGAGCAAAGAAAGTGGTTGTTTTACCGAGACTTAACCTGCATCTTTAACCTTCCCTTTTGTATCCCCCCCGTACCTACTCACCTAACCACACCGAGAAATACACTTGGTTTCCTTCCTGTTTTGTAAATATTCACTACATATTGTTATTGCTCAGGCCCCTCACTCACCTGAATAGAGTACACGTATGTAAAATAAACAAGACAAATGTTATATAAGGGGGGGGGGGACTAATTATACTAACTAAATGATAATATGTGTAGTGCAGGTTCCCCCCCCCCAGAATTAAGTTAAAGAAAGCGAGGGAAGGGGGGGGGGGGAAACGGACGGACCCAGATTCTCCCGACTCTCTGCGGCGCCCGCCCGTTTATCCGATATGTTATTTTACTCATCTCGATGTGCGGGATTCATCTATTTGCTTAGCTGTCAAGAAAGAAAAAAAAAAGAAAGAAAAAAAATCTGATAGGTTCTCTTGGGGGAAGATAAGCGCCGGGTATCATTGGCGCTTACTACACATGCAATAGCTAGCTTGGGGGGAGGGGGGTCCGTCCGTGCCTCGTATCTTTTGGGATTGAATCTCACATGTCTGTGAAGTTGAGGGAGTCAAGGCAATAGGCGACCTGATTATGTGCTGTTTTAGACACTCGAGTTGAGGACTGTGGGGGAGGTTTGAGAATGTTGGAGGGGCCGGGGTAAACCAACATTGTAAGTAACCATGGTCAGCCAGGATGAAGCAGAGTTACTAGGTATCTCAAGTGTCCTTGTGCTTCCTGAATATGGTGGGATCCATTTTATATCATTCACGATGACCTTGATTTCATGAGACAAGATACATCCCCCCCCAAAAAAAACAAGGGATGTATAAAAGTTGGCTTCTATACCTCCCCCCCCCCCCTATCTACTTACACAGAAGCTGGGCAAGTTAACCGCTCGACTTGATTTCCTCTAAATCGATGAGATGAGATGTCATTACACATGTATGCGGCATTACTTTCTTATCCACATGTAGCTACTATTATAACCCCCCTCCCCCGCCAATCAATCATAAATCTACCCGAGAGAGGGTGAACACGGACCCCAAGTAAACAGATGGGGGGGAGGGGTGTAGTTTTTAGAAGCTTGTGTTTTACTTCATGGATGAGCACTCGGTATTCTACACTTTCTAACCTCTTAACCCTTGTAAAGACAAGAAATATATCTATAAATATGCTATACAAAAAAAAAAAAAAAAAAATTCAAAGACATACACAACCTATTAGAGACAGTCGCAGATTTTAATCCGCCTGACTAACTTCCAGATACCGGGATTCCGGGATTAGAAAGCGCTCACATTTCTTTTTTTTTCTTTCTCTCTTTCTTTTTTCCTGTTCGCGTAGCTGGAGAGGGAGGGGGGGTGATGGTGATTTCTACTGGGTGTTGGTTCGCATACAAGCCTTTGTGGTGTTGGCCAATAGAGTGGAAGGACCAGCCGCCATGCATGGTGATCTCCAACTCTTGGGAAAAAAAAGTCGGTGTAGTTAGGGATCGAGCTGTAAGTAGCTGGAAAAAAACTCGTTCCGTTGGTAGTAGGGATTAGCGTGTGTAGGCCACTATCTAAGCACAGGAGAAGTATGTATATTGCAGGAGCAGCTATAAATTCCTACGTGGGAACACTTAAAACCGTTTCTTGATACTAAGTGAATATTATTGGATAAGAGGTGCAAATCTTTAGATATATACTACCTTGATTGCATGTAATTATTTTAATAGTCTTTTGGATTTTACGAATTTTCCTAATTAATTAACTGGAGGTTCAGTTCAGGACCCCTACAAAAATTTTATCCAGGTAAGTTAGAGAACTTGGCGTTCTATAAACCTTAGCTTCTGAGATATTTGTCTTGAGTGCTTCTGTAACTAATAGAGTACCTCACAATTAACATATCTCTGACTTTCATTTTCATAATTAACAGTGTTATTTGATTTTAGGGACAAATCTTCAGGGTATGTTTGGTGGTTTTTAGTGTGGTTACGTTGGTGTACGATTGCTATATTATATTATAACTAAATACTTACGGTGGTAGAAGAAAAAAGCACCATCCCTTTGTTGTTGATGATGACAAGAGACTCAAGGGTAGTGCTAAAATATTACTAGATGGAGCAGTAGAGAGATCGTCGATCTGTCCTGTACAAAGGGGAGTCCTAACCATTCCTTATAGAAGTACGATTAGTCCTCGAATTAGAACTGGTAAAGGATTTCTTAGACATTATTGGGTACGTACCTGAAAAGTCTAGTTCTACTCACGTGCCTTGAACAGCTCTAACCCTGGTAATTACATGTATCCAGCATATGCATGGAAATGTTCAAATAAGGGACCGACGTATATGTATCTACTTTTAGAAGAACATACTTATCGAGATTCTTGAGGTTCATCTAAGATTAGTATTCGAAATCAGGTCATCGAGGTAGAACAGACTTTCATGTGCTAGAGGCGCCGCGTAGAGCCTTTGCTCGAAGGAATGGCCTATCATATAATCAGGAGTCTCTTCTTTACAAGCCCAGTAAGCCTTGATTGTCTCTTGGCGACTCTACGCCGTACGCTAGTGTAGAAATCTGCAAGTACTGCTAGATAATATGAGACTAGCTAGAACAAGACTTAATGAGAAAAACAAAAACAAAAACTGAATGACCGCACAAGGGAGAAAATGATGAGGTTAGTAGAGAAACGCCAGGTAGCCTCACTAATACGTTTATCATATGATTTATTTTGACCAATTAATTTGATAAGGGTGTTGGGCTGACTTCAAGTCTCTACCCTAGTTAACTTTAAGTAGATGTGTCCTCTCCCTTGGCAAATAGAGCGCAAGATTCTCTTTACCGGCCCAGCCCTATGGTACACTAGAGATTCTTGCAAGCGCCCGGGGTAAACCGTGACCCAACAGACCCCACAGATGTATGGGCTATAGACTGTAGCCCTGTATACGATTGGTCTCTCGAAGATTGCGGTATTGTAGGGTATATAATATCTAGGCCCAATTATATCTAATGCTTATCCATGTGTCTTCTAAAGCATTTTAAACTTCAGAGAATTGCCCATACGTCCTGTAATATCCTGTCGACGCATGAACTCACCGATACGCCCCCGATAAGATTTGGGAAGGGTGGTAGATTAAAGTGTATCATGAGCAGTCACCGGACGCTAATATCATAATCTTATCCTGTATTCACTGGTATAACAAAGTGGACCAGGCATGTAAAATCCGTCTATTTCTAATTTAGGACTGTAGAAAAAACTACCTCACTGTGTTGTGTTGTGAGGCCTAGTAGAGCGCTGTATCTACCTAAACACTGAAATATCTCAGAGAATTTTTGTTGTGCTAACATCTAACGTATCTCTTGGTAAATGTTGGAAAATAACATAACTTTGTATAAAACCTCAACGAACAAGTTTTACCCCCGCGATCTACCACCCTCAGCTCTAGTCCATCATTTATCCCACCTGAAGTGACATATTCTCTTCAGCTGGTATCCTCTCCGCCATACGGTTGTTGCTATACATATACATCTTCTTTTATCTCGAAATACAGCTCTATCCTATGTTTTGAGGAATATATCCTCACTCTGCACTGCCGTCGCCGCTCCCCTCTACAAACCCTATGGCTTGAGTGAGGCTTGTAAATCCCTTTCTACAACATCGATAAACTTTTCTTATGAGTCGGGGATACCTCTTAGCTTCCCTTAGACTAAGTAAGCTTCAGCTTATGTGATTAGAGCGAAATCATTACCGACAGCAAATAAAAGGATCGCCTCGACAGAAACGGTGAGCTATAGTCAATCTTTATCTGTTTACTACTAGGGTTTAAAGGTCAGAGTAGGCTATATAGAATACCTAGGTAACACTGGTATGATAGTCTTAAAAGATAATCAAATGTTAGTGGAAACGAATATGGAGGCTGTAGAGAAATAGAGCCGGTACATACATCAAGAGGACGTCTAAGGGTATCCTTTTGTTCTATATTCTTAATTTTAAGTAGAAAACCAGATGCCGCAGGTTAAAGTCGTGGGATTTCAGTTATATAAGCAACAAAGGGTATATGCGACATGCAGAATAAAGTTTACCGCTAGTATACAGCCACCTAGCTTACCCAGAAACCCCCCGACCGAAAGCCAATGCAATGTAACTAGTTGAGAACTTGCAGTAAATTATTGAATTATTGGGATGAATCAGAGTAGTATCCGCTAGGGAAAATCAATTAGTTAATTTGTAGGGTACTGGGACTGGTCCCTAGCTAGGCTCGTACTCAACGTACGGGAACTACCCGGCCCACATAACGAGTAGTAGAGAACTGAAATAACCGCAAAAAATATTAAGGCTTTCATAACGATATTAATCTGACTCATATACTAGTTACAACCTAGGCAAATCTAGGGATAAACTTCAATTAGTGACCATACGAAATCACTCGATTTTACATTATATTATAAAACCCGTTTCAAAACGACTAGAGGTATTTACTAGGTAAGTAGAGATCGATCGAGATATCGTGCCAAACAGCCACTAGCTAGAGATAGCAGGTTAGAAGCTTAATACGGTAAAACTGTAATACAGGCGACTCTCCCTATAAGAATACGATCGGGACCGAGAATTTCAAGCAATATAGTGAGAATATTCCTATAAGAAAGGTTTTCTAGCCGGATATGGAAGGAATTATTCCAAATATAGTCTAGTGGGGCGTTTTGAGGGGCTACCTACTAAGAATATTCTTATAAATAATATTCTTATATACAGAGTTGCCTGTATGCTCTATTGTGTAAAGGTATGGTGTTCCAAGCTATATCCTTAAATGTAATCACCCTAGAAGAGTATCATTCAAAGCCCAGATGTATGCTTTTCAGAATGTTTGACTTGTATAAAACGTTTTTATATATAGAGTTCTTATGCTGTATCTAATTACAACTATACATAAGTAGCCAGTCCTATTGGGTATGATAATAGCACATGTAGCTAAGGCCGTCCTATGATATAGACCCCATTACCGAATAAATACTATAAGCAAGACCGAATGATACCCAATGGACTACCCTATTAACTCGATAAATTTACTATGAGGGCGTCAATACCACCTACACTCAATAGTGTTCTCTAAACTCCTCTAAACACGTCAAAACTAGCTCATGATAATAATCCTTACGATCAGATAGCAGGTTTACATTTGATAGGAAGTGGCGGCGCCTCAGCCAATTTATCGAGTCAATACGGTAGACGATAACCCAAAAGGGCCAACAGATATACAGCACGATGCTGGCTAACAATAATTAAAGCAGCGGTGGGAAAGCAAGGAAGGGCACGTCCAAAAACAGAAGCTGCGTGGAAGCCCAAGCATTCTGAACCCAACCAGGCTTGGCAGACTTCTTACCAATCCGTCACTCGTGATAAGTCGTATGATGACTCTTTCTCTCTAAACAGGTTTACTGTCATGTCTCATCTGCCAAAAAAAATACCTGTTCCGGCATTTCTCCCAACGGGGGTCCTCCCATACATGCTGAGGGCCTAATAAGCTTCTTTCCTACACGGATTTAGAGTATAGTTGCGGGTCAGTGCAGAAATGAGTCGCCGGTGCTCATGGGATGATCTCACCGCCGAACTCCGGACATGTGTGTAAGGCTAACAGTGAACATCGGGAAACGTGCGGGTTGAGATTTGAGGCTATTATTGGTCTTTCGGATTCTTAGAGAGGCTCAGTAGTGGGATTGGCCCTGTTCGTAAATCCTCGGTTTCTTGAGCTGTAAATGTTCGGGCATGATTCTAACTTGAACCCGTAAGAACCTTAGTTCGTACTCTCACTCCGTTCCTACCCTAAGATAATTGACAAAGTGATAACTATATCCCACGTAGGTATGGCAGAGCAACATCATGCCCAGAAGAACGCGCGGATGCCAATGTTGCTACATGCAGAAGACATGTGGCGCTATACTCGCGAAGATCAGTAAACGTCCAATGCCCAGGCATGCCCAGACTCATCGGCATGTCAGTCTGCCCAATGCCCATACCGAGGGCAGTATCCCAAAAGCTAAGAAAAGAAACTCTTATGTAGTTTAACCTCGAGCCAAGGAAGAAAAGGCCAACCTTCCGCCCGGGTTCCACGCGTCCGGCTTGTTCCAAGACTTTGATGCAAGAACAGGACCAACCAAGTTTTGCCCACTTTGTACAGAAGCAGAAGAGTCCCGGCTTTGCAGACCCGAGGATTGCTCCCGAATATTGTAATACAGTCCCTTTGAGTGAGCAAGCCGAAGAAATTCCCCCCTCCTCTCCTCTCCTTGCTTGCGTCCTAAACCCACCATACGTATGTACACCAATGTATTGTAATCACGAGGCACACTCCATGAGAGATCGTAAGAAAGATGAAAAGCTTCTATTTTTCTCACAAACCAAGGAAATTTCATGAGAAAGACTCGCAAAGAGCCAAAGTTGTTCTGAAATGAATAAAATGACAGCGAATGACGTCTTCCGTAATGACGCGTTACATAAACCCTAGCCACAGCGCCACGCGATCCCCGACATAGCCGAAAAAGTGGCGGATGGGCGACAGGGGTGGGGGCGGGTGCTATGACGTTGCTAGCCAGAGGACCGAAATCTTCCTTGCTGCCCACTGGATTCTGAGTCTCCGGGCGAATACATAAAAGCCAGCACAGGTTCCTCTTCGACTGATCCTTTTTTTTTTGGTCAACAAGAGTTCTTAACTTGCAAGCTTATACCCGCATCTACGAATAACTATCCACAAAAACCAATCTCTAACCAAATCAATCAAACCCTGAACTTCGTTCACTACTCACATTCACAATGCCTTTCACTTCTTCGTGAGTTTTCTCCCACTTCCATCTCAGTGTGGGGTATAGAGTTTTTTTTCTAATATATTCTTTTTTCATATAGTGATATCTGCAAAATCATTCTCGCCATCCTCCTCCCTCCTCTAGGTGTCTTCCTCGAGCGTGGCTGCACAGGCGATCTTTTGATCAACATTATCTTCACATGTTTGGGATACCTGCCGGGGATCATTCATGCTCTGTAAGCTATTCCCATTACCTGTTTGGTTTGGCCGGTGGTACGATTTTCAAAAAAACAAGTAAAACTAACCACACCACCCCTTGTTGCAGATACATCATTTTCAAATACTAAGCTAGCGAAATCCACACGCGGTCCAAAACATCATCCGTATCCAAGAAGCGTGTAAGCATGGCGCAGCGGAGGATTTAATGGTAGCGAGACGAGCAAGGATTGTTTCGTTGGACGACTTCGATCTTCATTATCATTATTTAGACGAAACTTAGTCTATTAGCATCTTCATGTTTTTTCTTTTTTCTATGTGGTTACTTCTTTCTATTTCGTAATTTCTGTCTTATGGCTGGCTTGGTTTTTTTTTTTTTTCCTTTTCTTTTCGGAGCGTGAAATTCGGGGCCGGGTTTGGTTTTTCTGGTCCTCTAGTCTTGGGTTTCTGTTTTGTATGTGACTATATAACGAACGGAACGATGCTTTAAATCTTCAGTCTCTAGACCAAGTATTGTCGTGTGACAGTGTACCTATTTAGCCTTGGCCTTCGCGGGAGTGCTATTATATCGGTGGTTCAGGCACAAGAAAAACCCCTTAGGATAGTAAGGGCTGATTGAAATAGGGATGGTGTGAGGGTGCTTTAAAGGCCTTAAGGGATAAAGTCTAGCCAATGATCACCAGTCAGGACTACACACAACGGAATAGCCACAGTATGAATGTTTATTACTCTAGGCATGTCTCCGCGGGCCCTGAACACTCCTACACCGCGGTTATCCCCAGGCAGGGCTCAGGCTGTGGATTGAGCTTAGAGACAGAATAAATGCGGGGTCACTGACAGCTCCCCCCCTCCCTCCTCCCATAGCGAATTACAATCAGGATTCGCCAGGGTTAGGGTTCTAGGCAACCCTGGGAGCACAAACGACAATCATAACGCTAGCACTAAAGAATCGAATAGAAAAACCGCCATCACGACCTAGGATTCTCTATCTCTGGCCCAAGAAAAAAAAAGGGGGGAATTTCAATATTCAAGCCCTTCCATCACAACATCGGATAGTTTTATCTACGCGGCGGCAGGTAGGCAGGGCGACTTCATCTCCGCACCTCACCTTGCACGTGGCTAGCCAGCAAGTGAGACATCATCCGCCCAACGTCTCCCTCCCTCCCAAGGCCACAGCTGACTTGGAAGTTTTTCTTTAGGAGAGACCACAAGGCTGTGAGAAAGAAATTGCCCACCACTGCTCGTGGAAGCTTCTCTTCACCCCTTGGCCAGCAAAGAGTTACGTCAGGAGTGAAACCGATTCCTTCTTCTCGAATTCCATCTTCATCGAGTCTCCCCGCTTTCTGAGCTAGAAAGAGAAAGGGAGAAAGGAAAGAAGAAAAAGAAAGAAGAGAGAAAAAAAAAGGAAAAAAGTGAAAAAATGAGAATATCAAGGGATTCACTTTCTCCTGATCTCGTGGAGTTGCTCTCGGTGTTTACTCTCACTTTTACATCAACTGCCTCCAACTTCCTCTCGCAGCCTTCTGTTCAGGAGGAGCCGTTCAGTCGCGTCTGCGAGCTCCATACGACACTTCTCCTCCTCGAAACCTCAAAGGCCCCGACGGCCGTCCTTGAGCTTCTTCGTAACCCGGATGGAAACAAAAAGGAGACTGACGCGCTAAAGTCGGCACAGGAGCTCCTGGGGTTCATGCTGAATGCTGAATTTATCCTATATGAGCTGTACCGTGAGTATGGCGTGCGGATGAATCCAAGCTTGAGCCATTGGGTCACAGTGAGTAGGGATTTTGATAGGTGGCTAAAGGCAAACACGGGGAAAGATGGAGAGCCTCGGGGCGAATGGGGAGTGAAAGAGAAGGTATTGAAGATCCGCGTTGCATTCATTAAGGGGATCCTATGTGAGCAGGGCCCAAAGGTATAACAACTCCCTTCTATATACATTCGATGGATAACCCTTACTTACGCGTTCCATTCTCAATAGCTCGCGAACATAACTCCTCACGACTGTGCATCCCGTGGTCTCGACTTCCCCGTTGACCTCGACTCCTTTACCAGTGCTCTCCGTGACCAGGGAATCTACGAGGAGCCTGAACCAACCTACAGCAGTCTCCTTGAAAACTCAACCGATGAGTCAGGGTACTCCTCCGCCTCTGGTATCACGAGCAATACTCAGTCACCCTCCAACAGCCAACCAGCACCCTCCCCGGCTCAGGACACTCAAGATCAACTCTCTGTGATCCTCGTCAAAGCTGTTTCTGAGGCGCTCCCGAGTACACTAACTCACAATGTCCTTGAGCACCTAGAGGCGAATCGGTCGTTGCTAAACTCGTACCCGTTGGACTTTCTTTCGACTTCCACACTTACAGGGTTTGTTTCTAGCAACCCTGTCCTTGCACGTGGTATCGTGGTCCTACTACTATCAGAGGGCACATCCTCTACCCGCCGTACCGAGGTTCTGGGAACCCTATCATCTCTCCCGGTAGCACTCGAGACCCTGGACCTGCTGAACAGGCTCTTGAACCAGAACAGACTACTCACGAAAGACGAGTCCTCGCACCTTCTCCACGGGTTCCTTAATAATGCCATTCGTGCAGCAGAGGCCATGGGGTCTACAGGCAGCACTACCTTTGATGATAGCGAATACAGCAATGGAGCTGTAGGGAGAAGAGCTCTGAGTAGGCATGTCCAGTTGATTGTGTTGTTTGTGACTGCACTGCTTAGAGGTGGTGTGATCGAGGCCGAAGAGGTCTACTATGAAGTTCAGGAGTTGGGGGTGAGGTTTGTGTTTGTGAAGGAGGCGAGAGAGTTGTGGAAAACACTTTGTGGGTAGGTGGTCGTCTTCATGGCTTTGTGGTGATGTTGGTAGACGGTGGGGGGGAAAGGTATGTATGATAATATTTTTTTAATTGGCGTTTCCTCTTCTTCTTAAGGTCGGATTGGATTCTGGGAGGGTTAGTCTTTTTTTAACGATGTTATGACTGGTTGTGGTTTGGTTTGGGGTGTTTTCTACTTTATATACAATCCTTACCAAAAAAATGGGTGGGGCTGCGCATGGAAAATGGTGGGGGGTGGGGGATATTGGGATCATATTGGAGTATTAGGATAGTTTAATCTAGAAAGGAAAAGACGCGTGTATATTCTTTGTTCTACTTTTTGTTTTGGGAGGTGTGGGGGGGAGGTGGTAATATAGGGTTTGGTGGATTCGTAGTCATAAGTCATATAGGATGGGGGAAAGTAGTTGTAGGGGGATCTAAATTGATTGGGTTAAAAGCTGAAGATATGAGCTGTGAACTGGCATCCGTGTTAATATTTCCTGAGTGTGTATCAAGTACTAAAGACCGGCCCTGGTTGGTTCTATCGTTGGCCTGATACAACACCCAAGTCGATGATGTTAAGTGCGGTAGAGGTTATAATTTCACGTGAGACTGTGAGACTGAGAACATTTGCCTTATCCCTTGCAGCTCCGATACGGCTATCGATACCGTACTTTGTAGTACCATACAAACTTTGTAGAACGTATTATTCCCGAAGCCTCCCGTTGATCCGGGGAAAAGCACCCGGAAAACCAAATTAAATCCGAAAGCACCACTCCCCTACAAAAAGGGATTGGAAAAAGGAAAGAAGGGGGGGAGCTACCCTGACGAATAAATGACATCACAAGGGCCAATTTTACTAATCCCTCACACTCCTACCAGGCTTAACAGCTCCATGCATTTATTCACCAATCTTACAGCGCTTCATCTTGTATCACTCGTCTACGTTATAAGAAACACCGGCCAGTCATGTTTCAGCCAGTGATGGTCTCAGCTGAACTATTCTTGGCAAAACCAGCGAAACCTGAGTCAAGGGGGGGGAGTGGTGGATATTTATACTCTTACTTTATCAGTGCCACCTCCCTTCCCTTCCCCCCCCCCCCTGAAAGGAAGAGTTGGATTGGAAATAAGCAGTCCTAATCTTTTTTCTTTTTTCTTTGTCAGGGGGGGGGTTTGACAGGGTATCTGTGTAGCTGGGCTGGGCTGGGTGATATAAGTTGTGGACAACACCCCACACACACCTACCCTTTTTTTTTTGGAAGCGTGAGAAATATGAATTTAAAGATACAACAAGAACTTTACGTGTGCGCGAGGTGTGAATAGGGTGTGTGTGAGAGAGTGTGTGTACGCGTGCGTGTGAGTGTGTGGACTTCAATAGAAGTATAGCGACGTCGCTGGTAGGTAAGTACGCCTTTTTTTTGTGTGTGCGTTTTTGGTGCTCTTCTTGTGCTAACCTGCGCAGCTTCAAGCTTTAGAGTCGCAAAAAATCAAAAAAATCAAATCGCCTTCTTGGTGCAATAACAGGATCTACAAAAAAAATAATACTACAACACCAAACGCGGAATCAAAAAAAAAAAAAGACAACACGGAGTTAGAAATGGCACTATCAACTCTACCACCACCGCGTCGCGCACCACCTAAGACGGCGCCGTCGAAGCTCAAAGTGCGCGCGATGTGTAATGCGATCGACCAGTACTTTGAGTACAACCACAACCAGTGCCCGGTGAAGCTGCGACGGTTCAGGTCGATCGAGCCGCAGTCGAAGAGACGGCTGGGCGGGTGGAAGACGTATGAGAGGTTGCAGTTGGCGTCCGAGACGGTTGGGTTTTTTGGTGGCAAGGAGGAGGAGGAGTTTTGGGTTAATGAGATTAACATGAAGTTTGCTGAGGAGTTTGAAGAGGAGGAGAGCGAGGAGGAAGAGGAGGAAGAGGAAGAAGAGGAAGAGGAGGAGGGAAAAACGGATGCGAAGAAGGCGTAGGTGCGCGGATGGACGGATGGGAATAGCGTAGGTCATTCGTTTGGGCTGGGGTTTCTTTTGTTTAGAGGATTTGATCTTTTTTTTTTTCTCTTTTAGATTCTTTCTTTAGACCGATAGACCGCGGGATTCATAGATTAGACGGATCCATTAACTAGAATTTCTTTATCACTTCGGGCGACGGCCGTGTCGGAGTTATAGTTTCGGGCACAGTTTAATTCTAATCTTACATTGTTTCACTCATGTCTTTGCCTGCAGTAAAACACCGAGTGATTTCTCAAGAAGCTGTAGAGAATTCATCTACGTGGGGTTAACGCTGTATAGCTGGGACTCGAGGGCGTTTCTACATATGGGCTTATAATATCCCCGGACCCCAATGCACCACTAATAGCCTCCCAATCTATCGTCGCCACTCCATGAAACAATTCGAATCATCTCTAAAAAAAAACCACAATAATAGAATTTCTGGGAATGTTGCGTCGCAAAGAGCGTAGAATGTACAAAACGTCTAAACCCTTCCCCCGCCATTCCCTTATCTCCGAAAAGAAAAGAAAAACCTCTAGCTAACCAATAGAAGAGATTGGAGTAAGTCTATTCCTCCTGGTCAGCATAGAGCGCACGACCGGCTTTGCTGTTAAGGAAGTGATTCCTATATCCCAATTGTTAGAACTACTACGGATCAGATGCAAGTGGGTATTTCCAACCTCTTCTCAGCCCAGTCCATGACCAAGTATGCGACAACAAACGGGGGGGCAACGTAGAGAACCTATATCCCATTATATCAATTACCCGGTTCATGTGAGGTGGAGGGGGTACATACCTGACTACGGAACCGGCGCCAAGTGTTGAAAACAGCGGCGTGGGCAGCACCTTTAAGAGGGCGCTGACGGTTCGCAGAGAGAGCGTAGGTAGTCACACCCTTCTGGGGAGGAGATCCTGTTGGAGGGTGTCAGTGTTGCTCGAGGGTATGAATTGAGACAGACATACCGAAGGAACCCCACCATCCTATGTAACTATACTTTACAGTTAGTGCCAGGTGTAGTGCTCAAAGACCTCGGGTGAAACTTGCTTGGTAGGACTCTTATCACCGCCACCACCCATTGTTGCAGCTGTATTCTCTAGGAGTAAAGGTAGGGATATATGAGCGAAGGTATAGACGGCAGTCGCGAATGAGGGGAGTTGATGGGGGGGGGGAAGAGTAGATGTTTAAGAGGTGGTTGTGGGGCGATGGGGGTATCTAATTGATATGTAAAAAGAATTCTCTGGTTGTGATTCGCCGTGTGGATGACTAAGTGGGGTGTGGGCCGGCATTTTCTAACGACGTCGTTGACTGAGGAACTCCCCCCCCCACTCACCCACCAACCAACCATTAGATACATCCCATCAGATAACTACAGAGTGGCTTGACAAGGAAATGTCGGGAATCCTAAATCTCGTCTCTCGTTTGGCTATCCCGGCTGCTGTCGGTGTTTCCCTCTTTCAGCTCTCAATCTATGATGTGAAGGGTGGAAGCAGGGCCGTGATCTTTGATAGGTTGACTGGTGTCAAGGAAAATGTTTGTCTCCTGAAACACAATCGTCTAGAGTTACTTAGATAACTCCTCTATGAATTCACACTGACTAAATGCTCAGGTTGTCAATGAAGGAACCCACTTCCTCGTCCCATGGCTTCAGAAGGCTATCGTCTACGATGTTCGTACAAAGCCTAGAAACATTTCTACAACTACCGGTTCAAAGGACTTGCAGATGGTTAGCTTGACCCTAAGGGTTTTACACAGACCTGAAGTCAAGGCTTTACCAAAGATCTACCAAGTATGGCCCTCACTGCAAGACTTGAGTTTTCTTTATTTTAAAGAAATGAATTTAAAAAAAGAAGCTCTGGCTGATATCACATTCCTCGTAGTCCCTCGGTCAAGACTACGACGAGCGTGTTCTCCCCTCAATCGGAAACGAAGTCCTCAAGTCCATCGTTGCCCAGTTCGATGCTGCCGAGCTCATCACCCAGCGTGAACAGGTCTGTTATCCTAAACTTCCCAACCCTAACCCACCTACTTACTGACAGCCACAGGTCTCCAACCGCATCCGTGCCGATCTTCTCAAGCGCGCCCAGGAATTCAATATTGCCCTAGAAGACGTTTCAATCACACACATGACATTTGGCCGCGAATTCACCAAGGCCGTCGAGCAGAAGCAGATTGCGCAACAGGACGCCGAGCGTGCTCGCTTCATTGTCGAGAAGGCAGAGCAGGAACGTCAGGCCTCTGTCATTCGCGCTGAGGGTGAAGCTGAGTCTGCTGAGACAATCTCAAGGGCTGTTGATAAGGCTGGTGATGGGTTGATTCAGATTCGTCGCATTGAGGCGGCTAAGGAAATTGCGCAGACACTGGCGAGTAACCCGAATGTGTCGTATCTCCCGGGTGGTGGGAAGGAGGGAGGAAGTGGATCAAATATCCTCTTGGGGCTGAGGAATTAGGGTAATGATGGGAGGGACCGAAAAGGAAAGAAAAAAGAAAAAGAAAAAGAAACGTAGAACGTCGACATAAAAAGTTGATCTACAACACCGCTAAAACAGCGATACATGTAAATTCAAAAGAAGCTGAGAGGATATGGGAGTTCTTCTTTTTCATTCTAGTACATAGTTTTTATGAAGACCGCAATCGCCACTTCAAGTAGCTATTTGTCCAAGCGCCTGCACTGGTGATTCGCTGCAGCCTCGGCCCAGCCCAAAGCTTGACACGTCCCCCCGTCGATCGCGCCAGCTCCCCCAACACCTCTCTCTACACCTCCAAGAACAATTCTACACCACAGTCGTGATAAAAAAATGGCATCATCCTCAACCCAACCCGTAACCCGCCGCCTCCTAAAAGAACTCGCCTCATACAGCGAAGACCCAAACCCCTGTCTCGCATCCCTCGAACCCGTATCCGAAGATGACCTCCTCCACTGGCACGCCGTCCTCAAGGGCGTCAACGGCACACCCTACGAAGGCGGACAATGGAAAATCGACATCAAGATCCCTATAAACTACCCACACAGCGCACCTACCATGACCTTTTTAACATCGATTTGTCATCCGAATGTTCACCTCAAGGTATGTTTTTATTGTAACCTCTCTGTCTTGGGGGGGAACAAAAGTAGAAAACTAACAAAACTAATAATAATTCAAGACTGGTGAGATATGTCTGGATGTATTGAAGGGGGCTTGGTCACCAGCGTATACGATTTCTACGACGCTTACGACGATACATCAGTTGTTGACTAGTCCCGAGCCGGATTCTCCATTGAATGTGGATGCGGCGATGGTGTTGAGGAGTGGCGATAAGGTTGGTTATGAGAGTTTGGTTAGGCTGTGGAGTGTTATGCATGCGGGGAAACCAGGGACGTTTAATGAAGGGTAGATGGCTTTTTTTTTGGAAGGGGGGGAGGGGTTGGATATCATGAAGTGTAGGAATAATGAAGTGGGGGGAGGGTTGGATTTTGGGTTTTGGTTTGGTGTGATGTGGGAGGATAATGAAATGGGAGAGGAGGTGCTGTGCTGGGTGGAGGTTCGAGAGTATCTTCTTGGGATGTTGGTTAAAGGGCTGGTGGACGGGGAGAGTGTATGTTATTGGCAATGGCATGGCTAGGCATTGGATATTCCAGGGGATGCTAAGCATCGTGGCTAATATTTATGTTATTATACTTGGGCTACAATCGAATACACGTAGAAATGTTGGGTGTGAGGGTAGGTGTTTATGCAGTTGACTGGGAAGTGTATGGCCTGCCCTAAGTAACATCGCATATACCCCTGGCCACTACTTGCGAAAACTCAGATACAGGACTTCTCGCATCGGTGTACGCGAATTCAGTGGGAACTCCTACGTCTCAGAAGGTATGCGGATTATATCCCTAATTAGTAAATCCTAGGCTATGAGATACCAGTCTCCCGTTATTTAGGCTGTTATACGAGATTAAACAATTGATAAGTTCACGTTTGGAGCTAGTAATATATATATTAAATGGCTTCGCCGATTCCGTCAATGTAGCATTAGTAGAACGAACGAGCCCGTTGAATTTCAACGTATTACATATATAGCTTCAAGAGGATCGAAGGGCGGTCTGTGAGTAGGTAGATCTACTAATGGTATTATTTAGATCATATTCTTATAGGGAGAGTCTACTATAGTCAGGAGCAGAAAAATATTACAATGATACCTGCAATTGTAGAGATAGAAAAGTGTACGCAATCACCCGGCGGGGAACGATATCAAGGGATCACTTGGATTTTCTGTAAGAATACTCCATATATAAGAATATTACTCCCCCTCACCAAGCGTATTCTTATAGAAAGATCGCGCTGTAAGTCGTGGTATTAGTGTCACAATAGTAAGCAGAATATATATCTTTATAGTGTTGCTAGAAATGCCCCGAACACCATTCACGCAGAATTTGGTTTTCAAGCATCTAGTAATGATAACCTATGTTATTTCTGTAGAGGCATGAAAAAAACAGGAAGGGGGGGGAGTGAAGATGACTAAAATTAATCTTTAAAGAAACGTACTTCTTCATAGCCTTAATCTCCTACCTATAGTGTGCATCTTCCTGATATCCTGCTCGTAGGATTTTTTTATCTTTCCTTGCATGAGAGCTACGTTCGAAAACACCACCAGAAGGCTGAAAATCTCAGGAGGAATTAGTCGATAGTCGACTATTAGTACAAGCTCAAGGGAAATCTATGTTATATAATCCATTAGGTCAGAGTACAATAGCCGATAGACTCCATGTATTCATGATTAATCTATTCATTAATTCCACCCACTAGGACAGAACTCAAATCATAAGACTAGCACTCGATCCTGACATCTTAGCGTTTCTTCGCGGCCTACTTCTATAGAGGGTGATTTAGGGATTACAGATGGGGCTCTAACGTTATTTGAACTAGGAAATATGAAATCAAACTCACAAATATCCTAAGTATCCCCATACACCACGAAGGATACTTGAGAGCCCCATACCTAGTAAGTAACCCACCCAAATACCTAGTTAGCACTGAGGTTAATGTCTAAATATTCGTAAAGCCAATAGACAAACATCATAGTAAATCACTCGATTGGGAACGTGTCAGTCTAAAGATGAGTTTTTTCTTCTTTTTTTCCCCCCAGTAATGTTCAAAGATGGGCAACAATATCTACATAAGGAGAGGTATATAATCACACAAATCTAAAAGTTGGTCAACTAGAAGTGATAGGGAAATACCTAGTCTATACACTGCCGATTTCCACTCGACCAGAACAGCCGTAGGTAAAGCCGCAACCCACCACATAGTTCCCCATAAAGTTATAAAAAAGATGCAATTTTAGGGAGAAGCTCATGCAGGGGGTCGGGGCCCGTAATTTGTTGACATTGAAGTCTAAAATTAGGGCTTTTAGGTCTAATATGACTCAAATTCTCATCGGGATACTATGCTATTAGGGGTTTGAAGTTCAAAAGGCCCTTTGTTTATTCCAAGGACTCAGAACTAATATATGAAATATCCACAAGTATCCCTTCTTTGGATTATGAAACTCGACTCTTGAACTTTAGATGATTCTACTAAGAATTCAAGCAATATATTTCTCAGTGCTAGAGATAGGCAAAACTCCTTAGATAAAGACCATTAAATTATATATAAAAACCGTAACACCTATAAGGGCACAATTTAGTCTTCAATAACTCCAACATGAAACTATCAAGTTTCTTGATAAGTGAAATGAAAACTAAAAAAATAAAGCTTCAAAATTAAAACTCGAGTGATAAGCTATGGTCCTGGATGAGCCACGACTGATCCACTTTTTCTAGCCGACCTAAAGGCATCTACACTCTACTAAAAAGAACCAAATAAGCCTCCAAGACACTAAAGTAAGACTTCTAGAAAATTATGACTCAAGTTATCGGTACAATAATTAATTGATTACTGATATAGGTTATATTATAGACTCTATTCACTATAGGGTCTCTACAATATAGTAATAACGATTTAGTAGCCACACTATAATATTAAAAAGGGGCTAAGCATCCACGATCTAGAGGAAGGGGGAAATGGAAGAGGAAGAAGAAAGGAGTATTACAATGCCCGCAAAAACCCTCCTCCTCTAAACGTATTCTCCAAAGATTAGGAGACCTTCCCCCCCTCCTACTCTACAAAAAAAGCAACTCTGTGACATACCACCCGGTGAACTGTCAGTTTGACAGCTTATATTATGTGATCTTAACTCAATTGCAAGGTATTTTAATAATAGGTAAAAATAAAGTTTATCCTCCTATCATCATGTACCTGGCGCTACCTTGAGTATGCAAGCGCCCGCGCGGGGATGCAGCTAAACCGTGTATACATGCACATGTGTTTGTCACCAATCTTCTAAATGAGCTTGTAAATAATAACTTCCCCAGGAGTCATTCTTGTTTCTTCAGGTGACATGTTCGTGCTACGCATAATTCCTAGGTAGCGTAGATCACCCTTCTTGGCGATTACGATATAGGAAAGATATGTAGTGACGTTGCACCAAGTTTATCCCCTTTTTTCTTACTGTAGTGCGAAGTAAAGTTTGGCCGTTTGGTGTACATGTAGAGTGCATCTCTTTTTTTAGCCCCTAAGAAACGACGTTGAACCGTTGGGTGGGCCCTACCGTTAAATTCGGATCACATAGCACTCGTAATATTACTACCTTGCCTGTATATTGCCGATAATTGGTCCCCTTTGCTAAGCCACCAACGTAGGGGGAAATATCTCTCTCTTTTGAGTTTTTCTTGAATGACATATACTTCGGTGAGATTACTCCTTCCTATCATACTCCGCTGCAGTTCTTATTATTACCCCGGAACTATCCTTGGGAAGGAATCCTCTAAATCTTTAGCCACCGCCTCAAACACAATTGGAGGGTTTTGATTGGTTCCGGAAATACATCTACAACTCGCACAGATGTTTTTGGGTATACCAGTTCCCCCACCCCCGGATTCCAGATCCCAAGGCTAGCGGATGTCAAGTTGCCCCCCCTACCTATAGCAAAAAAAGGGACCTTCCATAGCTAAACAGAGAATGATATAATGGCCTAGTAGCTGTTTCTCCAGCCATTGTCGTTGAGGCTTTTGACTAGCAATGTATGCACCCGGACCGGGGTATGAGTCGTACAAGTCCCATGCGGTCTGAATGGTGACCCCATAAAGTGGATAACCTAACCTAGGTATAGCCAGAAAAATCCTGCTAGGTTACAGGACCGATATTCTACCACCATATCGATAAACTTAATCCAAGCATTTCCCTTGCACGTGCGGAGACTTATTGCGGGCCAAGGGTTAAGCCAGTAGTTTCGATGCGCCCTCGCCGAATCATGCCTATCATAGTTACGATTTCGAAGTGTACAAGGTATAGAGTAAGAAAAGGGGTACCAACACATAATATCTTACAAAAATTTGGCCCTAGTGTCTTAGGCGTTTCAAGTTCAGTCCCTCTATCAGCGATAGGATTTTCCTCTCATGCTTGTATCGGCACTAACTATAGCCTTGTGCAAAATATTACTCAAGATCTAACCACCCGAAAGTTTTTCTGATTGATATATGGTTAATAATGTCTATGTAAAAGCAATATTCTCAAGAATTTAAGAGCAGTTAACACGGCAGGCGCCAGTAGTATAGTAATCAAACTATCATAGACATCACCGAGCCTAGGCTTTCTACTCATCTTGATCCGAATTGAAACAGCGGGACCAAGCATCTGCCCATCAAACAGTTACCAAGTACCAAAATACCGTAACCTAACTTAAGTCATCGACATCAACCGAGGAGGTCGCTTGGGTTACAAGAATGCAAGGGGCACTGATAAAGGATAACCGTTGGGCCCAAGTGTCCTAGGGGTTCACTCTATTAGGTTAGGACCACGAGGTGTGAAGTTCGAACCTGAATGTAAAGGGTCTAATAAGTATGCTTAGGTTTTTGACAAACTGTCTGGTAAAAATTATATAATTATTAGTAAATTGGTAGTGAAAATGGACCTCGGCGTTTGCTCAACCGGTGAGTACCTTCGGGATAGAAATGACTAGCCGGACGCAAAATGGTGGCAAAGTAGTCCGGCCGCATAACAGCCGCGGAACAAGAAGCCGCGCAAGCTCGGCGACTACTGACAGCCAATAGTCTAATGTTTGAGTATTACTAACAGGAGAAACCCTCACCTCATAGAATAAATTAGCATCTACGACTCAGTGGCTTCTTCAACCTTGCGTTTAGTTGAAGCTTTAGGCCGTGTTTAACATAGCGCTAGGGCTTACATGCACCGGCAGCGCACGTGGAGTTAGATCTACGGTGGTGATCACGACGGGGTTTATGAAGGTCAAGTATTTCCAGTGTGCCTCGTTGCTCCCTGCGAAGGGAGGTTCGGGTTTCAGGGCCTTTGTGCACAATGTTGTTTCATTTTTGGTGCTGTAAACATGGTTCAGATTCAAATCCCAGGTCCGTGGGTTTGTGAACTTAAAAGGGAAAAGACCGCCACAAACGTTTTGCAGCCCCCAAACCGAGGTAGTGTTTCTGATGATCAAGTAGCTACCGGGATTTGTTCTCGAAATATCTTCTGCCGTGTTCATAAAACATACTTTCAGCCCCTTCTACACACCTCGGGTAAGATATTTATGCCTATTGAAGGCCAGGTTTTGTACTTAGTTGCTTGAGGCTTTGTATCACGTTGGTGTAATAGTTTTAGCGTTATGCTTGCCTAAAAGTGAGGCAATCTACCTGGGTTATTAGGATATATGTACCAGTTGATATAACCTTGCATACATCGCGCAGTAAGATTTGAGAGCTGGATAATCATCGCAAAAAGGATGAGAAACCTTCGATGCAACGAACATGCTGCAGCTCCCCCGAGGAACCAGGCCCAGCTGCAGATGTGTTGATCCTTGCAACATGCTGCAGCCACATTAGAAGCCTCCGGAGTGCCATGAGCAGCAAGCCGACGAATCGCGCGTCCCCCAGGCAGAAAGAGGCTTTCTCTCTGACAGTCGGGGGGAGCGGCCAAAACTTGGTTACTTTCAAAAATTTACCGGTTCCAGCCGGAATCATTTACCCGATATCACCCCATGACCTAACGAGCTTCCCACAAGTCGGTACCGGATGCAGCAGGTCTGATGCGGTTGTCTCTTTGAAATGGTTCATTTTCCTACCGAAAAAGCGAACTGGGAGCCGAAAGTCAATAATCGACATGTTTTCGCGTGAGGTGAACCCTTGCAGGCATTGTCTTGGCATTAGATCAGACGAGACGGTGGTGCGGGATGAGCGTCCACAACGAATATATTCCCCAGATTCAAGGTTCATCCGATCCGGGATCTGGGATCCGGAACAGGCCAAATGGCTGCGAATTTACGGATGTGAGCAGATGGAGGGCACGAAGGAAGCCTGAGAAGTTTCTTTGTTAGAATAATGGTGATGATAATAAAAGTCTGCAAGCAGCTCACATTCCTTGAATATGTATCTATTGATCCGATCCATGAAGACTCCCGAGCCCTGTCGACTAGGTAGAATTGGTTTCATCCAAAGCGAAGTTCTGAAGCCGCACAGACTCTGATGTAGGTATGCATCTCAAGCATGATGGAATCGCCTAGATGGCAGGATTATCCGTGTTGTGTCGCCATTTCGTTAGGGTCCATCCTGCAGAGAAGGAAGAAAAGGAATCAGAAGGGCATGTCGCAAGGGTCCAGTCCAGGAGAATTTGAGCCTTTGATGGCAATGGTGATGATGATTGTGCCTGAGGGGATAGCACTGTCTTTACCATAGTTAGCCAGTTGCAGGAAGTATCGTGCACCGTCTCACGGGTTCCATGCCGCCATCATCTCGGTAAAAATATGGCTTTCCGGTAGTCTTGCTTTCAAACCAATTTCCGCAGCCATCTAGTTATTCCCCGGACGCCGTCGAGGAGAGGGGAGGAGAGGAGAGGCATAATCTCTCCCTCCCGTATCACCCCTATTATCATAGCCATCAATTACTCTTGACCTCTGTTTGCTGTGTATTGATTGTCAGTTATCTGCATTAGACTCTGTGTAGCGGGGTGACTGACGTATTGTCCTGCTATTGTCGATCGTCACTGCCCGTAATATTTGCTCAGCCTTTACCATTCATTGTCCCTCTGACACAAAAAAAACAAAAACAAAAACAAAAGCTTCAATCAGCAGCAGCAGCAGGTTCCCGAGCTTTGGGGATAGGAAATATAAGTGTGGGTGGCTCTTAAACATCCTGCCTTGTTCGCGACATTCGATCTGCATGAAATAGCCACTCCGCAATCTTCATTTGGCTCGAATCAACCCATCAATAGCGGGCTCATCACCACCGGAAAATCTACGGAGCGAACAGAAGAAGAGCTTCATCATTTCGTTAACCCCTCCCCACTTTATTCTCTACCTTACTGGGTTCGGTTCCGCTATTCGGTGTGCGCGTTCGCATCTCCCCGATCCTCTTGTGCTTATTAGTGTTGTGGGTTACTCCGAGAGGGTTGCGTTAGCACGCATCGGGGATCCCCACACAGGAACCAGCGTACATACTTACTTACGGCTTCTTCTCCCACCTTCCGCTCACTTTTCCATTTCCCTACCTACGCTGCGGTCCATACTCTTCTCTCGGAGAATAAGCAACCAAACAACGTTAAACACCATACACCAAGACTACCAAGAACTCTCACATAGCCCTTCCTTCCTACAGGCAAAACCGCAATAATTAGTTTTTTAAAGGTTCCAACAGCCCTGGCGCGCCTTCTCAGAATGTGTATGGGAGGTAGTGCAGATGAGGGTGCCCAGAAGTCTCGAGAAATCGAGAAGCTTATCCGTCAGGATGAAAAAAGAATGTCAAAGGAGGTGAAACTGTTACTTCTAGGTAAGTTCGTTGCCACTAGTAGGGTAGAACATATTATCTGTGATAATGGCGCTGACAATATGACAGGCGCCGGTGAGAGTGGGAAGTCAACAATTCTCAAGCAGATGAAGTTGATCCACGCCGCTGGATTCTCAAAGAGCGAGCGGGAAGACCACCGCGTAATCATCTTTTCGAACCTTCTCAACTCATTCAAGATAATATTGGAGGCTATGGAGGCTTATGATCTTACTTTTACAAACAAGGAGAACGAAGTATGCAACTTTGATCCTCTCTGAGTCAATGACCGGCGATGAGTGTATGCTGACATTTGTCTCTCTCGGACTTAGTCTTACGTCGAGCTGGTAATAATGGAGCGAGAATTGGGTCGCGGAGAGAGCTTCCCAAGAGAATACCAAACTGCCTTCCGGAGCTTATGGACAGATCCTGGAGTACAAAGTGCTGTCCAGAGGGGAAACGAATTCGCTTTGCATGATAATTTGAGCTAGTAAGCATTAACCAACATTCTATCGACAAATTATTTCATTCCTGCTATTATATACCTCAGCAACTTATTGCTGTTACTATAAACTCAGCCTTGAATTTCCATAATGTGCAACCGTGACTAATCGCCCCTTGCAGCTTTTTTGAATCGCTCGACCGATTATTCGTGTCAAATTACAGTCCAACAGACCAGGACATTCTACGTTCACGATTAAAGACCACAGGTATCACAGAGACCGTTTTCGACCTAGGGGCACTGACATACCGAATGTTCGACGTTGGTGGTCAGAGATCAGAACGAAAAAAGTGGATCCACTGTTTTGAAAAGGTTACGGCGCTACTTTTCTTGGTAGCTATCAGCGGCTATGATCAGTGTTTAGTGGAGGATAAGGATGCAGTATGCCTCACTACTGTTGCTGGGGGTCTCGGGGTGGAGTATTGGTCACTAACGTTGTTCTGTTATTAGAACCAAATGCAGGAGGCTTTGATGCTGTTCGAGAGCATATCTAACTCCCAATGGTTTATTCACACATCCATCATCCTTTTTCTCAACAAAATCGATCTCTTTAAAGAGAAACTCCCAATGAGTCCTGTACGGAGATACTTCCCGGACTACACTGGCGATCCAAAGTCTTACAAGCTCGCGTCGCAATATTTCGAAGAAAGCTTTAAAAGGCTAAATCGAAGCCCTGCAAAGGTGAGAACATAAAAAAACTCATAATGTCCGTTGTATAACCCTACTTATGCTTCAAATAGGAAATCTACGTCCACTTTACAAACGCCACCGATACCAACCTGCTCAAAATTACAATGTCGAGCGTACAGGATATGATCCTTCAAAAGAACCTACAAACACTGGTATTATAGATACCCCTAGAAGTCCTTAAGAATTGGAAAAGAGTAAAAGAAAAAAAGAAGCTAAAGGCGCAATTGGCGTTTAAGGTCTAGAATGTGGTGTGATATTATAACTGCATCGAATTTGCTCTTTTCATCAATATAACTTAATTATCTAACGTTATGTTTCTCTCTCGACAGCTACCGATGATGTTGGATCATCCCGTTTGATAAACCAGAGTGATTGCCTTTTGGTATTTTCCTTCAGAGGTTGGTGTTTTTTTGTTTTTTTTTCTCCTTAGGGTTTGGTTCGCCTTTGATCAGCGTACGGGCCTGACCTTGAATTGGAGTTAAGAAAGGATTGGGTACTCCTTTCTAGTGAATTGAGGTGATGAAGCTACATGCATTATTATGACAGGGGGGGAAGTTAGCAGAAGACAACAGTCATCCAGATTATAGAGCCGGTATCAGTCTAGAAGAAAGAGAGAAGGAGGGAATAGTGTGGGATATTCTTTTTTTTATTTTATTTTGAGGGGTGTAGATATAAAAATCATTGTGGTTTGGGGGGGGGACTGGGGGATCATTGAAATGGAAGGATTTATAATCAGCTGATTTTGACAGTGGAACAGCTATCATATTTAACTGTAATTTTTACTCTCTCCTGTATTTATTTGGTAAAGGGATCGGGGGGTTCGGGTAGAATGAATCAGAGTATGGCATCGAACGATATTTAGGTTATATCCTATTAGTACGCATCTCCGGCTAGCTATCCGTATTTATTACGTCATTTTCCAGTCGGCGTTGGTTGATATTAGGGCAACCCGAAGTTGTTTTTTACACGAGTAGTTTTGTAACTGACGGTACAAGTATATACGGGGCGTACCGCATATTAGGATTTGCTTTAAGGCCATACAATATAAGTAAGGTTGTGGATAATATTACCCATGCCTCGCTAGCTCAATCGGTAGAGCGTGAGACTCTTAATCTCAAGGTTGCGGGTTCGACCCCCGCGTGGGGCTCCTTGAAAGTTTACTTTTTGCCACGTTGAGAAAATCTACTTGGAAAGCCTAAAGGGATTCTCAGCTCTCTAACCATGTGTGATTAGGAGGTCATACACTGTCACTCGAGCCGACCTTAGGGTATTCTCGGCACCTATTCCGAGAAATACCTTCCCCTCCTCTCCCCCTCCTCTAAGCGGTGCCGGCTGGGAAAGGAAAAAAAGACAGATTTGACTAGAATTAAATTTCTGCTAATTTTTATGAAACATGCACGGAATCGGGAGATAGACCTTCGGTGCCGCATATCAATAACTTTGAGACGTCGGGAGAGCTTGGTATGTGGCTAGGGTTTTTTTTCCCTTTCTGGCAGGGAATTTTTCCCCCCCCCTCCCTCTCTCCTATTCTCATTCAACCAAGACTTGCAGTTTTATTGATGTTATTGGTAATGAGGGTTCCTTAGTAGATTGTTCTAAAATACTATTGTTGTGCTTGTAGGGTGAAACGGCATAATAGCCCATTCTCGGCACAAAACACCAGACTACTTGATTTGTTTATTTAGGTGGAGGGGGGGGGTCTCGTTACTTTTTTTTGTATTACATACTTTATAGTAGTGTGATTGATCTCGTACATTTTTGGTTCTTAAACTCATTGAACACTTAGGGATCTATAGTATGTTGATTATACACATTTCTACTTGGTTCTCAAACCAAGCACATGATTTAATTGATAAGGGAATTTCAAGGCTAAATTAGAGATTCCAATCCTTGTAAAAAAAAAAAAAAAAGGGATTATTTATCATACTAGCTAGCACCTTTAAGATCGAGAGATTGCATGTTACTTCTCGCTTACATGTAGTAGCTGTATGGGTTTCTCTTCTTGAATGAATGAATTTATCATTAGTACATGCAACCCTAAGGTTATGGTACCCTGGGTTTCTCTTCTTGTCTTGTAGTAATGTAACGTCAGGTATTTCATTCTATGGGTATAATAGACTAAGCCTACTATTGTATTGCATGTGACAGAATGTACATGTAGTTGCTCAATGTACGCACCACACTTCCCGCGGCTGGTACCTAATCCCCCCCCCTCCTCCCCCCATGTACAAATCTAAAGGTACGGGCCACTATCTGGAAGTATGTTATAGGGGAGGACCGTGTGATTTTGTGCGTGCCCAGACGGTTTGGTCATACTCCACAAGAGCTAGTCCTCGGCTGGTATTTGAATGGACGGTAGCTAGGCTACTCCTATGCCTCGTTAGCTCAATCGGTAGAGCGTGAAACTCTTATGATCTTCTCTAGGAGGTCTGTGTATCTCAAGGTTACGCGCCTGATCTCCGTGTGGGGCTTCATAGGAGCCAATGGCGCATAATATCTGTCGCACCTTTTTTTTTAAGGTCTGTTCGTGGGCATTCGTAGACTCATCGCGGGTGCTCTTGATATTTAGCTGTTTTACATATTCGGGATACCTGGAAAGTCAAATGTACTCTATCTGGAATATTAGGGGGTAAGTCGGCTTGACGAATTAGCCAGAATACAAAGGCTCCTGAGATTAGATAGATCACTTATTTAGACTACTCGGGTTACCGGGGGAGTAGGGGGGGGGTTTAGTTAGCCTATATTAATACCTCACCCTCATTCCCTTAGATAGCCTACTCAATCGACAATACCGTAGAACCAACTCTACTCCGAAAGAGATAAAATAGATGGGGGAGGTTTGTATCTAAGCCGTTTTACAGTAATAATTACCAAATTATTAAAAAGGCATCGAGTGATACCATATGACATAACACTCCATATCCCAAGAGGTAAAAAAGCAAATCCAAAATATATACTCCAGGCAATATTAAATGACCCTCCACGTGTGGTGAATGCAGATTACCGACAACATACTTATCCCGGAATCCGCAACAAGGCGGTGGTATGTACAAAAATTTGTACCATGGGTCATCATCCCGGCTCCTACGGAAGATGGCAAGTCTTATTACCGGGTTTTTAGGGTAACATGAAGGCGGCGTTAAGCCGCGTGGGGCTAAGGATTAGCTCTCCAAGGCGCTGAAGTTCGGAGATGGCGATATGTATGGGTTAGGGTTAGTAATGTGTCTAGATCTCGCGGATGTGATTACATAATCAGAATGATCTCAGCTTGATGTGCAGACGCCTTGTTACTGTCTGTGACCTGCCGAAATAAGTTTTTGAGGCGGATAGTATTGCGCGCTATGACAAGAAAGTCTTGTGTAAGGTAGTTTCAGCCTCATGTATTATTTTTTCAAGTAGAGGGCGTATTTTAAATAGGATTGGATGCCTTTGTCATGTTTTATATGGGGTATCCATGCTATAGGTGAGGCTTACTGATTTAAGTAAATTCAAGATTATGAATAAAACTAAAGGTACCTCTTATAAATGTTTGTAGATTCTTGTGATAGCTGGAAAACCTCCATGTTAGAACTCTCTACCAAAACCCCAACCCGCCCTGAATACTGGAATACCAGATTATCTTGGTATTAAAAAGGTCATAAAGAGGATGCGCTACTACTGACTCCCATGAAGCCCCACGCGGGGGTCGAACCCGCAACCTTGAGATACCATGTCATAACTAGTGAACCATGATAAGAGTCTCACGCTCTACCGATTGAGCTAGCGAGGCATGAAGGGCTGGTAGCCGCAGTGAGCTTAAGTGGGGCAGCGGGGGAGGGGGCGATGATCAGATATCACCATGTCCCGGGGCCTTGTGTTATGATAATGAGTGCACTTAAACATAGGAAGCTGTGGAGCAAATAGAAGACAAAGACGGAAGTATTTCCAGAAGGGGAACCTGGTACATGGCGTCAAGTAATCCACTAGTATAACCAGCACAGCGATGTTCTATTGGTGGGCGTAGATGTGGAACAACGTGTCTCTAGAAAACAAATGCCGGACCGAGTATATCGAGTGATGTCGAGTGATTGCCGAAACCCTCGACTCCGTGAGGCGGGTGCCGAAGGCTACGGGTACCAGGCCCGTTTAAAGTGCAATCCCCAGTGCGAAGTGAAATTTTCAGCCGTTGCACTGAGGTATCATTCGGTGCGAGACATCAGTCTATATCTCAACTACCGAAGATTATTGCCTTCTGGGCCAGGGCTGACCTTCGAAATCTGCGTCCAGAAAAGATAGCGAATAGATGATGACGTTGCAGGTACATATATATCTGTCCCTATTTCTTTTGTCAAAAACAAATCTGGATCAGCTGGGGATTTCGGACTCCTCCGCGGCCATACACCAGTGAGGCATTTTCAAGGTGTTTTTTGGCAGATAATTGATTCATGTCATTGATTCTGAAAGGGCTATATAGTCTCTCCTCGAGCCCTGTATAGATAGCTAGAGAAGGTAAGGAGAGATTGCTTTCTTGATGTGCTTGTTCTCTACGCGCTGCATTCTGGGGTCTTTGGGTGTCTTGTCTTGGCACTGGATCTGCCAACCCACCCCAACCTGAGCGTCCAACTTCACCACCATCCCACCAGGACTATCTCGCCACCGATCCCCTATCATCTCCCAGCGGTCTATATCGATACCCCCCATATACTACTACACTCACGATGTTTACTCTCCGCCGCATCGCGCTCGCCCCGCGCGTCTGCGGCGTTGCACCCACACCTGCTGTATCGATGCCCTTGATAGCCTGCCAGCGGAATAGACGGTACTCAAGCAGCAGCAGCAAGCCGAGTAACCCCTCTGATGGTGCACGGTCTCCGAGCAGTAGCAGTGGAACGACAACCTCTGGGATTTCAGCTGCCACGACAACGACGATTAAAAGGAATGGGAGGGTGGGGCTGAAGACAATCAGGACTGCCATGGGCATGAAAGAGGGGACGAAGATACCAGTTGTACCGAGTACTGATCATTTACATCCTGCTGGTATGTCATGATTATTCCCATTACCTACCTCTCATACCCCTCCCCCCATTCTGCCTGAGTCACCACTACTGGATACCAGGGGCAAACAGTTTTAACCCTAACCCCCCTCACAGACGTAGCAATTTCTACATTCTTCGCCCAACACCGCCCTGTCAGCATCTCGCACGTCGTCCCCCTCTCCTACTCCGAGAACTCATTCGACTCAATCTTCGCTCGCCGTAAGCTCAGTCCAATCCATGACAGTGCAGCCTCCTCCAACGCAGCGGACTTTGAAGCCCTCGAATCCGCTGCTTCTGGTGGACTGGAGCCTAATATGCATTCTTCCTCTGCATCTGGGGAGCAGAATGCAAACTCCCCAGTAAGGCTCCCACAGCACCTGTTGCAGTTGGGAAAGCGTTTTATGCCTTTCTGCCCGCCTCCTGTGCCAGTCCCTCAGACGGCATTTGTAAGACCAGTGAAGGTATTTGCCAATAAAATTGACATGCCCATGGAACGCATCATGATCCGACAACAGATTAGAGAGGAGCCAGCGGCAGAGGAGAGGGGTGAGATGATAGAGCCAGAGGGGGAGCATAAAGGTGTGATGCAGGCACTCTCTGTGAAAAGGAGGAGGGGATTGAGGATGAAGAAGCATAAGCTAAAGAAGCTGAGGAAGAGAACAAGGAATTTGAGAAGAAGAATTGAGTCACACTCTAGATAAGTACCCCCTATCTTAGTGACATGGGAAGGTGCTCTATGTGCATGGTATATAGACCGAGCGCTGTGGATACTTAGTTGTTAGACTGCATGTGGCTTTGGTGTTTTTTCCCATCTGTGTTTGGCTTCGCCATTTAGAGCGATTGTGTCCATAGTGGGTGTTGAATCTGGATTATGGACTCTCTTATCTCCTAGCTGTTCTTTTTTTTATTTTTATCTCTCGTTTTAGGATTGTTCTACTTTGTCGCGTGTGTGTGATTACTGTGACGATTTCCTATCTTACAATTACTAGAGAGTGCAAGATGATTTCGGGTGGGCGTTCAAATAAAAATACATGATTCAATCGACTGTTTCCGAAGAGCTGTTTACATAGTGACTATGACCATCAATACTCAACTCCCCATCCAAGCACAGGGAGTTGGGAGTATTAACGCATAGCTACCATAGGTCGCCCCGCATTTCCAACTGCCCCAGCCAAAGGTTTGATTCTCGGTGCGCTTAGTATCATGATCCTACTGGCGGGGTTTCTTGCTGTGGTACTGGGCCCTCCAATTCTATATGTAATATCCAAAATACACATTTAGTCACCAGAAATGTCGCCTATTGAGGATATTTGAAGTTTATAAAAATAAAAATAAATGGGGGTTGATGTCCTGTATTTTTGCAGTGATGTAATGGGATAATGGTATCAAACTGTAAAAGTCCAGCCCCTGAATATGTGTGGGCGCGTATAGGTCTCAGTCAGGAGAACTTGTATAGATCTGTATTTTTCAAGGCTTTAACTACTTCTGGAAAAAAGGGGATATGTGGGAGGGGTGGATAGGGGAATTTGTATATGCTTGTATTGGAGTGTATAGGTATATATTTTTTTTTTAAACAAACTATAATTTATCTTCCATGCTTTTTTGTTCGGTGTGGTGTTTATGTAGCCTAGGTGTATGAATATCCATGGCTACTTATACAAATAACTTATGATACTCTATATAATAATCTCTATACTAGTATTAGTGTAGGTTAGGTTACGTGATTGCTTTTGGACTTCAAAAACTTACAGGTGTTGGAATACCGAGTGATGTCATGTGATTTTAGATACAACCAAACACTGCTGATGTGAACTGAGGACTGCCTACAAAATTAAGTCCTTCCTAGACCTAACTAAACCTAACTGGTTTTAGTTTTTTTCCCCTGGTGTTGAGTATGACCGATCTAACCCTAGCCCTAGTCCGAACGCTAGAAAAATTTAACCCGATACTAATCTATCACGCCCCCCCCCAACAAACCCAAAAAGAATTCTCATAGAAGCCCCACGCGGGGGTCGAACCCGCAACCTTGAGATTAAGAGTCTCACGCTCTACCGATTGAGCTAGCGAGGCTTGAAGACTCTGACTGACTATCTTGTTTACTAGATGGGGAAATATAACTGAAAAGTTGTAAGAACTACCACTAAAACCGAGGCAAGGAAACTCCAAGTATCTCGAAGGGATTGGATTACGTATGAAGCTGTAGAATCGTAATTTCTAAATATAGTGACTATATAAGGCTAACTTAGGTGTATTATAGTATTATTTGTGGTCAAAACGATCTGGAATCCCTAGGGTACCCTTATTGTGGTGGTTTGGCCTTCCTCGTTGCTACGAGTACCTCGGGGTTCAAATCGTTTTGACCACCAATAATACGATGAGGTTTGGCCTGAAGAAACCTACAACCTAAGTGGTTGCTAGTGGGCCTTCCTAATCGCTAGGTTCGGAACCTTCTAGAAATTTTTCGTTAGTTTTGTTAGTATTTCACAAGGATATCCGAAAGTTCCCTACCAAGAACAAAAACTATTTCCCTCTATAGTTTGTAAGAAAATTACATATATTATTGTCACTACTAATAGTGGGTAGAGTAATGCTACCCAATGTTATCCACCGTTAAACGCCATTAACTTCACCAAAGTCAATCTTCATTTTGAATTTATAAACTACACTTTAGTCAAATGGAATTCTCGGAATAGTTCTTAACCTCTGCTTCTCTTCATCCTTCCTTGCACCAATCGCTGATGGCACCTTAATTCCACAGCACTCTCCCCAACCACTGTGCACATGTGTCATACCATCATTATCAACTACCACCCTCCCCTCCTTAAACTCGACTGCCCTCTCCTCCTCCTCATAAACCCCCATACCTTCCGCCGCTTTTAAAATGCCACCGAATAGGAAGTGTTGCATAACCGGTAATTTCCCCAAAACTTCAGTCTCATACATCTTCTTCATCCCGTCTGTAATCTTGGCCCAGTTCCTTGCATTCGAAATATCATCCAACATTGGTGAATGCCATCGCAGCTTCGCGGTAGTCTTGATAGAGTTAATAAAAGATATACAGCCAAGGTACATATACTCTTTTGAGAACTCTTCGAGGATTTCGGGGTCATGGATGCATTTCGGACGGAGGTGGGGGTGGGAATATAACTGGGCGGCGCCGAATAGGAAAGGAAGGTATTGGTAGTCATCAAGTCCCCATACACCATGGGAGCCAGCGGGCTCAAGGAGATAGGTTGTCTGAATGTGGCGCATTAGCGAGATGTAGCGGTTGAAGACACGAAGGATTAAGGCTTGATAGTCGGTGGGCGTAATGAGCGATAGTTGGCGGAAGCAAAGCCTAAAATACTCATTGGTAAGCAAGGTGGAATATATCCTGAGGGAATAGTGATATCTACAGCCAGGACATAAAATTGAGCTCGTGGCCAGAACCATAGTCGATTCGGGTACGGTTACCAAAAGACTCAATAAAGTAACGTCTCACTTCTTCGTTTGCAGCTTCCGAAGGCAACCCCAAGTCCTCGTGGAACTTCCCAGCCCGCTCCACAACAGCATCATAAAAACCTATGAAAGACTTGTTCCCAAATCTACCTGCAGCTTCTTCGGGAGGATTCTCATCGACAAGTTTTTGTACTTCCTCAAGGATATTCAGGAGCTTCTCCACGAGTGGAGATACTATGCATTGATGAGAATTTTTGATGTTGAGAACAGAGTTTTTGAGGTCGGTTATGAAACAGACAATGAGATCATGTGTAGGTGATGCTGTGTAGAGTACTAGGTCATTAACAGTTACGAGGCGTCTTTCGGGAGTTGTGAAGGTGATGCTTTGGATGGGGGGTGGCGGTGGAGCAGTAGGTTCGGTGTTCTGGGGGGGTTTCGGTGGCCTATTAAGAGAGGCCGGCATGGTGATACTCTTCTAATGATATAAGAGTAACTTTGTTTTGTACGGGTTGATATTAGTTGAGTTATTTCCCTGTCCGATTGGGGTGAAAGCTATCAGTCTGGATGTTCGGATGAGGTGAGTGTGGATGCGGAGGGGCGGCTCAGGTTGCCTCACTAACGCGCGGGTAATTCCGCTCCACTATCGGAACAACCCTTTCCCTGGTGCATAGGGCCAATATGCCTTCAGCCAGAGATGATAGCCCTATTCTCATCTTTACCAACCATAGAAGTGTAGCCCTAGATTTAAATTTAAGCGGTTTAGATCTTATCTCAGATCCATTTAGTGCCAGGTTAATGTTCCTTTCTGCTTTTTGTACGGAGAAAGGGCAGAACCGATATGTAGTCTTGATAGAGATTCAAAAAGGGCCAATGACTATTGTTTAGAATAGCACTACAATTCCGATACTGCATAACAAGGCTGACATAGCTGAAGGATTTTCGGGATAATAAAGGTAAAGATCAAAGCTCATAGGCTTATGGAGTTTTGTGCAGTTGGTCTAGATCAGGTTATCTATTCTCTGCATCTGCATCTCGGGAGGCTGGACGATTGACAGCTGTCGAGATTCCTCTTATCGCTAGATGAACGAGGTCAGGTTTAACTTCAGCCAGCCGCATAGGGTTAGGTGTAGATGAGATGCACCTCACTCCACCAAGCTACGCTATCTCTATCTACATGTAGTACCGAGTCGCGTGTGTCTACTTCTCATGACCTAATTCCCACATCAGCGCCTCGCCACGAGAAGAATAACAACGAGGACCATCCTATAAAATACAAGGAAGCAAGCAATACAAGGACGAGTTTATGCTTGCTGATGACGTTGTATACTATTTGCTGCTTGCTGTTGGTTCCGTTTCAGCGAGTTGATGTCGTGGTCGAGGCCAGGGAGCCACACACCCGCCGGTCTACGGAATGACCCTGTCATCCGTCCCAAGGACTAGGGTCTTGCCTGCTGATAGTAGTTGTGGGTCCGTCCTTCCTTTTATTCCTCTGTGCCCCCATTCTATGCTCTTATGCCCCTCGTTCTCTTCCTGGATACTATAACAGTTCTTATCCTCTTGGTCTCGTGCTCTCCCCTCATTCTCTAGCCGCTCATCCCGAGACAACCCTATCACTCCATCCATTCATCCAGCTGACTGCTGCTCAGTCATATCATTATCAGTTCCTAAATCCCACCACTATCACAGCTTCCCTTGGGAACCTATTTACTCCTATCTTGTTATCGCACCGATTTTCTTCTGCTGAAACACGAAAGATATGGAAGCTTCAGCTCCCAGCAGCAAAGGTGACCACCTTTGTGTACTCGTCCATGGGTAAGCTACCTACTAGCTACGTTAGCTACCCGCAAGCTTGCTAATTATCGACCGCTGCTAAATAGATTATGGGGAAACCCCGCACATCTTCAGTACCTCGCTTCAGCAATGCGGGACCGCTACGATGAGTCAGTGTTGCAGATCCTTGTCGTTAAGCGTAACTCTGGAACTTTCACCTATGATGGAATTGAAACGGGCGGTGAGCGGGTGACCAGAGAGATTGAAGATGCATTGGAGGAGTCCGCCAGGAACGGAACTGAAATTCGGAAGATCAGTATCGTTGGATATTCCTTAGGTGGGTTGCGTATAAATCTTCTGCGTGGTAGACTCATAGTACTTAAATATATTTTGAGAGGGAAAAGCATCCTGGATATTGGGCTGAGGCAACGGGAATAAGGTGAGGCTCAACGAGGCTGACTAGTGGGTGAGTTTCACTTTTTTAGGGGGACTCGTTGCAAGGTACGCTATTGGGTTGTTATTCTCCAAGGGATACTTTGAAAAGATCCAACCTGTGGTATGTTCCCTTATAGCCTCTTGGCAGCCCCTTCGGGTACTTACTCGAGATAGAACTTTTGTACATTTGCAACTCCACATCTCGGTGTGAGAACACCGCTCCTTGGATGGCACAATCATATCTGGTTTGTCTTAGAACCCCCCCTTTTTTTATACTCTATCCTAAAGTTTTTTGGCCAGGAATGTCGTTGGGGCCCGTACACTCTCTGCTTCAGGGCGCCAGCTCTTTACAATCGATAATTTCCGCAATACCAACCGGCCGTTGCTTTCGATCCTTGCTGATAAGGACTCGGTATTTTACAAAGGCCTTTTACTATTCCCCAACAAGGTCCTTTACGCAAATATTATTAATGATCGCTCGGCGTGCTTTTACACAACTGCCATATCTCGATCTGACCCATATGCTAATCTTCCATCTATTTCGGTCAACTATGTCCCCGGTTATTCCCCAATTATTCTCAATCCCGAGAACCCATTCTCACCTTGCACAAAAGAAGATGAAAAGCTTCCTGTAACCCATCGTATTACCAAGACCACCACAGGCGTTGCAACAAGACTACCCATGGTACTCATATATTCTCTTATAATTCCAGTTGGAATAGTCGTTTTCCTACTTACTTCCATCGTTCAAACATTCTCGAGTAAGCGGAGGATTAGACTCCATTCAAGTGATGAGAGCTTGAATTATCATAGGTTGCCGTTATTGGTTGAAGAGATGCAAGAAGCAGCGGAAGGAATTATTGAAGATATCCACCATGAGATGAGTCCGCAGCATTTACCGTCTGGCTCCGAGGAGAGTTTAAACATTTCGCCAGTTTCTACGATATCAGGGGTATCCGAGACTAGGTGGGAAATGCCCAGCTCCGATTTCAATGAAAGAGAACCGAAAACACAACTGCATTCCCACTCTACTTCAGAAAGTGTTACTACACCACCTGCTACTTTAGGCATTACGAATCAGCAAGATAGCGAGAATATTTTGGCTGCAGACGAGCTTAGCCTTGGTACACCAGCTAAGGAAACGAGAGATGATGGGAGCGATGGAACAGCCCTTGAAACGGAGGAGCTACTTCCTAAGAACAAAAGGCAGGTGGAGTTTCAAACACTCGCACTTACCCCTCATCAGTTTGAAATGATCGCCAGCCTGGACAAGTTGGGGATCAGGAAGTTTCCGGTATACATTCATAACGATAGACATTCTCACGCAGCCATAATTGTGAGAAAGCCGTGGTCGAGAAGATGGGAAGAAGGGAAAGTGGTCGTCGGTCATTGGCTGAACGAAGGGTTCAATGTTAGTACTTGAATAACATGGTGTTCAATACAGGGTAGTGATGGTCAGTATAGGAGGAGAGTAGAAGAATTGTACTCAAGCGTAGGTACACATAGACTTTGCAATGGTAGGTTTTTTCGGTAATTTCGTCTACTGGATAGACCCCTCGCACTCATTTTTGATCAAGAACTTAGAGAAGAGACGTAGAGCATGATTCTCTTTTGCTAAACCTACAGCTAAGGATTCTTTGTTAGACATGTACAGTGGGTGTACCTTCTACTTTTTTTTATACTGTTACATACATACATACATGCACCATTCCTTTTGTGTTCCCTTACCTGGTTTAAATTTAGAGGAGAGCTTTGTTTTTAGTTTAGAAATCTTTTGCTTTTCTTTTTTTTTTGTGATAGCGACTATGGTCTAGTGTTTTGTATTCAACTAAAGACTATGGTGTAATACCTAACCCCGTCACAAATCCTCCTTCAGTTGACAGTAGAAGTATCTTCCCTTTCACCACTATGAAGGATGCTTTAGAAATATCGTATACGGGTATAGCCACAAGTTCTTTCACATGTCAGTAGCATCATTCTTACCCTTAAAGAAAACCTGAGTATAAAAACCTAAGATACGTGATCATAGAGATAGTATTTAGGACGCTGAAAATGCGCCAGGACCAAATATTTTTGATGTCTTGGCGCACTCTATTGCTAATAGAGTTAGTACTGCCAAGAACGCCACGCAGTAGACCCTAGTGAGCGATCACTTGAACTGTAAGGGTCCGCCAAGATGTAGTAAATATCCTTGGCATATTTAACGTTCGAAAACATACATATAGGAACGGTTTTTGTTTTTTGTTTTCCTCAATAAATAATAAATAGGGATGCAAATAAGTGATATAAAAAAGAGTTGCTAAAATGTGTCTTCTATGTATAATTTCTAAGAACGTACATGTAGTTGTCGTTGGAGATATTTGCCTATGTAGATAGATATAATGAGATTTTAGGATATCCTAGGATGCTCATCTACCTAGGTAAGACGTGACGAAGCGTACGATCTGTGCAATAGGGCTGGTTATAGTCCTCATTTGATATATGATAGCAGGTTCACACAGTTCATACGCTTAGGGCCTGATATGGTTTTTTGACTCCCAAAATATCAAGCGCTATCACCGCTTGTCGGGCCTAGGCATTACCCCTCAATAGACTTCAGCCGTTCTTGTCTCGCCTGGGGAAGTTCGGAACGCCACCTATCCTGCATTACGCAACCTGCAGTTGAAACAGTTCCCCTCCAAGAAGTCCCAAGCCCTCGGGCCGAACACACCATAAGCGGAATACAATACCACGGTTCGGTGTTCAAGACCAGAAGACGCCTGGCCCCCTATTCATTTTTAGAGTTGATGCGTCACTAGAGCACCGGATGCAACAAAACGCCACTGGGTTCTGCAATACCGCTGATGTAGGTGGATGTAACACTTGCCGTGACGTGTCTAATCAATTATCGGTTTCTATTATCAGCTATGGGCTTTTGGCTGGTATCCAATTCTTCCCCTTAGGGAGGGGTGGCGTTGCTGGTATGTATGAACCCATGGTCATATTCATTGGGACCAGGAGACCAGGAATTGGCTTAGCTCTTATAGTTTCATAGATAACTGATATAGGGTATAGAGTCAGGTTGGAACAAGAATTTCACTAAAGGATCCTCCAAAGTAATCAATCAACATTAGTAATCTGAGAAAATAATGAAATTGGAGGTGATAGTCACACAAGTTCTATTAAGCTTGGGCCCGAAAATAGGGTTTTTGGATACATGCTTAGATGGGACTCCTCTCAACAAAGCTAGTTGAAGGTCTTCATTAATTCGTCCAAGGAAAATGTGACCATACTGAATACTGAATCATCAGTTATAGTGATTCGAGGGTGCACAGAACAATTCCGCTAAACAGTTCGCTACTAATACCCTTCGGATTAGCGTTTTAATGTAAAGTTAACCGCTAACACTTATCTATCTATGGAAGATACATGATTGAAGACAGCTATATGATCTGCTAGAAATAGCTATAGTTTACAAACTCGTTTGTAACTGCTATGCGAAAATCAAAATCATACATGCTAAACAGGATTTTGTGTTATCTTACACCCCAATTACAAGCTAAAAAAAGCTTTTGTCCTGACTTAGAGTGATAGTCAGGACTTATTGCAGAAAATTCTTGTTATTTTTAACCGAGCAGAGGTCAATGTGTGATAGTGATATTTAAGACTTGTACGACGGCTCAATCGGTTTGTTGGTATCCGTGGGCATGTCTTAGGGTCATCAGGGCCATAAGATTGGCTTGTTTGGTAGACATGTATGTGCTCTATGTGCTCTATGTGCGGTAAGTTCCTGCCACATATTCCTAGAGAGGTATTGCTAACCGTAAGTTGGCATGCGTGTGTGTAGTTAAGAAGTAGAGTATCTGCTTAATATGCTACTGGAGCCAGTTACATAAAATATTTCTTAGCGAGCACGATTAATCAACAACAGGTTAAAGTGTAGCCTGAACCTACGATCTTTTAATAGCACGAAGGAAAAACTGGGTCAAGTAACTCTAGCTGTTCCGATATTACCTCCTCTATACTAGCAATCTTGGAGTAGTTCTGAATTAAATAATAGTGAGCACCTATTCATAATATAAAATCTATAGGTATAGTGTCTTAAAGAGAATGAAGAACTTTGGTTATTCAGTAAGTTTCATTTACCAGCGGTATAGATGGGGTGATCTCAAGTTCTGGTTGTTACACCTGGTTCTCGGAGTGACTGCCGCTACTAAACGGAAAATAGCTTCGGTTCTCGGTCCTTTCCTTCGCAATGTACCTATAAAAACTTCCACGTTGTCTTGTACATGGAGTTCCTTCTGCTTCCTATGGCGCAATGTTAAGTCCGGGGCCGTTGCCGGTCTAGATGCTGGTCGGTAGTGTCTCACACAGAGTCCATAGCTCTCATTTTAGGTTCAACGCTGCCGGAGGGGTTCAGGCAAACCGGTGAATCCTGATCGACGCAAGCAAAAAAAGAAAAGAAATGGGGCGTGACAGTATATGGCCAGAGGTCTCCACCAGGAAATTCTTCTTGGAAGCTACTCTCTAGGTGAAACCCATGTAGCCAAGGAATTCTGAATGTTCATGAGTAAGTTACTCTACCCCTTGTTTTCTTTCCTATAGGAGGGTCTACAAAGGTTAGGGTTCCTGGGTTTCAATTCTTCGCAAGGGACTGGAAATATCCATTGGACCCCTCCCCCAACGGGCCGTTCCGGATATGTACCATACTTAAGCCAGAAGCTGAGCATTCTACAATATTTTATGAAGCAGCCTAAGACGAAAGCGATTTGGGGAAAAGGAATTTCATGGAGGCGTATGGCCTTTTAGTGCCCTTATATAAGGCTATCAGGACCCACCTCCCAAATCTCCGGTACCACCCTAAATCCGCATACAACTGAAGCCATATATATTTTTATTTACGTGGATTGGTTTTACGAGTATATTATGTCAAACTATGTTATTGAAGTTGATCAGTATCCCGAGTACTCAGTGGACTCAGCTTATATGAGTGAGTATGATACAGATACGTCAAGTCTTGCGAGTCATATGAAGGACCATGTTTTTGAGAATGGGAGAAGGTTCCATGGATGGCATCAGGTAGGGAGTCTCTAAGGGAACATTCATTGAAACCATAATATAGTAGTCTTCAGTAGTTAACAGGTTTTGTGGTTGTCAGGGGAGATACGCAATGCCTAACGACGAAGAGGAGCAGGATAGAATGGACTTGCAACATCATATCTGTTTGTTGATACGGAAAGGCCGTCTCTACAGTGCCCCACACATCAAGGACCTTGAGAGGATTCTTGATGTCGGTACAGGGAATGGTATCTGGGCTATCGACTGCGGAGAGTAAGTAGCTTCTCGTTCCTAACTATTCCTTCCTTCCGCCCCCTCCCTTTCTGACAATTAACTTAGTCAATACCCAAACGCCCAAGTAATCGGTGTCGACCTCTCCCCGATCCAACCAAGATGGGTTCCCCCCAACGTCACATTCGAGGTTGATGATGTCGAACAGACCTGGACGCATCAAAGTAACAGTTTTGACCTTATCCATATCCGTCAGCTAGGGGGCTTTATCGATGACTGGCGGAGAATATACGAGCAGGCCCTACGGGTGTTGAAACCTGGTGGTATTATTGAAATTGACGACTTTATCGAGATTCAATGCGACGACGGCACCGTCCCAGAGGACGCGGCGATGATGAAATGGTCCAAGTTGTGGGTTGAAGCTATTGAAAAAAGCGGACGAACACTACCTATGAAAGAGCATGCCCAAGAACTTGCTAAAGTAGGATTCGAGCAAATCAAGTACGAGCATATGAAGGTAGCAGTCGGAACCTGGCCCAAAAATAAAGCAGAGAAGGATATGGGATATTACATGCGCCAGCACATGATTGATGGGTGCGAGAGTATAGCCCTAGGTGTGTTTACGAGATTTTTGGGGTGGGGAAAGGATGACGTGGATATTTTAAATGAGAGTTTGAGGAGTGAACTGAGGAATAAGAATTATCACTCATATGTGAATTATCATACTACTTATGGGAAGAAGAAGCCGATGGAGTGTAGTAGGGGTTCTGTAGCTGTATGAGGATAGAGTTTTATTTTAGGATAGGCATAGTTAGCTTGGTCTTGTGTAGCATATGTTTTTCGATCGATCCAGCAATTCATTTATACCTAGTTTTATCAAATTATTAGGCCCTTCTACGGAGTTCGTATGATTATATCATTGTAGAATTTTATAAATAGGGCGTAGTATCCTACGATGCTTGCATAAAATTTTTAGTCCCTAGTCCGACCCCTGCTCAATAAATTTACCCATCAAAGCTTGGGTGTATTGCTTAGGATAAGCTTATCCTCTACTAGTGCAAGAATTATTAGTGACACGGCATGGTGCCACTGGTGCCCGTTATTTATCTATCGCTTTCTTTACAGGGTTTACGGTGTAAAATTTTGTTTATGTAGTCCTAACTCGTTTCAGAAGATACGTAGTATTGTTAGTGCTATTAGGAAATGAAATACAAAACATATTAAAAAGAAGAAAAAAAGTCAGTATATTGAATCCTGAGAAACAGTACGGGAGTGATTTTCCAGATAAACTATACTGAACCCACATATATAATCTCGTAGAAACCTAAGTTTTCCCATCCTACCTATCGCGACATGCTATAGGTATAAATTTATCCAAAAGCCTAGTAGAAACCCATTTTACAGCTAGCTTATAACCCTTCAGTGCCGTGAAGGGCAATCCTATCCAGTAAGAAAGAAAAGAAAGAACTCCGTCTGCACCCCATAACCCCTCCCCATAAACATACATAATTCTATGGAGAAAGAAAGAGAGGGAAAATAAAAACACCTTTTCATATTCCACCTTAAAACTGTTTTTTTTGCACAAGTGGCTTTCTAGCGTAAATAACCAGCCCACTTGAGGTCATACGGACCTTCGGATGCAAAAGCTCCCTTTTGACTTCGGCCAAAAATTCATCGACATCAGTCTTATTCCATGAAAGTACCCGGGTGAACATATCTAGCGTGATTCCTTCAGCCCCTTCTAACCAATGATTCAACACACACGTTCCGATCTCCTTAAGCTTCTTATCTGGGTGCCAGGGGCCAATTGGGAATGTATACACCTCACGGACGACGTCCACAAAGCCCACAGTAGCAAGAAGGGTCTCGAAAGTCTGTGGCACAGAAAGAAACTCCCTCCCTGCCCGTAAAGAGCCCATATTCCAAAGCCGTACCCACTTTTGTAGAATATTGCTATCGTCGCAAGTGCCATCAGCGCGCTCGAATAGATTTCCGAATTCCCGCAATTCAATATACCCCCCTGGTTTTAGAGCGGCAAGACACTGTGAAAAGAGCCGTGGCCAGTCTTTTATGAAACCAGTCATTCCGCGTATGTGGATGAGATCGAATGTATTTTCAGGATAGACCCAGTCATCTTCGATATCTTCTATATGGAAATCAAGATTTGGTGGTGTCCATGGGGGCTTTACCGGTGCAATATCATTGCCTATTACTTGTGAATCTGGGAATTGGCTATTTTGTCTTTCTGTTAGCGTACCCCCAAGAGAACAGGTGTTCGGGGCCGGGACAACAGCACTTACTCTGCAACATCGATCGCCCAAATTCCAGTTCCTGTCGCAACATCGAGAATCTGGAGTGGCTCTGGCCCAACTGGAGCCTTGAATAGTTTCCCATCCGTCGCGAGATTCCAGATGTGGTGCGTCATGTCTAAGCGGCTCCACTCCAGGTCGTCACTCGGGAATGGGTACCTGACCTAGGAACCAACTGTCAGTAACATGAAAGGCACGAACATGGCTCGGCGCGTGAAGAGAAATAAGGAGCTTCACCTGTCGCCTCGCAAAATACCGGCGGCCATTCTCGTACTTGTAGTAATAGTCGTTTGATAGCACCGACGATGGATAACTGTCAAATCCTGAAGCATAGTCCGAGTCGTCGTCAAAATCGAAGTTGATCATGGACTGGGGCAAGGGCTCCACCTGGTGGTAGCCAGCCTCATTCTCATGCTGTGAGCAATCCATCTGTAGTCGCGCTCCTTTATTCTGGGGTAATGTGCTAATTATATAATCTCCTCTAACTATCGGGCTTCGAGAAAGACTTTGTTGCTGGTACGTTTGTTACGGGGGCGTAAAAGAGATCCAGCTAAGGCGAGTGAGCGAGGCTTTCCAGGTTGGCGGGTTGCCCCGCAAGGCTTGGACTCTCGATTTGCCCTTTTATCGCAAGCTGTCAGTTTTCTCGAGGGTACATGTAGTCTAGACATCTGCGCGTCCAGTAGCCAGTCTGAGCAGGAGGGAACGTTAGGGATACATCCATCGTATCATGGCGGGCCGTTTCTTAGCCGTTTCTAGACCCTTGCTGTGTGGCTCAGCTCCGTGGCGGGTAAGAAGGGGTGTCTTGGACTCACCTAATGCTTCTATATCAACCAGATGGTGGACGGGTTAAGTGGTTCCGGGTCTGGGTGTGCCACAAATATCCTTCAGTTGCTATGAGTATAAGACTCGGGAATCCTGCGCGAACTGCGAGTTTTCTGCATATCTTTGCTTCAAGCTATATCTTCACTATTACCCGATGATGCTACGCTCATAAGGAATCACCAAGCCCTATAGGACCATTACACCGAGTATCGTTGTCTGGCCCGGAAATGGTACATCCCTGGACGGAGAGAGTGGGTCTCATGGTAAACTAATCAGGGGTCATCGATGTTCATATTCGGGCCCACCGAGAAATATCCAGATAGCGTATACTGGGCCGTATAGAAAGATTGATAGGCGGTCTGGGCTAGTTATGAATATATAGCGGATTTCTTGAATCACTTCCGGTTCGCTTGATAAGCAGCTGGAATAAGCCATCTATCAGTTTTTGAGATTTTCTAAGATATAATCATGGAGAAGGTTTGAATGTCATTGACTAATGGTATTCCGGTGGTTATTAAAAGCATAATTTCGCCGCTCAGCGCGGTAGCTCAATATTGATAAAGTCCGTCCAAACCAAAACACCCTCTTATATACTCCTCCGATCGACTAATAGGATCAAAGTCTTTCAAGGCCCACCAGTACCCATCATTGGCTGACTTTCATGTACAAGGCTGGGTCTGCATATAATAAAACCCCATACAAAATGTATAGGACACGGGCCCAGCCTGGCACAAACGTCAGACATTTACGAAACGGTTGCGCCATATATTATCCGGTGGTTTGTGGATGTATGGCCTAGTCGCTTATCACTACCACTCAGAAACGGCTTGAGAAGTCCACAAGCAATTAGCGAGCTGTCTTTGTATACCTCCCGAGGTGTAAAGTATTTTTGTGTGGTCATCTCTAATACTGAAGTCTTCCATATACCCCAAGAGCAGCCACATTACTGCAACTCTTTCCATTAAAATTATAGCTGCAGCCTGATTCTCGCCTACTCGCGTTCTATTGAGCTAGAACCGCGATTTCGGCACTTCTCTCCCGTAATTGCTTTACTCTCCTTTTTAAACTGGTCTCTGGACACCATCGAGTTGAATTTTTTTTTTCGTAGTGCGCCTATTATTGTCCATCCCCTTTCCCCCTAACAGCAGAAGTATACTTCTTTAGGTAATTATACCCACCTCATACTCCCATCTCCCCACCACAAGATCTCCGCGAGGGCGGAACTTTTATTACTAATATCTACTTATGTTAGCCATCATAAAAAAAATTACGTGATACTAATGGGATAGGATGGATATTACGTTAAAGGAAGTTATAGAGGCGCATTCTGGGATTCGGTGAAGTCCTTAGGTTTAATGTCTCGTATTCGAGTCTACTATTTGTGGGTAGATTAGGGTTTTGCTGGTTTGATGCCCCATAGCAGTATCTGAGGTACGTTGAGTATTCTGCTCGTTTGAGTCCCTGACCTATGGGGTTAATTCAACTGCTGGAGTGATGATTCTGCTAAGAGATAATGTCTCTATATGTAGCTGTATAGATATACTAATAGATTCTAGGTTGAAAGGCCACCTAGAATTCATTCTAAGTGTTGTCATAATACGACAGCATCGAAAGGGTGCCTTAGTGTGACAATTGTTCTAGTTAGCACAATAGGCCGGGTAACTTAAATACCGTATTAACTAGCGAGACTCATAATGGTGTAAAGAAGTCTAAAGTGTGGCTAGAAGGTATTACCATGAATTGTTTAGTACAATCTTTTCCACAACTCAATACACAAAGGAAGTTTCTCTAGCTATTATTTCATCAGCTAGGGATAAAGTTACCTCTGAAGGTTAGGCACTTTGCAACTTCTTGTTTGAACCTCCTACAGTCTCGCTAGTTAATATGATAGTACCTTATCTTATTAGCCCGAAGTGTATTCTTCTATTAGGTGTTTTAGAAAGGAGGTCTTTACTATACTTTAGTCTCTACAATGAGTTATTCAAGAGATAAGATATAAAGTCTGTTTGCCAAATTGGATTTTGACGGTATCATTTACCGAGTGATTTCGTATGATCAAGGGTACTTTTTTCCCTTCCCCCCTATTAGTTGTATGTACCCTTAGGCCAAGGTAATGACTAAAGGGTACTGTCTTCTAGAACAGCCAGCTAAATGTGATAGAGAGCTCAAATCTCAGCCCTCCGGCTGTAATTAACATTTTAAGCAATTTTATGAAAGAAGAATCAAGACAATTATTAGTAAGGCAACCTCCCAAATTAAACGCATCCAGATAACTTGTATCCTCAGCAACTAGCAGTAGCTAAATTGCCTAGAGGTAAAAAAATATAGCAAGAATCACCACTTTAGGTCTTTATCCCTCTAAGCCTCCTACTTCCTACACTTAAACCACTGCCTTCCGCTCCCAACGCTCCCCACCCCTCCCCAGAGTCCCCTCAAGGATATAAATTTAAAGCCTCTTGCTACAACAGCTTCATCTGTGAGCTTATAAGACCCCTTCAAACCGGTGCCTCGGGGCTTCACTAGCTTTTGAGCCTCTTTACCCAAGAATCCAGAGGTAGGGGCACTTGACGAAAATATAGGCAAAGAAGAATAGCTAGAGTGATGAGACATGGACTTTTGGAGGTGGTGAGCTGTGGGAGCTGAAACTCTTGCTGCCGCGCGAGAGAAGAGATGACGATTGATATATTCTGCATCTTTATCTGAAAATGTCGGTGTAGGATGATGGCGTTCTGAGGTGAGGGAGTAAGAGTTTCTAGGTTTATTTTCGTTATAGTAATTCTCCGAAGAGGGGTAGGGAAGGCTTGAGGAAGTAGGGACATCAAGACGGGGAAGATGTTTGCAGGCGGTGGCTGTGATGTCACAAATGTGGATGTTGTGAGAGAGTTGGTATAGAGGTTGGTGAACGTACGAAGATTTGTGAGAATAGGTAGATTGGTATGAAATATGATGGTTGTGGTTATAAGAGTTTTTGTTTGTTGAATGACTACCTATGTCGGGAAAATCTCCAGAGATGTCTAAATGGAATATCTCGTCCTCATAAATTGTCTCAGATACTGTCGACTCTCTCTCCATTGTGTCAGAAATAGAGTCACTATCATATATAAAGCTGAATGCCACGTCATTATCGGCTCTTGAAAAGGCGTTATCCTCATAGCCTAGTGCCAACCAGATTTCTGGTGTAGGAACACTACCACTTTTTTCTAGTGCCGTTTCTACACTCTCATTACCCACAAACACAATTCTTGCCTCCTCTAGCCCTCTACCAACAATACCCAAGATCCTCTTAACACCTCCCTCTGTCAATGATTGACACTTCTCTAATATCAATGCTTTACCCTTATTCCTCCTCGCATGAGTTAGCTGGCTCCCACTTAGGACCCACGCTAAACAGCCATCCGTGAACCCTTCGATGCCTTTCACATCAAGCTTTCTTAGTTTCTGAAGTCTTTCGAAAATGCAGAACATTTGACGTCCGGGAACACGTAGCCTATTTGGGTAGGACTCGTTGACTTGGGTATTAACTGCCTCACAGACAATATCGATAATTAACTCCTCTATACTCCGTGCACATAGTGCAGAGATCGCACAGAGGAGGAAAGTGGCGGGTTTTAATAAAGGACAGAGGCCGTTAGTGATGTGAAGGTGCCTTAAGTGTCGCTTGTGAGTGAATGTTGGTGTTGCGAGTATGGCACTTTGAAAAGAGATTCCTGCGCCCGGGAAATCAAGAGTTAGGGACTGGAGTCCTTCAGTGTGTGTTTCGAGAATAACCCTGAGATTTAGGACTATCTTCTGGGATGCTTCATGGCGTGATACAGGAGTTGCAAGGAAGCAATCGTGGTTTACTTGTAGCCAGCGGAGAGTAAGAAAATTTATAGCAGTGGACTGGTTGGGCCAGGTGTGTGCATTTAGATAGGTTGAGAATCTTGCTAGGGATGAAGCGGAACGGATATTGATACTAAAGTATAAATCATTTCGAAAAAATTCACGGAAGAGAGAACAGGTTGAGGAAAAAGTGAAAATTATTTGTTTTCTGAGGCGGGCGGAGTGAGGCCTTGAGCATAGCATGTAAGATATAATCTTGTATAATACCTTAGCGGGTACCTTTGAGAGGAGTGAATGTGTAAGTGAGGAATAAGACCATAGATTGGTACCCGTCAGAGGAGGTGGAATAAGATGGGATGGATAACTCTCGGGCAGCAAACTAAGCCCCATCTTGACCTAATGACACCTATAACAGGGAGTGTTTGGTGGATTAGTATAAAGGCTTCACGTGCTATATTACAGCAACAGATGATAGTAGGCTGGTAATAGAGATGTCGATGAATCAGGTGAATATGAACGATGAATATATAAAAGCGGAGAAGAGGGGGAAGGGGAAAGGGGGGATTTGTAGTTCCGTTGCCCGAACACAAACCAAGGGCTAGGTTTCATAGGGATGTAGTCAGAAGGATGACGTCCTAGTTGAAGCACGAAGCTAGCTCGAGGGTGTGATGGTCGTCGAGTGCTATACTATGATCCAGGCGTTGAATCCCACAGTCAAATATCTTAAATCGCCTGTGTGACACTATTGTTTATCTCAAATTCCCCAACCTCCAAAGCCCTGTTTGGAATTATTGTTCGGTAGTGTGTCCGGTGGGTTCTCTTAATTAGCCTTGACACCAATTGCAGCTTCAGTACAACTTTTCAACGACAATGAACCAACCGGAGAAGTCCCCCCAAGTCACATATAATGCGGTTGCGCTCCCGTGGTTGTGGGGGGATTGTGCGCAATACAAACGGTGCGTAGGCGAATACCGGTAGGTATCAGTATCATCCGGCAATGCAATACCCCGGGGCTTACCCCGAGTGGTGTTTTTTATATTTTATCTGTAATACGTTACATGTATTTATAAATTATAGGACGGCAGTGAACAAGGCTAAAGCAGAAGTCGGCCGTCGGCGTGGGTGAAATTTTTTTTCTATATAAGTAGGGTATGTTGATATTTTTCTCGTATTTAGTAAGCCTTGGGTATTTGAGTTAACTAGAATTATAGGATTTATTAGTATGAGGATACGTGTCATGACCTTTGATGTTTTAATTTTCTTTAGTGGGGTGTTGTGAAAACACTCAGTGAATACGATAAGCCTTAAATAACCGGCAGGAATTTTCGGCCGGGATCTTACAGCTTGCTGTAGACAGAAAAAAAGATCCGTTGAGACAGGGCTGGATCTCGGGTAGTAGTGAGTTCACGTATTTATATCATTCAGGATCTAGAGTCACAATGACCTAACATTCATGGTGCCCTCCAATGAATAGGGCCGACCTACTCATACCGCCAGATTTATAATGCCAGCTGACTAAGCATGGATGTGGGAAATTCGGACGCTTTGGCAGGTATGCGCTTAGTCAGCCGGCATTATAAATCTGGTGGTATGAGTATACATGTAGTAATAAAGCTTGCGTACGGCTATCTGGCACATATGCATCTACGGATCTAGACGTCATCAACTGCATTCCAAGCTCTAGATTTAGTTGAAACATGCAGGATTAAGGGACTCCCTCCGCTTATCGTATTGGCTTATCGGTACTTGCCAGGTCCTCCACGCGGTGCAACACGCATGGTCATAAGGTACACTTGTGGCGCTGCACGCCACTTTTGAAGTGGCTCAAGTGAGCATCAGACGTCTCTGCATGAAATATGTTCAGATCCATGCCATGCAGCTGCTATGTATGTCTCTAGCCATGTGGTACGGACCGTCACCGAGCGCTGCAGAAGCTCTGGTACTTGACTTTGAGGCGGGTGGTCTTGCTCTTTTCTTTTCTGCTTCCGATCCTACTCCTGGGCCTCAGCGGGCTGTCTGAGCCTGGGTCTGAGTCTGAGCCCGGGTCTGAGACCCCCCCACCTCCACCACAATTCCCTCTATCCAGAATTACTCTTTTCTTGCCTTGTATTCCCCTCATTATCGTCCCACCTATCCTTGTGCTTCTCCCCTAAGTTCCTCCTAGAATTCTTCACATAAATAGGATCAATACCCCTTTCCTACCATCCCACCAACCAACTCCCAACTCTCAACACTCAACATAATCCTTACTCCATCTCCGCTACTCATTCCCTCTCGAATCCCTCCATTGAATACACGTTGCTTTACCAACCCTCTACCTAGTATTCTGTTGTAACCAAGCCATTTCACACACCCACGGCAGTTTCCACCTCCCACAGAATCATTCCAGCAGCCATAACTATACAAGACTATGAGTCCAATCGCTACTGGCTCAAGTCCGAGCTTGCCAGACTCCTTGTTGGATACTAGCCTTATCACCAGTAGTGATGGCGTAGCTATTTCACCTAAAATTGCTATCGATTCTGAGAAAATTAAACCAACAATTGCCATCATTGGGGCTGGTATAGCTGGCCTCAGGGCTGCCCAGATATTATTAGAGAAGGGATACACTGTTGTAATATACGAGGCTCGAGACCGGGCCGGCGGACGAGTATGTACAAGTGATCATCTAGGAAAGGAGGTCGACCTGTAAGACCTCTCCACTTCTGACATGGTATGAATTTAAATATTAATAGCTCATTATTGTTTGATTCAGTGGGCCAAATTGGATCCATGGCACTTTCAACAACCCCATTATCCCACTATCTCAGCTCTCGGGTTCAAAATTGCATCAATACTCGGATATCTGTCCCGTTTTCACCCCAGATGGCGATATAATGGACCAGGCTGAAGTAGACGAACTACAGGGCCTGATGTGGAAGGTTATTGAAAGGGCTGTTGAGTACTCCAAGGGATGCTCCGCCGCAATTCCTGCAGAGAAGTCGCTCTATGATTATTGCATTGAGAAAGCGGAAGAGTTATTCGGGTCGGATCCAGACACGGAGGATCATCGGGCTCAGGAGAAGGCAGGTATTATTGATGGCGGTGGAAAAGGTGGTGTGAAGAGAAGCAATGAGGAACATATTAGGTGGAAAGGGGAGGAGGAGCGCAGGAAGGAGATGTGGCTGGCCATGGTAGAAATGTGGGGTTCTATTATTGGGACTAGCGTTACAAAACAGAGTTTGAAATTCTTCTACTTGGAAGAGCCATTGGAAGGAGGTGCGTGACTTGATTATTCCCTTCTTATCCCAGGCTAATTTGAATACAGCAAATCTCTTTGTTGCGAACACTTATAAGCCCATGATCAAGACCTTGTTGAAACCTTGCTTAGATGCCGGTATCGTCAAGCTTGATACACCTATTGACGAGATTACAACTGTCACTGAGGATGGCCGGAAACGAGTTTTTCTCAGCAGTCTCCGAAAACCTCAAGAGAACTGCATAGTTGATGGTGTAATCGTTACTGCGCCTCTAGGATGTCTTAAACATGACATGATCAAATTCAGGCCAGCCCTTCCTAAGAGAATACAAGATAGCATATCTTCATTGAGCTATGGGAACCTAGAAAAGGTCAGCACAATCCCCCCCAAAAAAATATTTGGAAAAGGTAGGAACTGATGAAATGAACGAGTTTTGAACAGGTCTATATCAAGTTCCCGCGTGCGTTTTGGGGCGCTGACGGCCCAGACTACTTCACGTTCCTTGCGCCTAAATATGCTCCAGAGACAAATCCCGAGGGCTGTTATACGTCCTGCTTCTCCCTAGCTCACCTGCCTGATGAGTGCTCGCAACCAACTCTACTTTTTTACGTCTTCGGCCCTATATCGGCCCATCTAACAGGGTCTCTCTCACCCGCCACTACTAAAGAAGGACGAAAACAATACCTGGAGTTTTTCAAGCCATACTACTCCAAGCTTCCCGGATACGACATAGCAAATGCGGACTGTACCCCTGTAGATCTTGTCGCGACCGAGTGGAGTAAGGAAAAGTGGGCTGGATACGGAAGTTACTCGAACTTCCAGGTTGGCCTAGCTGCAGGCGGTGAGGATATCATAGCTCTCCGGGAAGGAATCCCCGAACAAAAAATCTGGTTTGGGGGTGAACACACAGCACCAATACTCGGTCTGGGGAGTGTATCTGGCGCTTACTGGTCAGGAGAAGACGCAGCTGAGAAGCTAATCGCTAACTTTGAGGGCACCGAATCCCCTGTCTCTAACGTGACTGGGATGAATGATCCGAGGGATGGGTGCAAGGTTGGGGTTGCCAGGAATGGGGTGACAAACTGGTACGGGAAAACTGTGCATAACGGGCTTGAGGTCAATGGGAAGGTTAATGATCTCGCCAAAAACAGGCATTTCACTGGTTAATGGAGGGGGCTCAGTGTAATGTGTTTTGTACGAGTGGCGTTTTATGAGTGGGTGCCCTAGAAGGCTCGGCTTTTGTCTCCTCTTTTACTGTGGCGGTGGCGGGTAGGCCCATTGCTATTGGGTATATTTATTAGAAGAATGGGTTATTCAAGCAGTTTTCTTGCTTGAGTATAAATTATTGTGGGCGCATAACAGTGAAAAATCGTGACACCTAAAAAGCGTGACAATAGGATCGCTATATTAGGTAGGGTTTCTAGTAGCTCTATGAAATTTTGACTAAACGGTACCCCGTGACTATAACACCCAAACAGCAGCGGTAACGACTGAACCCCCCCGGAAATACAATCAAAGATAATTTCCCCAGATTGACGTTATTACGTACCACTATTCCGAGTACTATGTGATACCGTGACGTGACAACAATTTATAAGAACCTATAGCGAGTGATAAACCATGAATAAAAACTTGTACTACCAGGCGCATGCCCGGCTATAGTAGGAGGCACATTTGATAGCCACTTGATACTTGAGGATATGTAAAATCCCTTTTAGTATAATACCTTACCATCCGTGATTTCCTACTGGTGGCGCTATAAATTATAGGTGTATTGCAGACGAGAACGTCGGTTATGGAAGCGGTTCTGTAGGGGGGGATCCTACATACGCAGTGAGGATTTTGGTGATACGTAAGAGTAGTAAGGTAGGAGAATATCTTTGCTACGAGTAAAAATTTATCAATCTATATTACCCGCACAAGCTTGGGGGCAGAAGACGAAATAGTGCATTACCTATTAAGGGGTCTATAAAAAAAATATTAGTTGATCATTCAGCTAATTATAATGCTTTGATTAAGCCTACCTAAATTAAGGAGAGACAATTCTAATAAATTAACTGAGAGAGAAAAATATCGATTATCCTGTCCGTCCTGGTCTCCTAAATACCAAGTCCTAACGTATGTTTATTTATAGCTGATTATATGGCCCCTTCTAGGCTTACGTTTTGCCCGTACATGATTTTTATCAATTAATACCATTAAACAAAAAAGACTTACCCTTATATTATATTAGGCATGACAAAACTGTTGAACCATATCCCTAATCTAGCGAGATTTTAGTAGTATCTTGAGTGTCACTTTTTCAAGTACGATTGTAATTATGATATATTCAACTTGAAAAGATCAGTAGCTTCAGTCAATATTTATACTATCAGGTAAATAATGAAGTCAAATAGAGCCAGTTTTAACTGTCCCTTCTAGCCTTCTAATATTCACATTCCAGCTCTAAAAAAATGCTTACCCACAGACTAAACATTCCACATACCGATGCGCCACGCCGTGTGATTCTTCGACTTTTTACCCCTCGAGGTGCAATAGATGACCAACAAGTAACCACTGGGCGGCAACAACCATCTCCGAGGAGATCAAGACGGCGCTTACACCCACAACTGGCACCTGTACCCGCCACTCCTCAAACAGCCCAACCCATTCAAGTGGCTCCCCCAGTTGGGGTGAATGCTAGTAGCCCGACCCCGCGTACAGGTCTTCCTGACAGAACAAGCGGTCGTGACCTATTTATCCCAAGAGAGAGAGACCAGCCTCCAGATACAGAGCCGCTTAATCGAGCCAACCGTCGTAATCCACTAACTCCCTGGGATCGTCCCCACCGTATGCGTGATTCCCCCACACGCAGAGAAAGAGAGCAACAACCCATTCTAGCGGCTCCCTCAGTTAGGTTGAATTCACCTAGTCGGTCTCCCCGCCTAGAACGCCCTGATAGAACAAACGGTCGTGAACCATTAGTTCCGTGGGATGGCACCCACCGTATGCGTGATTCTCCATTAAGTGAGGGAAGAAGGCATCTACGAGTATTCGAGATCCCACAATCTATTGTGTATCCAGAGCCCTCTGGTAGAATAAACCGTCGTGACCCACTGGTTCCATGGGATGGCATCCACCGTATGCGTGATTCACCTCTAAGCGCTGGAAGAAGGCACCTACGAGTATTCGAGATTCCACAACCTACCGTATACCAGCCAGTAGGACAGTCTCCAATTAGAGATGGTCAGCAGCAGCAGCAGACTTCTTTAATACCTACACACCCTACTACTTCTCAAGTATCCAGACAGACTCGAGTATTTCCCTCAGCTAGGCTTATACCCAACCCTAGCCAAACCTCACACACAGAGACTCTTAATAGCATAAGCTATCGTGACCCATTAGTTCCATGGGACCGTGTCCACCGTATACGTGACTCTCCTCTCAGTAGAGGAAGAAGACATCTACGAGTATTTGAACTTCCGCGGTCTATTATATACCCACCACCCATTGAACCTCCCATCTCCTCACCAGTTGTACAATCCTCTGTGATCTCAACGTTGATATCCCCACGACCGAGGAGGAGGAGGAGGAGGAGGAGAAACCAGCAGGTATTTAGGTCTCCGAGATCTCTTGTTATTGAACCACAAATTATCAGCCTTGCCCCTCTAGTCGCTCCGCAAGCTCCTAGGGAATCAGCTACTATAATCTCGAGGTTATTGTCTCCCCGACGGAGAAGACAAGTAAATTATGATCCCCTTAGATTAGGTTGAGAGTGCTACCTTAAAAACACCATTTCCCGGGGAGAGGGGAGGAGAGAGGGTGTAAAATGTATTTAACAATTTATAGTAGTAGCTGAGTGGAACAAGGCGAAAGGGGAACATGTGAACAGGGAAGCAGGGCTTTATATATATATATATTTAAACATTTACCTTGAAATAATATACAGTATGAAAAAACAGGGCGAATTTACTGCCATAGTACTATGTAATTTAGTTGCAAATACCGAATTAAATCAGTAGTTGAGGTATATTACTATACCAATACCGTATTTCTCCCATATCGCTAGTGTATTGGCGGGAGCACCGTACTGATCCCACCCCTCTTTTTTGGTACTGTAGGCCATTATATCTGGTGTTGTAGAACTATAAGATAAGAAACTACATGTATAGAGTCAAAACAAGCACCGGATTAAGTGGATCAAAAATATGAAGAGAGATTAATACTCCATTTATATAACAGGCGGCACACAAGCACTCACACGGTTATTACCAATCTTACTTCCACTTGGGAACTGAGAAATACAAAGTTGATAGGGTATGGTAGGGTAACCCTAGAGAAATTTTGTCATCACCAACAATCACTCGTTATTCACCCTCTCTCTCTCAGGTCACGATCATGATAATTTATTTAGCGTCTTAGGTCACAAATTATCCAGATTCGATTCTTCAGAAGTAAATAGAATAAACCCGTAGCAGAGACAAAAAAATTTATTCTTTGAACACAAGGCAAGGAAATATATCACGCGTAAGCGACAATTGACTCATTTACCAACCTGGATAGACAAAATCTATGTTACACAACACCACCCGATGCGTCATGCGCACTGTACTCATCCTATACTCTTCATGCATTCGAAATTTCAAGTCTACCCACTTAAGAAATACGAGTGTATTACTTACATGGGGATTTGAACCAAAGCTGACTCCTATCTACCGCGCCCCGCAGCCAGTCAATCACATTCTACACCACATTTTCACGAGGCTGGGTGCTATATGAATGCACTTCCCAGAGGCAATCTCATTTAATCAAGTGTAATGCACCGCCTACAAAGGCTTAAGGTTCTGATCTTACGTATATCCATTCACAACATCCCACCAGCAACAAAAAAACGGAGAAGAGAAGCAGACACACAAAGGACAGTAAGAAATAAACAACAAAACAAGACACAAATGAGTGTAAGAACAACTCCCCCAGTCATAGTACTAACTATACTATTCTTAACCCTCACTAGATACTCAAATGGGTTAAAAGAACCCCTAAGATATGACCGGTCCAAAAGACCGTAAACTGAACGGTGTTACACTCTCGACAACAGATGGCCAGCCGGATAGAAAGTCATTTGACTAATTTGACTATGGCCTATATCATCCTTCTTATGCCGCTTCACCCCTCCAGGTATTCTGCAGCCATTCCTTCAACGGCGTTGGTTGAAACTCAGGAAACATTTGGTTGACGTTCGCGACGCGGAAATCAAATTCTCCCCTCTGGGTAGCGATCAGAGCCTCAAGTTGAAATACTTCGAACGAATCCTCAGTATCTTCAGCATCCAAGAGCTGATCATGGAGTTCCTCGCTGCTTGGGTAAACTACATCTAACTTTCGCCCTTTATAAAAAGTCAGCATAACACTCCCCCTCCTCACTTTCATTTTTAGGGGCAGGAGAAGTAGCAGAACTCGAACCTCTAGCCCCTCCGACAATACCTGCAAGCTCTGAAAGCTTTAGTCTTTCCCCACACATCCTCAACTGTTCAGGCCAACTCTCGATATCCAGGCACCTAGCCACAAACTTGCCTACATCACTTACGGAAGTAAAGCAGGCATAAACATCTTTCCCGCTTTCACTATAAACCGGAATCCTTGCCTTGTTATTTTTCATATCCACCATGAATGCCCCCTCTGCTCCAAACCCAGGTATCTGGATAACGCTCCCACTACTAACTCCAGACTTGATAAGCCCTCCAGGATAAAACCATTCATAAAAAATCCCACAACAAAATACAGTAGATTGCAGTCTATCTCGAACCTCGCGGAGCCGGCTCAGCGTCGTGATTTTATCGCGGCATTGCTCGATCATAGGACGCTCAAAGGGCACACCCTCAAATTCTGCTGGCGCGAAGCGGCGGACACTAGCAGTAAGACAAGCATCTATGAGTGCGAGTTGGGGTTCATTTGATACAGTCGATATAACTGTATCAACGCCAGACAAAGCTGTTTCCAAAGATTGTTGATGGCTATAGTCGACGCGAACGACTGTAAACCCATTAGGCCTCAACTCTGGTCGTTCCTACTCCCAATATCCTACCGTCAGCTCCACTTCCTTGATCGGGAAATGGGAAGGGAGAATATACAAAGCGGGACAACATGACAACTTCATGTTGCCGGTCCATGATTGCTCTCGCAATATTCTGGGCCAGCCCTCCCGTGCCTGCAACAGCAACCTTCATGGTTTGGTGTTTACAGAAATCTGTCTAGTTCCGATTCTTTGAGTAATCAAGTACCTAAAAATCAAACGATGACTCAGAGATAAAGCGACAGTAGTGAGCAGTTCTTCTTGAATTTCTAACCTCTTTAGATTTAAAATTAGAAACCAAAACTAGATGAAGGGATAAAAGGAATAACCTCACAAAGGTTCAGTGCCAAATCCCGAAATGGCGACCCTCTGACCCTTAAAACCAAAATATACGAGGAACCAAAAGCAAAAACGAACGTAGCGGAGTGGATAACAATGAGCGACAGGAACCGATGGTAGCCAGTGAGTGGACGATGAGATGTGGACGAATACCGATTGGAACTGGATAGCTTTTCCGGAGAGATGCAGTGAGATCTTATACTATTCCCTTGCAATTTGTCAAAATCCTCCACGTACTTTCTCCCAGTCGAGAATAGGCGCCGGAAATAGCCTTCCTCGGATCCTACAAGGTTCAAAGTCTTCCTACCCGCGTGAGATTAAGTCAAATGGTATATGAAAGTTGCCGCGCTGCTAGCGTGTGGGGTCTCTCTAGCGAGAGAGATCCAGGTGGCAGTTCGGAGTGGTGCCTGGGAGATGCTTATTTTTCGCCTTGATGTTTCGTGGAGTGATTCCCAGCTAATTTTATTCCTTGTTAGCGTTCCTGAAGTAATTCATTATTTTCTATTAGACACGTAGTCCATCCATCGAGGTCCCCAGCTAATGATTCCTGCAATATGAAAGAAACAGCTAAGAAATGAAATAAAAATAAGGTACTATTGTTAGGAAGTTGGCGGAGACAGGGTGAAAACAGAAGGGGGGGTGTGGCGAATAGGTGCAGGTCCCGAAGAATGAACACATGTTCGCCGTTATTGGTGTAGTGTTTCCATATCCCTCTCTAATATCAAACAGTTCACCGCTTCTATCATCCCTCTATCTTTCTAAACCGAAATATTCCCTCTCTTTTCCTTGTGTAGCTACCATTCATACAAATAAACTCTTCAGCCTTGCTAGGTTTATTTTTCCTCTTAACCCTCCACTTAGGTCTCAGCGGACCACCCGGAAGCGAATGTTATTCCGTGTACTCTCGATGACCCTAGCTCGAGGTCTCGGCTGTTGACCTAAGAAAGAAAAAAAGTAAAAAAGAAAACGAGTGGTGTGTAGGAGGGGAGCAAAAGCTAGGATAAAACCGAACCTAAAACGACAAAAAGTGACAAAAAGAGAATTCCCAGCCTACCTTGACTTCTGCAAAGATTACGTCTAGACTCTCTCACTGCCAAAAAACAAGGCAACTAGTTGTCCCCTGCTTTTCTCACCCTTTTCTTGAGTTCCCGCCGATCACACCTATGAACAGCCACGCAGCCTATTCCGCGGTGGTGGTTTTACTGAGTGTTACAAGCGTCAAGAGGTTGTCAGGTTCCCTTCTTTTTGTATAGTCTTATCAGAGAATATTTATCACGGTCTCCTTTGACTCCGGGTATTCGTGTAAGACTGATCCAGGGCTTATTTTACCCAACTTTGAAGAGAAAAGTGCCGTATCTTAGGAGAAATCGATTTAGGTTGGGTGAAACGCTGTGGGGGTTGTAGCTGCAGCTGCAATCAAAACCTGGATGGAAGTGGTTCTTTGCCTCTAGCTCTGTAGACTCTGATGATTTTCTATTATTTTGTTGGGTGTGGTGGAACCCGGAACGGTGGATAAAAAGGAAAACTAGATAAGGCGTGCGAAAACCGTTAGGCAACTGACTTTCAGAATTACTAATGGACTATTGGCTCTTTGACATATGGTGTGTACATGGGGGGATCCTGTCTGGAAAATATGTATCTGCTCAGGGACGGAAATGAGGCATTTACCTGCTAATCCTCCTGGTTAGATTTTATAAAATCCTAGATTAAAAACTCGAAAAATTCGTGACCACGGTTTTATTTCTTCTCGGCTCTTGTTTTTGCAGGCTTATGGAATCAAGCTGATGTACGAACGGGACTTTGTGTCTTCGGGAACCCCACTATCTGTTTGAAGACCAGGGGTGAAATGCAGTATCGTTAGACCAGATTGGTGGATTTTTTCGTCCTTCGTATAAGCGTATGCACGTGGGATGAATTGAGACCAAGTATATCTTTCAGATCGGCGGATGAGGAATAGCTGAAAGTGTGGGTAAAGACGTTACCAATGCAATGTCCTGCAGCCGAAAAATATGGGTATCGGAAGACGCAGGGGAAATAGTTCCCGGCCGCTGGATCGTGGTTGGGCAAGGTAGAAAGGTAAGAAGCCTTGGAATAAATTCCTTGCCGGACCTGCAGACGGACCTGCAGACCAAAGGTCAAAGAGAGACTCAATTTAAGTACTCTGGAATACTCTGTGGTTAATGAAGCTGGGAAAATAAGGTGTGGCTGAAATTTTAGCCAGTAAGATAAAATACTTTCAGCTGTAAGGTAGTAAGGCTGACAAGTACTAAATACGAATCTTGGAGACTGGCGTGAGCACTATTGATAGAATATCAGGAATCCAGTGATGAATAAAAAAAATTCTAGAGGGTTGTTCTCGCCTTTTAAAGAATAACTAAAATATCGACCCCCAAACACCATGAATAATACCGAAATATACGAAACATCCACGGCCCCAATATCTCCATACTGCGGCATGGTCACAATCAAATCTCAAACCTAGCTGGAGATCCACTCAGAGATTCCTTGGTAACGAGAATATTGAGGTGGTTGGGAGTCCAATTCGATATTCGGATAAAACAATAAACAACGAATTAATGACGAAAGAGAAACTCTTGGAGGAGACAGCCGGATCACAGGAGTGAGTAACTGTACCTGGCTTCCTGGTTGTGCTTCTAGGTGTACCTCCGGTAAAGCTACAGGCTAGAAAGTAAATGTACTTTGGCAGAAATCATTGCCTTATTTCTCTATCCTCTTGTCAGCAACCTGCTCTCTTGCTGTATTTTAGTGTACCTACAAGTCATGAGTCACATATGCCCTACTCCCAAATGGTATCCTAACACTATAGTTTATCGAATATACGGAGATCCTTTTTCTCATTAGGAGGAAAGTAGAACCCCATGTTGTGGAGGCATTGCTATTCTCGAGTCACAGTAGCTGTCTCGACCCCACGGATACCAAGAACATACATCTTGGAGGCAGCAGAAGCATCGTCTCCAGGTCCCCGGCATCGATAAATGGAACCTTGAGAGGGTCCTAATCTGGAAACGATCGCAGCAACTGTTTGGCCTGATGTCAGAGTCTTACAAGATGTCCCAACTGCAATGACTCGAGGGAGACGTGGTTGCTTCCTATCTTGACCTGGGTCGACGTATTTGAGGCTGAAGTTCGTCATCCCCGCGATATACTGCCTTGGCGGTGCTATGGGCTAGGGTTGCGGTCTTCTGGGAGTCATTTGCGGGTGTCCACATGCGCTTGTTGAGCCTGCAGCTTAACACTCCAGGCACCCTCGTGTTAATGTATGTTTCGTGCAACCAACCGCTTGTTCCCCAATTATCTCTTTGCTTTTCAGATGGGCTGCGATCAATCGTGCAGAAACAAGCTGCAGATGCGAGATGAACTTAGTCTCGAAAAATTGTCAGACGATCGGAGGTAACGGCATTGATTCGTTATCAGCAGCTATGTTTTGACATAAATCACAACATACTTAGAAAACAGGTGGGTATTCGCTGTATACGTAAGAGTGCATACTCATACATAGCCGTCAATATCTTGTAGCAGTTCAAAGTGCTTCTGGATAAACACCAATAATTCCGTAACGGCGAAACTCCTTGCATCTAGCGACCCCATACATGCATACACGAATAGGATTCTCGGACTCGAGTGATACGCCATGACTCAGTACCTATTGTATTACTTTCAGTCTTTCCTTTAGGTAGTATATACTGATGTCCTTCCAATCAAAATTTCTAAATAAGACTCTTACATGTATATATTGTCAATCTTATCATATGACTCGGTCCCCATAAAATCTTATAGTATTAAACTTTTAGTGGATAGCGATTTTTATTGAGCTGGAACTTGATACTGCATAAAACATTTTCCGTCCATGCTATTTAAAGATAGTATCAACCGAAAGCCTATTGTTTTATAATTCCTCGCTTAGGCTCCTGGATTAACCCTGTATTGATTTTTAGCAACATTTATTATTTTTTGTTCGCGCTGTCGCACCGATTGTCACTCGGGTTCCGGTGAGACATTTATCCCGCGCTTATACCCTAAACAACCTTCAATCTCCACTTCAGGAAACCTCCGGTACTAAAAATACAGGCTCATATCAAAATCAGTTGTGTATGTGTCAGTAACTGCTTCGGGTAGATGGCAAATCGCAATCTAATTAATAGGTTTTTGACGCGTCCCAGCAGTAATTATACTTTAAAGACGCGTTGAACCCCGATAAGATTAATGCTTTGAACTCCCTGTGGCTGGTGGCTGGGGGTAATGTGCCTTATGCATGCTTTTAGGGTTTGGCGCCTTGGCATATACCGGTACTTTCCGCTATGGGAAAGTGAAAACCTTTAACCAACCTCCGAGCCGATCTCGCCGTTGTTTCACGGGGACAGTAACGCTTTCTGTTTGCCAATCCCGGCGCCTACGACTCTGGTAATTAGGGATAATTGTTTGATTGAGCTCCTTGATGGTGGTGACTCGACTGATATGTTTAGGATAGCGTCAATGAGCAAGACCCTGATTTGCAAAGTGAACCCTAGCTCCCGAGATTTCGCGAGAGACCGTGCATGATAGGCCTAGCGCGTGGGCATGGTCGCAACATCTTGGCAGGCTATAATACGCGCAGCGAGGACGACGCGCCCGCGTCTCCGCCGGCGTTTCGATGCAGGGCGGGGGTGGGCCGTGTCGCTCGGCCGCCAACCACCCGCCATTTCGTAGTGCATCTCAGACCTCTTACCACGCGCTTTTCGCGGGCTGCATGCACACTCTAGGCCCCCTCCTCCTCCTCCCCCCCCCAGCCCCCCAAGTAATTCTGAACTGTACGCGTCTCCCGTACTATTCCTCTTCCCTTCTACTCTCGCCTCTTCTTTTCTTCATACATTTTTTTGGTCTATCACTCGCCCTAAAAATTCCTTGAGCATTCCTAATCCTCTGCTCTATTCCCCACCATTTGTTCTATAGGATCGATGCATAATATCGGAAAAGTCGACATGGAGCCTATTACAGAGCCCCACCCGAGTTCTAGCAACTCGAATTACGCCTTTATTACCCATTCTCAGGAAACACTTCCCCGAAATCTCCCTCCTTCGATTGATAACGCGACTCTTGCTCGTCGCCGGCGAAGGCGTACATCAGTGCATGATCAGGCCATCCTTGAAGAGGAATATCGCAAATGTGATCGACCAGACAAAACGAAGCGTAAAGAAATCACGAGTAGGGTTCAGATGGGCGAGAAGGAAGTGCAGGTAAGAAATTAATGCTTAATGGCTCGGGGGGCCACGAAGGTTGGCTATCTGTTGTATCTTGGACGCGCAAAGCTGCCGAATAGTCGAGTCGTCAAGCCATCGCCGTGGTAGTCAGAAAGACGCGCAGATGTCTCTGAGCACGCTAGCTAACGTGGACGAACGCGTCTCTAGATCTGGTTTCAAAATAAGCGGCAGTCAGCGCGCCGTAAGGCCAAGCCCTTGCTTCCTCATGAAGTAATCCCCAACAACAATAGTAGCCAGCAGGCGATGCCATCATCGCAGTATTCGTCGTTCGATAACTCACAGTCGTTCTCGAGTTCCCAGCGAGATGAGGTAATGCACCAGGCAACGTCTTTCAATTCAGACGCCCTCCGTCGCGCTAGCGTGTCATCAGGGATCGATTGCCCTAGCCCACCACTCGCAGATGCATTCAGCAGCGACGTGTCTGCCTCTCAGGGAAGTGGGGCATATCTTGGCCTTAGCGACGCGGACGATGACGAGGAGCTCGAAGACTTCCATCACCAGCAACGTTACGAGTCTTCGTCCCACAGTAAACGCCAGAAGTTGTCACGTAACCCTGAGCAGTCCTCGCCTACCTCTTCACCCAGGCACGAACCTAGCCTTTCCCAGCAGCAACAGAGCCACGTCTCGCTTAGCAACTACGAACTCCCAGAACCCGAAATGACCACCTCGGCACACCAACGTCTACAGGACGTGCTCTCGTCTACGCCCTCCCAGCCGACAAAGTCTTCGAGGCGAACAAACCCCACCACCCCCCACCAACCACCCAGGCTGCTAAAACGCTCATCGTCCATTAGGCTGTCGACCTCTCTTGAAGGCAAAGCTACTGTAGTTCTCGATGAAGAACCTGACTCCCCACTACCTTCCCAGATACTACCCACACCTAAAAAACCAATTCCTAACCCTGTGAGTCGTAGCACTGGCCCTGCTCGAAAGATAGTAGACAGCAAAATATGGGAGTTCTACTGTGACAACCAAGCGATGATTCGTTCGCCGGCTCAGCCGAGCATGCAACCAGCCGAGGCTAAGCAAGCCCTAGGCCTACTCCGGAAAAAGAGTAACTCAGGCTCATCAAAACTTCCAATCCACGCAATTGACAGCCCAGTCACCCAGAGAAAGATTGAAGATAGTCACCGCAAAATCATTCATTCTTCGCCGACAAAGGCAAAAAAGAGTAGGAAAGTCATCTCGCAGAAGTCATCGCGTCCAAAGCCCCTTTCAGCCGACCATAAAAAGTCGTGTGCCCCAACCAAGAAGTTAGTCGACAGTCAAGGCCTCCAGTTGGAATTGGGCCAAGAAAGTGACAAGGAGAACAGACCACCCGGAGCCCCCGTCTCCCCACCCCCGGAACCGAGAAGACGCTTAGGAGTTTCTGGTAAAGGCGAAGTTGGCGGCACGAAAAAGAACCCGGATAAGACCCATCGGAAAAAGAAGAGATACACGGTCGAGGAGAGGAGAATTCTAGGGGACCATAAGAGTATTCCCAGCCAAACAACGAGCGCTAGTGTATTTTACGATGCTCCGAGTTCATCCCAGTACATCGAAGAACGAGAGGACGAACCGATTGAGGAGGATGAGGCCACCGAGAGTAGCCAACAGAGTTTTACTTACTTTGGATCAAGCCAAGATTCTGCTCTCAGTAGGTTGCCACCTGCAAGAGTAGACGAAATGGAGTGTGTGGAGAACTTGTTGAGTTTGAGGGGCGGAACCTGGAGATAATGATTGTGGCTTCCGCTTTTTTTTTTTGATCTTTTCATTCTTTTCTTACTTTTCCTTGGGGTTGGTTTGGGGGTCAATTTCATTCTGCTATAACTGGTACATATTTTTCTTTCTTAGTTGGATCCGAAATTCACAATTCAACACAAACGAGATTCTAGGAGGTGGGTGCACATATTTCGAGGAGCTGTATCCTTTTCTTTACCGGCGTTTAACAAGGACAAAACTTTCCTTACTTTGAGCTGTGTCCTGTTGCTTAGCTATTGAGTTGAAGTTGGCGGCTTTTTTTTTTTTTTTTTTTGAGGTGGTCAAGTGGAGAAGAGGGGTTGCTGGTAAATGACTGTTGCGATTGTAACTACACTCTTCTCTATCTATCTGTATATTCTCCAACACCTATAACTGGCAAGTTTGGAAGATTTGATGGGTTGTACATATTTGGGAATCACCAAAGTTCAAATTTATCGCGTTACTAAATTGGACTCCGTGCGCTATACCGTCAAATGAATGACTCATTTTGCCACCACCAAAACACTTTTTAATAGTGTTGAGAGATGACAGTCAAGGATGTTTCGATACCTGAGCCAAGGGGGGGAGGGGGGGGACGATCCGTTGGGCCCAGCAAGCGGAACCACCCAGCGACCCAGATCACCGGGAAGATATTCCTAGGTAACCTTGTCTATTACTGAAACCGCCTCGGCAGGAGGTTCACCCCGAGAATATTAGATGGCTGGACCAAGGGGGGGATGCAAGCCATATCACAGCTGTTCCAGTCCACTCACTCATGACTCAATATGAGATTTCCCCCCCTCCTCTCTCTCTCCTCCGTCATCTGTGTAGTCTCAGAGGTGTGACTGTATGTACCTCTTACCTATTTAATTGTAATCTTAATATGTAAAATTGTTGCATCATGTACTCTCACTCGGGTGCGCCGGGGGAAGTGCCGTTTGGTGGTGTGTGTATCTACCGGTGTAGTGGGGCTATTTTGGTCATGGAGGGACAAGAAGCTGTTATAAAGAGTGGGGTAGGACGGGTCGGGTCGGGGCGAGGGGGGAGGGGGAGGGGTAAGTTGAGTCATTGTGATGGGGTTTTGTATTCTTGTTTGTGGATAAATACTACTTCGTTCCGCTTTATTCTACCTGTCTTTATAGGCTCTTCTATTCGGAGAGGGGGGGGGTCCTGGTAGTTTCTTCGTATTCTTTCTTGGTTCCTGTCTAGGGTGTTTTCTGGTATTGGTTTTTTTCTTCTTCTATTGTTGGCGTTTAGGAAGGTTGTAGTCTGCTTGTGTATAGTACGTTTGTTTAGTGGTGTCTAGCCGATGGTGAGAATAGGCTGGAGTGATCCTTATTTGTGCTATGTAACTGAGAAATACCTATAAGGAAGGAATATGGTGGATAGTTGTATCCTTTTTTTTTTTTTAGTTACTTGTTCTTCTTTCATTTCTATAAATTACTTTTCTTATCTCAAGACGGTCGGTTATAGATAGAAAGAGGAGGGGTCTAGCTAGAAACTCTTTGTTTAGCTCATCAAGCATACACAGGAATTCCTAACTGGATTATACTTGAGAGTTACGCACATTTATTTTTAAAAGTATTATACTAGTTGGGTTGACTTCCTAGGGGTTAAGAAGGGAACTCGCTTGGAATGGCTAGGTATACCTCAGTATTTGTCTTGATAACTTCATACGTCAGGCTTAGGCAGATTTCGTTAACTAGTCATGAGATATCGTAGACTTAGCTAGTATCTCTGCTTTCTGAAGACAAATTATAGCCATGATTGAGCTGGAGGTTGCTTCTCTCGTGATAAAGTATATCTAGTTATATCGTTTTGGCCTTATAAGATGTTTCTTCGGTGGCTACACAAGATGAGGTAGGTAGTTGGGTGTAATGATAAGCCGTGGATATTTAGCCGAGCAACTTGGTTCTGTTAGGTATCAGCGCTTTTGACTGTTTATAAGTGTGCATCTCTTAATGTCGAGGTGCTGGGTTTTAGAAACGAAGGGGTTTTCTTCTGGACTAAGGAGGACTTTCATAATTATGGGGTCTTTAAGATTACAACTCATCTTGATATTTTAAACTAATAATATTACTTTGCTACCCTACTCCTCCCTACAAATAAAGGCACCCTCCCCTACCATCCTCTTCTTTATACATGTTCTTTGTTTTTATTGACCTATACTAACATCTGCCACTTATAAGTGGCGTACCAGAAGGCGAGTGACAGCACATGCCTGCCAAGAGCTGAGGTTCAAAACTTCCTTTTTAGTGCAGACATCGCCACACCAGCCACCTTCATCGCCAACAACCAGCCAACCTCCCAACCCCAACACAACCACGAGCTTCTCCAACATCACAACCACAAACTTCAAGGAGAAAAAACCCGCGATAATGTCACCTTCAACAATAAACGCGCTCGTGACCACTTTCCCCGGTCTCCCAAATTACACCCTCCCCCTCTCACCCACCACCTCCATCTCCGCCCTCCACTCCCAGGTCCTCTCTCTCCTCCCATCGCAACCCATTAACCGCCGCCTCCTCCTCTCCACAACCTCAGGCCACATCCTCCCACCCACAGACACACTCACCCCCATCTCCACACTCACCGATGGCCACGACTTCCTCACCCTGCGTCTGCACCCCACCCTCTGCGGAGGCAAGGGAGGTTTCGGCTCACAGCTCCGCGCCGCCGGAGGCCGCATGAGCTCCCGCAAGAAGCGCGGCCAGCAAGAAAACAACGACTCATGCCGTAACCTCGACGGAAGGAGAATGCGAACCGTGAAAGAGGCCAAAGCGCTCGCTGCATATCTCGAAATCAAGCCCGATATGGACCGGAAGGAACGCGAGAAACGCAGAGAGAGGGCGTTGAAGATTATTGAGGCTGCGGATAGGAAGGAGGATGGAAAAGGGAAGAGGTTTGAGGATGTCAAGTGGCTTGAGGAGACGGAGGAGGAGAGGGAGCGTACGAGGGAGGCGGTGTTGAGGGCTATGAAGGAGGGGTTTACGGATAGGACTTTTACTGGCGAGGTTGATGCGGGTGGAAGCTCGGGTAGTGGGAGTGACGAGGATGAGAGTGAGGGGAGTGGGTCGAAGAAGGTCATCCCGAGGTTTGCAGGGTGGGATGAGGATGATGAGTTTATGAGCCCGGATGAAGAGGATGAAGGTGAGGATGAGGAGGATGAGGAGGATGAGGATGAGGATGAAGAGGCCATGGGAGATGTTAAGATGGAGGCCATCAAGGAGGAAGACGAAGACGAAGATGAAGGGAAGGGAAAAGAAAAAGCGACGGCTTGATTTGAGAGTGAACTTGGGAACTGGCGTTGGGTATATCTGGGAAAACAAATTGTATAACAACCATAGATACATGTAGACACAAAAGGGACTGGTTCTGTGTCTTCTAATACTACACAGAAGGTTTTTTCTTTCTTTCAAAACACAGTAATAGCACAATTATTATCACCAAAACTATTAACAATTGAAAAAAACAAAAACACCTACTAATCTCCACACTCACTCCTAAACCTCCCTAAAACTCTACCTACAACCTCACCCTTCTCCTTCTCCCCAGCACCCTTCTCAACAACTCCCTCCACGGCCAGCACCTTATCCCGACTCTTCTCTCCCGCCACAATACTCACATCACTCTTACGAAACCCTAGAACCTATATACACCACTTAGCCCCCCACCCCCTCAAGAATACAATAAAAAAACAAACCTGACAAACAAACCCCACAACGCCTTTATTCGCCTCCCCTTCACGCGCGGGGCTAGATATTGCAATATTTACACGGTCGGAAGACACCGAGATGACACGCGAAGCGGAGGCGTTAGGTTTCACGTGGAGGCGGATACGCAGCGTTGAAGCCGAAAGGTACACTGCCGCGCGGGACATTTTCTATGTATAGAAGGGGGGTGTATTGGTTGTTTATTACTAATCAAGTTAGTATTGTTTGAAGTTTTTTTTAGCGTAGTTAGATAGGGCGGGGTTGTATTTTTTTTGTTAATAGGCGATATAACTTGATCGATGACATAATATAGTATGCTATACACTCTAGGAGCTTATGTAATTGATAGTACAGCCGTGCATAAAATAGTTCCTAGAGCTTATGTAACTATTTGGAACTCAACAAAGAAGCATTGTGCCGCGAGGGCATAAAACGGTTATTGCTAGAGAGTAGAGAGATACCAAGTAATGAGGTGTTTTGGCTGGCGTAATTAGGCGACTCTAAAACTGATTGATACAGTTGTATTTTTACGATAAGATATATCCTAGTATAAATGTCTAAAGTTCAATACTGCGTCTAGTAGTGGGTAATAGTAGAGGTAACTAGTCTTACTACATAGCAGGGTCCATGTTCATGCGCCGTATTTCCAGATTTTGTGATGAAGTGAGCCAGGGAGGTAATCATATACATCTAAGAGAAAACACTTGGAGGGCATAGTTGAGCACTGAGCTTTAGGGGCCCTAGAATGGGCCGTAGAGAAGAAGGTTAAATATGTCGTGTTATAAGCAAAAAAAAAAATACAAAAAACTAATAAACCTTGGGAAAAAAATATCATCTGATTTCTTCGACAAAAAATATGTAATACATCTTATATTCTCTAAACCCTACCCAGGAAAGTACATTAAAAGGTGCGCACATGTATCCCAATCAAACAACGAGTAATTAAATACAAGTACTCTTAACCTAGCCCCACAGTAACAAACGTGGTACAGCACCAGTCACAAATTATAAATCCTTGACTATTTACAAAACACAATCTAACTATCCATAACTAGCGAATATCTACCACGCTCCATAAACTAACACCTGATTACTTAACTCAGTTACCCTACCCTTACCCCCCCACCCCCCTTCGTAGAACAGAATCTATTCTAGTCCCGAGTGACATATCATGATCCGGTCAACACCCCTATCAAATCACTTCGCTTCAATCCTTGAGCAGGCGTAAGAGGTGTCATTCTTAACACCGATGACTATTTCTACGCGTTTTTTTAACAGATATATGAGCTTTTCTAGGTGCAAAATCTACATTCTTCCATGTAGTTTCTAAAACTACTCTATGCTATATTTTGCTAGTTATCCACCCAACAGTTGGTCATTTCCGTCATTATCATAGACATATACATAGCTGTTTTCACAAAAATTTAGTTATTTTTTACATAATCTCTTATAATTAAAATTTATCCCCCCCAAGTCTAGGTTCATATCCTTCAACTACTCTCTTTCTAACACTCTATCATACATTTTAAGTTTATACCAACACAGAAATATAAGCTCAGATTAGATCCACTCGAATGAACGGCTAGTTATACAGGATGTCTATTTAAGATGCATATACTTGTCCTCTAGGGAAAGAGCCAGAAAACAAGGGGGTTACATAGGGTGGTTTTTTAAAAATAAACAAAATTTCAATCTAAGTTGCCTGTCGCCAATAGGTCTTTTGTTATGATAGCAGATGATTCCCCTAATATATACCAATCGATTACTCTGCTGAAATTTCAGAGTATTATTGCTTCCTAGACCCTCTTAGAATATAATATCACGCGTGAGGAACCTTTAAAAGTCACCTGTTTTGGTGGTTAGTAGCTAAGGCAGCATGATTGTCAGAACGAAAGATGGCAATTGGCAAAAGAGGTTGGCCAACCAAATCACTATTTTTCTCCGTTCGAGGTAATCTGATGTCTGGTTGGGTATGTAACATGAGGAAGAACCCGGAATTGGCACCCTACCCAATAATAGCCCACCAGTGCCGATCCTAGTTAGGAATTCGCGTGCTCCCACGTGCTTTACAAAAACGTGCTGACGCTCCTCGCTTGTTTCCCAGGCTAAATGGGTCCCCCGGCGACCGTTTTGCCGATCTCGCCAGGTACCGATCTCCTCATCGATTCCATCTCCCCACAAAACGGAAGTTTCCATCCAAGTATTCAAAACAAAACCAGGGTCATCTCAACTGCGCAGTGCCAAAATTATACGGTTTATCCACTTCTTTGATTGAACTCCCACAATATGCCGATAATAGATATAAACCACAAAAAAAAAAGCCAGCTCCCACACACCTAGATAACATCGATCCAGACAACCACAAACTTCAGCTAGAAACAAATTACAGAAGCTCAACAACGAAAACACAATAACCCCACACCCGATCCCCTTGCCCAAAGCTTACGAGTCAAGGTTTACGAGGTGCGGGGTTTCCTTCCCTTTCCCTCTTCTCGCCAAAAAGCCAATAGTAGATATCTGTTCTGTATAGAAAAAAGGAAGGAAGAAAAGAACATAGAAACTGTAAAAGCAGAGACTCGTAAACAAGCAATCATAGATATCATCATAATAATAAGAAAAATAATAGGCAGCAAAGTAAAGGGGGTAGGAAAATTAACAAATACAAGAATAGAAGAGCAAAGGAAAAAACCGCGTAGGCAGCTATTGAAACTCAGACTCTTAAACAGCAAACTCATAAACAAAACCCCATAATGAGAGTAAAACCACAATACACCAAATTTTTCCGTTTCCACACTCATACAATTATGGAAAGAAATGTAAGTCTAGACTAAGTTCCTTTTGGTGGCCCACCACTGACAACCCGCCCGCTAGCCTTTCTCACGCCTGCAGCTGCAACTGTTCCCCGCCTTGGCGAGCTTCGAACCTTTGCACCGATACCACTACCACTTCGTTCTCGCGCTGTACTCTTCTCAATAACAGCAATACTTGGTGGAGTAACAGTATGAGATACAGTCGTAGTCGTAGTTGTAGTATAAGATACGCTTCTCTTTCCAGATGGACTCTTAGACGTGGTTCTTCGATGCAGGCGAAGTAGGTATTCCTGTTCACTCATATGAGTTCCCTCAGCAGTGTCTGTATCTACAGGATCTGTTTCGATCATTTTGACTGTGGAGGACTTCTTCCGGCGGATGGGTGAAGCATTAACAGACTCATTTTCATTGCAATCCTGGTGAATCTCGATCGAGTCTGATTGTTGCGGCGGGTGGCTAACCGGTCGCTCCCTTCGTGATCCTGTGTTTGGCGGATAACGAGAACTTCCTTTTCGTGGCTGGCCCGGAGTCGGTGCGGGAAGAACTTGGGAGGTGGTTTCATTGGCAGCCATTTCACCAAGGACATTACGCTTGGTAGGGGTAGTGCCTGATATAATCCTCTTGCCCTTTGTTGGTGTCCTCAAGGGAGCCAATTGCATTGCCTGCTTCTCAAGCGCGTTTTGCATGATTGTGTCTTCGAACCACCATTGGCGGAAATCACCCTGGTTGAGATGGAGCCAATGCTGTTGGGGACCAACAACCATTCCAGGCCGCATGAAACGCATGTAGGCAATGACTTCGTTTGCCGTGAACCCGTACCGGTAGATGAGATAGGCACCAATTAGACAACCTGTTCGTCCAAGACCTGCTTTACAGTGAACAGCAATATGCTTGTTCTGTACAGTGATAGTCTGGTGCGCCATGTTGATAAATCTTCGTACCAAATTGAGAGGAGGGCAGGTCCCATCGTCGAAGATCATATCAATATGGGTTATCCCGAGAGCATTGAAGTATTCCGCAGGGTAAAGATGCGAGTTCAATCGCACGACGAGACCAACATCACGCGTGTGGAAGTGCTCAAGCACATTCCTAAACGGAGTGGGGAGACCTGAAGCCAGAATCTCCTCATGTGTTGTGGGAATAAAAGGTTGCTCCTTATGGGGTGGCGGCAAGGTATATTGCGGAGAAGCAAATGCGACAAAATTAGGCGAGACCCAGTTGAAATCTCCCATATCTACTCGTTCGAATTTTTCATACCTAGTCCCGTAAGTAAAATGCACACTTGTATACGCGACTCACCCAGGGCCAACATACTCGTCCAAGCCAAATTCCCTCAGATTTACAATTCCCTTCTCCTTGGCCTTCCAAACACCATACACAACATCCTGGACATTCAACACAAAATCGGCTTGTGAGTACCCGGCATCACGGAATGGCATGAGAGGAGGATCACACTGGGCCAAAGGTGACAAAGCCAAGTGAGGTGGCCACGATTGCACCAAAACCTATTGAAAAAAGTTCAAATCAGCGTTATCCTTACGAGATTTCCAAGCCAAGCCCCAAGATTCGGATGAATGTAAACAAATAACACTCACCATATAGCATGCTAGCAAACACCCCGCATTCCCTCTTGCCCTTCCATCCGGTCTGCTCCAAAACACCACAACCCGACCTTCATTCTTGGGGTCTCCCAAAATATCATGCAATGTCACCGCAAACCTGTAGAGGTGGCCAATGTGGAGTGGGCCGAAATCATGGTGGAAGGCATTGTATAGGAGAGCATCATCAACAGTAAAGTAGACGGGCTTGAGACCACTCGAGTTTACAACAGTGCTTTTACTACGCTTATGGGGAGACCTGGAGATATGAGCCGGCACGTGTTGAGAAGTGGTCTTGTGGGGGTCCGGGATAGCAGGAGGTGGAAACGGCGTAGAGGAGGTTGGTGGGGAAGTGTATGAAGCAAGATAGAGACGATCTGTTGCGTCATTGTTAGCAAAGAAATTTCACGGGAGGGGGTATTCGCACGGACAGTGCAGCAGAGGGGTGGAATTTACCAGCAATGTACTCTATGACATTCCCATAAGCGGTAGGGGGAGACATCGTTAGTTCAGGCGAAGTTATATATGTGTCGTAGACTCGGTTACAAGCTCTGAAGAGCGGTGGTGGTGATGATGGCTGATGATGATGGCTGATCTGGCAAGAATCCTTTCCCCTGGAGTGAACGAGCAGCTATTCAAGCGGGCTCTTACAGTGATAATGATGGTGGTGATGTAGACACAACAGAGACAGAAAGCCAAGCGAAAGCCGCCTGATGGAAAGAAGAAAAAAGGAAGGGGGAGGGGGAAGGGCTGCCGATGAACAAACTGTTAGTGATTCTCTTCTCTTCAGGTCGATGGGTGTTGGCGAAGTGATGTCGAGGGAGAAAGGTCGGCCTCGAAGACGGAGGGCAGCATTTCCCATTTTAGCGTCTCTGGCTCAGAGTTGTGTTTGTTTTGAACCGAATACTTGGCGGCCCAATGTGGTAATTTCTGCTGGCGCCAAGTTCTCGGCGGTCACAACATGACGTTGTCGCGGCAACCATTCCCCCCTTTTTTAGCCCTGTCGACCCCCAGCTGAGACCCACAACAGTGAATCAGAACGTGAGGAACAAAAAGAGATCGACATCAAAACAATAACACACGAAAACATCTCCACCGATAACCAGCCACACCCGCTTCTTGTCAGGGGATTTCTCTTCCCTCGTGTGCTGTCCCTGGCCCCCATTCACCATATCCACACAAGTAGCCAGCAGACCCTGCGTTTCTAAATGAGCTGTCACTACATGCCCACCTATCACCCTCTTATTCTCTCCATCACCCCGCACATTGTAACCCAGGGAACGGCACATACCCCGCTAACCTGTTTCTCGCTACTCCCCCCACAGCATCATCTCTCATCTCAGTGTATCACAGAGTAGTACCGAAAACATCATTCGTGCAGGATAGCAGGAGAGGGGGATAGGTCAATTGTAGAGCAACCACTTGAATAGATAACATCTACGGGCCTTATGTACATAGACGTGCTGAGAAAGAATTGGGAGCCGAGAATAAAACATGTGAGGTGGTAAACAATAGACCAATGACGGCACATGGTACCACAAAATGCGTCCTTGTTGTGCCTGCATCGAGCCCATTGGAAAGTCTTGCGCCACAGCCCGGGAAACAAGTACCGAGTGCAATTCCTCCTCCCCCTCAATTATAAATATTCACGAATTGATAAAAAGTGCGAATCCCTTACCTACTACTGGTACTCGCGAATCGATACTACACCAATGCCCCGACCGCTTATGTCCGAGCCGCAAATACGAGAACGTCCCTCGTGCTATAGAGATGGGATGAAATGTTTGAACCCCAAAGTCCACCCTAGCATCATTGGTGTTACCCACTAAAGGCGTGGGGGGAAACTCAGGAGTTTAGGTCATAGCCGCCAGGATTGGGCAATGGCCCTTATTAAAGATAAACATCCACCCGAGAAACATAGCCTAGTCACAAAACACAACAATTGACCTTTAAAAACTGCAGCAATTAACGTAGAGAGAAACACGTTTCGAATGGGGGATGGGAAAAAAAAGGGCTGGCAAGGGGCTTTATAAATAGCATGCGGGCTACCTCAAACACCAACCAAGGATAGGAGATCGACTTCCGTATTCTAACCGACATTGAACACCAATAATTCGCTATTATGGTATACGCTCTCGCGATTGGATATCACGTGGCTTAGAGAGATTGACTTGTTGGATACTCAGTCATAGATTCTCACTCGTTACCATTCAAGGGGGCCCCTAATTTCGCTACCTAAATAATAAATATTCCGTACCAATCAATCTAATACTAGAGTCTAATCTTCTGGGAACTTAGAGCACTGACTTCCGTAACTCGTGGTATCCCAATCAACACCCAATCAGACCTCGCCTATCAGGGGCATAAATAGATATAAGTGTAAATACTGGAGCTGGAGAGATTCACCTGTAATTATGACTTTGGATATGTTGTTCTCTAACTTTTTTCTTATTTTACCTATTATAGAGAGCTCTGCACCACGTGAGCAGATCATATGATAGGATGTTTTTGTTACACCGCGTAGCCACAGCGCTAGCCCATACACCGTGCTCTATCTCGTCCTACGTTATACAGAAATTTAGGCCCTACTTAGTATAGACTAGAATAACTACTAGAACCACGGCTCTATCCATGATTTTGAGACTTCATCTTTTTGTTACGTCATCTGATTTTGTCAGCAGATTAGGGTTAGACTAGCTAGATTCATCTTTAGCCCAATCAATAAGGATATTGAGTACTATTCCTTTAATCTGTCAGCGCAGTAGATTACATGATTTTTCACATCTTACCTCTATTATGCACTTTAAAAATAGTAAGTACTGCGAAATAAAAAGGTTCCTACCTATAGAGATATATAACTTACTCCCTAAGGCCACATACCGCACCGAGAAGGATCGAATCCTCTCTAGGGATTTTCTAATAATGGTAGTTCTGTACTCTATAATCTACTCATCCCTTTTCTAGCCATAGAGGATCTACAATCGTCTCATCTTAATATCTCTTGTCTACTTGTAAACTTAGATACCTTTGGGCTCAATGTACTTATGATTAATTCATGCAGATTTGGATAGTGTTATTTCGTCGACCCTGGTGATGTTTAAAGTTAACTACCATAGAAACTGGGATATCATAACAGAGGGGGGGAAATCCTGGAATACTTCACTACTACTATAATATTTTCTAGATAGGATACTTGTGGTGTAATTAAGTCGTCGAATCAGAGTTTCAACCATGATGCTCATCACCATACCTGAATCTCCCACCAATAGCAAGCACAAAAAAGAGGAAATCGCTTACAACCCTATTAATATTTTTAGTTTTATATCCACTTATTCTATAGCATTGGGTTGTATCTTGTAAAGGACCTGGTTTGGTGAGGCTCTTAGTTGCAGCAAATTCGACGACTTACATGTAGTTACGCCCCCCCCCCCCCCATAAAAAAAGATATAGATATTGACTACCGGCCTACACATACCTTGACCGGTGCATACATGTATTATATAAGTACAGTAGTGAGGGGGGGAGGCCCTGGCTCGGGGTAGCAACAAAATCGGACGTTAAAAATTCTACAATAAAATAACTCTAAATACAACAGCCAGTTGTTTCTAGGCTCTAGAAATTTATCACTTAATTTGGTTACTTGATAAAGCGGCGCCTATGTATATATCGGGCCTCTCGGCTAGTAGCGTCTCGGGCATGTTTTGGCTAGCCGCTGTGTTGCGAGACCTAGACGTTTCTACCCCGGCTGGGGCCGAAGCCTGTTTCCCCCAGCATGTATGTACTTTAGATCAGTCGCGTATATAATATATCCTACCGCCACCATCACTACAGCGCAAAACCCGACCCCCGGTTTTTAATATCTTCGCTCAATACAAGGCTTTCTTGTGATTTTTACCTCCCCGTGTTGATAGAATTTAATTAACACTAGTTACGGAAGTAACTAAAATGGACTTAGTAAAGTTGTTGTCAATGAGACACTTATTGTAATGACTAATTATTTCTAAGCTTTATAAACTACCGCCTAGGGTAGTCATATGATAGGTGGGATGGAAGCGACCCTAGTGGTAGTCCCACACTTTAAAATCTTCAGTCACCTATTGACACACTTACCCCGGCATCCATAGGGGCCGGGGAAAGGCTTTTCCATCTGATAAGAGGACCATACATTGGGTAGTTAGTGTTATCTTATCAGACGAGAGGAAACCACATGACCCCTGTACAGTGTATGGTAAAAAAGATCGAGAAGCCAGGGTCTGCCAACAGCCAACTAAATGACTGTGGCACTACAGTCTCCGGCAAGAAAGATCGAGAAACCAGGGTTAGTGAGCAGGGGCCCTACAGCCAGTGCAATCGCTAGAATCCTTGCCACAATACTGAAAAGCCAATAGAAACCCCTAAATTAGAATCTTACGTTTCTCGATCTTTGTTGCCGGAAGCTGTAGGATGAAGCAAATCAAAAACTATTACTAGTAGAAAGCGTTTCGGGTACTTTATGTCTGACACGAGTAGGAGCATGGGGTCCGAGATTGAATCCATGTTAATGTAACAATACCAGTCACGTGGCTGAGTAATAGTACGTGGCCTAAAGGTAAGGGCACTAGAAAAAGCTTAATCCTGGGGATTTTCGGTATTGCGCCCGCATAAAGCTTATTCTAATGTCGAAACCCATCAGGCCAGATTAAAATGCATACTAGCTATATAGGGCTAGGGTCTGTATTACATATTATAATAGAACACATAGAGCCTTAAACGATTTATAAAGTCAAGCCATAGAAAATCTTGCCTAGGTAGAGTATACCATATATTGACAACATATCAAAGGGAGATGACGACGTGACGTGGGTAGGAATTAGTAGTGGTGACGTTGCCTAGAACTCTGGGCTCTTTGCATGAATGCCACCGTCATCGATCGTCATGCTTTGTGTTAACCAGGAAGGATTATATGCAAAAATGACAGTGAGGTACGTTCAAGACCAGAAGTAGTGGATTACTTTAGCCTACGGGCTCGTGTAATTAATGGGGGGGGGGTAGGAACCGCCATCGCCATCGCAACCATGAACTGTCCGTAGTTTTGTAGCCCTTATTGCCTACAACAAAAGAGGGTTTATTCCTAGATCTTAACTGCCTTACCCGAAAAAATCTAGTCTGATGGCGGGTATAGGGAATTTTAAAACGTCTTCGATTGACTCAAATGCACTACATTCCGTGCCATCAATGATAGACTGAGTGCGATCGCTCTACTGCCCCGCCAGCGCAACCATGGCCCCACCCCACCCCTCCTCCAAGAAAAGCCGCAAAAATTAAGGCCTATCTTCATATAAGACAATACTATGGTTCATACAGCAGATCATACAGTAGGTTAGTTGCTGAATAATAAGGTGGAGTTGTTGGAGGACTGGCCTGCCTATTCTCCAGATCTTAATTAACCCTATTGAGCATGTTTGGGTACACCTTAAGAAGCTCTACTACCTACACTACTCTAAGCTGGCTGATATTTTTCAGAATACAGAGGTCTTAAAACCACTGATGGAAGAAGCTCCTATTCACTGCTGGGAACTGATACCTGAGTCTCTTTTAAGAGACTAGTCGATAGCATCCCTAGAAGGATCAAGGGTATTATAAAGGCAAAGAGTTGGTATACAAGATACTAGATAGTATATACTACTCCTAAAAAAATCACTTGTTCATAGCAATAATTGGCGCAGCACGGGTGGGTCGGGCGGGCAAGGCCTCGGGGGGCCGTTGCCACGCGCGGTCTATCATATAAGTCACGGTACTGTAGCTAGAGCTTAGGCTGTTCCCACTGCATGGTGCTACTAGCTCCACAAAAAATATTCTACTAACTAGTGATATATTTCACTTGTACTACTAATAATTGATTTTTAATCAACATAGCATTCCGGACAGGCAACCCAAGTTTATATATTTGTCTGCTAACTTTAACACATTCAAGGTCCCCTTTTGCCAACGCGACTTCGAGTCAGCCACATAAGTTACCCCAGCCACCCTAATAGCGCGTACATATGAAGTATGGTGCCAGAAGCCTTAAAGCGGACCAAACTAAGGAAAGACGCAACGCTCTTGGCACAAAAGTTAGGCGTTTTTATAGATCCCAAGTGTTGTAGTCGGTCCTAGTGCTGTCAATCTATACTTGAATTGCGCCTTAGTGGCTTGGTAATAACTGAGGAAAATGTTCCTAAGCGGAGAGTTTCTCAAAGTAAAAGCCTTATGAAAACTACCTAAGTATGCCTGGGAATTATATATTTTAATCTTACTGCCAAGAGCGTTGCATGTTTCGTTAGTTTGGCCCCCCTTTGAGGCTTCCGGCACCATACTTAGATCAAAATTAAGTATTGCCCACCGCTTCGTTGTAATAAGATACAACTAGGCTCTGAATTTGACAATACTTAATTTCGCCCCTAAGTACTTGCACACCGAAGATTTCCGAGGGCTATTATTGAACAGTAGGCTGGCTATTTATTTTCACAGCCCGGATAATGAGCCCCATATCTTTTTGGTACAGCCGCCGGCAAAATTATTATAGAAAAAAGTATTGGTAGGTAAGGGTTCTGTGGCCAATACCCTATATTTCTACAGTAATCTTGTTTGAGGCTGTAATGATGGGATACGCGTGTGGTCACACACGGGGCTTGTTCTGATGTCGTCATGTATGCATATTTTAGATCTCAGCCGGCAAGACTACTCGTTCTCGTCAGACGCTTCCGGAGTCTGGTAAGAGGGTACGCATGTCTATCCTTCGAGGTCATATTGTGAGCCTGAGCGATTGGCCAAAATCTAGCAACTCAGTTTTTTTTAGCCCTTGGCTGTATGGAATCAACGAATTACTACAGTGTTATCAAGCCACAACACCTTGGGGGCTGATTACAATGTGTGGTCATGTAGGCAACACATGGCGCTCCCCATTACCGTACTCCGGAAACATCTGACGAGTACGAGTACTCACCTTTTCCCAGACTTAAATCATACCCATTGGGTGCCAGAGTGACACGTCAAGAGGGCTTAACATGCAATAAACTAGAGACGACCCCCGCCATGGGCGCGGTCGTCCGGTCGTAATCATTACCCATCACCCATCGCCCCGGTGCCATTTGGGGGTCGCACGCCCTGAACGAAGGGCCATAATCATGATCGATACCAAATGAACCGTCCCGCCAGAAGGCCTCAGAGCTGGCCCTAATTGACTGGCCCTGGGCGGGGGGGGGCCACGCCCGTTCCCCCCCCTCCACCCGTGACTACTGCGTCCCTGGCCCAGGTCCAGGACCAGAACCCAGCAGAGTAAATTTGAGAATTGGTTATACTCCGTACTCTAGGCATATCTTTATACTGTGCTAGGTTCTTTTAGTATTGTTCTAGGCGCCAGTGCACGGTCCTGTACTGGGTTAGGGTTTATTCGATCGGAGGCCGCTGGCCAACCAGAACCCGCTAGGCCTTACACCCCATACCCTTTCACTTCGTTCAGGGCATTTTCCACGACTGGTATATAATATACTCGTGTCCCTAGTTATAGTTTGCGCTCTTGGCAGCAGTCTAGATTACGTGAGTTCCCAGTGCTTGTGTCCTATGTTTGATGGGACTTTGTATAGTACTCGGGCAGACAAGTACCCGAAATGTAAGTCTCGGACAATGGGGTCTTGCCCTGAACAAATACCCTGGGCGGAGTGAAAGGCCTAGCGGAATTTCTTTTGGCTGCTTCGTGAGGGGCATGTGTCGCTCCGGCGCTAGTGGGCGCCGTCTCGGGTAATTTGATGTGATAGCCTCCAGCAATTAAAGTGTACCTTCAATTAGTAAATATAAAACTTGCACTTTCGGGCACTTCAAGAACACGTCATGAGAGTCAGGGTTACTGCGCGCATTTTTTAGTCTGCGCCCACTACTAGAATTCTCGTCGGCAACATTAAATGCCGACCCAAATTCTGAATCCCAAGCGCCCACCCTCACATCAATCCAGGGACTGTAGTTTGTCCTTAGTCATTCCTTCTTTAGAGACAATAGGTTTAGAATCTTAGAAATCCACGTGCTGATCAAAACGTTTCTTTTTGGAAGAATTGCATTGCGGTTTTGATTGGCTGCCCGGCCCAATAAACTCCGGTAACAAGCATAGTATTGAGCCAGTTCCTGCCCAGCAATTAAAGAGGCGTTTAAGGTGTTTAAAGCTTTGTCTGGGTGCTGTTGATATGATCTCCAACTGGATGACAGAATCTGCCGTCGTACTCTAGAGTTTGAGATGTGATCAGGTGCTTCGACAAAGGGGTTGCCTTGAGTACTGGATTCGTTTGTAATGTTGTTATGTGGGGGTATTTGCTAGACACCCGCTCACTATTCCTTCCCCCCATATTTTCAGCAATCTTCGTCGGTGCGGCGACCTCACCTAGGCTGAAGCCTTCGATCCTTCAAGGGTTCTCGAAAAATTATAGATGACCCTTCTCACGCCACCGCGTTAGCAAATATAATAATTGATCTGGGAAAATAAAAGGGCGTGTAACTTCATGCTAGCTAGGAATCTTGGTCAATCACCTAAACTATGTACTTGGGCGAACGTAGTGCTGGTAGGTCCCCGATTGTTATTTATCTCATCAACGCAACCCTAGCAGCATGTGCATTATATACTTAGTAGTCTCTCCCGCTCTTTCTCTCTCTCTCTCTCTTTCTCGGGTGTATTACCTAAAAATATGAGTACTACGCCTATGGGGGTAAGTCCTTGGACAGTGGCAGTAATGGCACCATCTCTCACGCAAAATTATTGGCTGTTTCCTAGGCCAAGCCTCCACAGGCGTAGTACAAGGCTCTGGGTTAAGTGACCGAACGGTAGAGGGCTGCATGCATTATGGAGTAGCATATGGATGGTGGAAATAATGAACAGTTGTAATGGAAATTCTCTGGCAAGACATGCTGATCTTTGGCCACAAGTGGCACAGTGACTCTGCCCCAGTGGCTAAGTCACTCAACCACACTGAAGGGATGAGGTCTACTTAAAATATAATAACAATTGTAGATGTAAATCATGTGTTTTTTGTCCTGAGTATTTATTAAGCTATCTTAGATACTCTATGATCATTTTATATACCTTCCCTAAAATCCTTTCTTTCTTAAATGATAAATTAGGAATGGGTTGTTGGAGAGCTTTGTTAATTCGTCCCTCTTGATGTTTAGTGGTGGATCAAGATCACCCTCTCCTGTCCCTCAGGCAGACCCATGCGCGTTCGTTCACTTTATCCCAGAGCCTTGTACAGTAAACTGAACAGTGGCACCAGACTAGTGGTTAGGCTTATTAGCTAGATATAGATCACCAGTGTGGACCCAGTCCTCAACCAATATAATCATCATTGTGTTTGTCGATAAGTCATCTTGATTTGTCCACGATCAGTCATCGGAACACTTCGAGCCTCCACAACAGAAGACAGCCCACAAATACGTCACCCGATTACGAATAGATGTATGCAACACCATTGCTTGAGATGAACATCTGACCCTCAATGAGCATCAGCCGGTCTTTTTTCTGTAGACTAATTGGTGTAATTTACTCGATAGAGACATAATCTCCAACCAAACCCCTGACTTCAATAGTTGCATGTTCAGGTTCTTTAAGCCTGCTATGGGTAGCACCGCTACTACATACCATAGGCGCCCGGTAAACCTAGACCATTGCTGAGCGTGTAAGAATAAGAGCAGCGTTTTCGGCAGGATAGGTCAGCCTAGGTAGTGTGTCGCATAACAATACTAGAGTGAATAGCAGAATTTACGTTTCTGTCGAAAACGTTAAAGCTCTCTACAACGGGCCGGATTGAGTGTTTACGGTATGATATATCAGAGGCGCCTAATGTTACAGTCCCAGGTAAGAAAGATGGTTAGTGAGTAGGGGTCAGTACAATTGCTCACAATGCTAAAAAGTCAATAGAAACCCTAAATTCGAATCTCGCATTTCTCGGTCTTTGTTGCCGGAGGCTGTACGAGAATTGCTTTTGGTGGCGATCCGGCCAAAAAAAAGAGGCGTCCAGTTGAGAGGATATGTTCACTACATGGGATATTCGCCGCAGTAATCGAATTGTAAAAGTCCCCGTTTTCAGGGGCAGTTCCGAAAGAGAAAGTTCCTTTTTTCTAGATTCCAGAACTGGGAGCCACACTCTGTAGAGCGTGGTCCCCATGACGAAATCCACTGGCTCCCGTATATGCTACGCTGAAACTCCTTGCTCGTTGTCGAACTCGAGTGACTCTAATTAATGTATACCTCGGGAAGCTGCCCATAGTATTTAAGCAGTCTGTAGCAGCCCCACCGCCAAGGATCCGATTAACGACCCTCTTCCCAAGAAACACAAACCAACCCGAATACTCCTCCACTAATGTCAGCTACAATCAAGGGCAGCGACCCGGGTATCCATCTCCTTAGTAAACGTAACACCCCACCATTGATAACCGAAGATGGCAGCCCCGGTAGCAACTCTCTCCTCAAGCCCGATACCCAGCTAGCGGTACCAGATGCAGCGAAGGATAGCGACCCCAGGAGCGACTCCACCTCTAAGAAGCGTAAGCAACTCGACCCCAATACACAAACAATGGTATCGGCTACAGTAAAAGTTAGCGACTCCGGTAACAGCTATCTACCCAAAAGACGCAAACAACTCAAACCCGACACGTTACCGGCATCGGTCCCTGCTAGTACTACATCTGGTAGTAGTATGGCCAGTGACTCTCCCTCAGGGGGGCACAAGCCTCCCAGCCCTAAACCACTACCGGTATTGACTATAACCGTACCTGATAGTGGCACAGGGACTGGCTCTACCACCAAGAAGCGCAAACGCCCGAGTCTTGAAGAGCAAGCGTTATTGACTGCAACCAATGCTCTATCTAGTACTGGTCCACGTAAGAGTCTTCTGCCTAGGAGTCTTTGCGATTCGCCGGTATTGTCGAATAAAGTTAATAACTCACCATATATCGACCTACCTAACGATCCCCCCAATTACAAATCCAGAAAAAACCCAATTCGTAGTTCTTTTCCTGAACACAAACTAGATACTAAGATTGCCCATGATAGGGTTTTCCATGGAGGTACAGCCCTCTATAGAATGAATTTTCTTCGCGGGAAGAATCGCCGTGAGGAGTGGAAGAATATGGGATTGGTTGGGTCCGGATCCTACGGGGCTGTCCACCTCCAAAAGAAGCATGGAACAAATGAAGTACGAGCTGTGAAGGAAGTGAGTAAGGGTAATCCGGAGTGGTTTAGAGAATTATCTAGTCTAATTTCCTTGAAGGATGTAAGTACCCACCTATAAGCCTGAAATTAAGTTTACATCTACTAAATACTTACCTGCTAGCGGTCGGACCTCTTTGTAGAATTCCGCGGCTGGTATGAGGACCATAGTCGTGTGTTCTATATAATGGAATACCTTAAACACGGCGACCTTGAAAAGTACATAGAAAAGAGCCCAGATCAAGCCGCACAAAACGCTAGGGAGATTAGTAAACAGATCCTAGAAGGACTTGTGATACTCCACAAACGTAACATATGCCACCGAGATCTGAAGCCGCAGGTTTGTATTCCAATCCTACCAGAGATCTATATAGACTACTAAACCTCTACAGAATGTACTTATCGATTCACTATCTCCAATCCACATTAAACTCACCGACTTCGGTGCATCAAAATGCGAGAATGACAGTACTTTAAGGACAGATGTGGGAACTATGGCATATATTGCCCCGGAAATATTAGCACCCAAGTCCGAAGGGCCTACTACAAGGCGTCGATACACTAAAATGGTGGACATGTGGTCCTTCGGTTGTCTCGTATACTTTATGTTGACTGGAGAGCGGCTATTTACTATAGATAGGAGATTATGTCTGCTAGATTTCTGTCGTGGGAAGACAGAAATCGTGGATACTATCCTCGAAGATCATATCAAAGATCTTGATGCTTTAGACTTTGTGCGTAAGCTGTTAATCGAGGATGGAAGCAAGAGGATGTCAGCTTCTAAAGCTTTAGAGCACAAGTGGATAACTAATGCCAACCTATCTGAGCCCTCCTTCACTTTCCCCTCCCCCACTATGGGCACCTCCTCAAGTACGTTTCGTGTACCCCTACCTTTTGTAATTTTAGTAAGTCGCTAACACTTATATAGAAAATAGGAACCATCGGCGGTTTCTTTTCCGATTTAAGCCCTTCACCAAGCTAAGTCTAGCTAGGTGACAGATTTTAATTGGGTTTGGTTTCCTTTGTTCTTGACTATTGTTTTTCTTCCCTCTGTTCTGGGTTTGATTGTTTTTATTTGGCCCCTTGATCGGAAAGGATTTGATTTAGCTTTGTATTGCGTTTTCATCAAATTATGCGTTTTTAGTTCCTTGTTTTGTTTTGTTTGAATGAATGAATGAATTTATCATAAATACATGCAGCCTTTTGTTTTGTTTGCTTTCTAGATCATTTCTTATTATTATCAAGTTTATATACTAGACGGAGTTCAAGAGGCTGGTTGGCTTTTGTTTTCATTTGCAGTCTTTATCCTATGATTTTTTATCTCGACCCATCATTCTTACTCTTTATTCACGATCTCAAACTATACTCACTACTTGTATTTTTATTTACGATCGATTCCTATCTTTACCCACGATTTTATCATTTACGATTCTTTCTCATGATTTTCAACTGCTTGCATGTGTCAAGTTGTATATTTATGCTTACCTATCTATTTTTTTCTAGTTATTTACGTTTTACGTGTACATTACTTCGGTATGTGCTTTAATCCTTTGAGAGCGCGTTAGCAGTACGATAGTATGGTGGCTAGAATGCTAGATAAATGAGTTAAACAAAACTAATGTTGGCAATAGTCACATAACCAGGTATGAGTTATGACACAAGCAGCTATTACCAAGAACAACTGCTTTACCAAACCTTGGCTGAGTGTTCAGGGTACGTTCTGACAGTACTAAGCATATATATAAGAAGGTTTAAGTCCTTCTCTATCATACCATAACCTCGTGTTGCATGTACCTTCTTTGTATCTTAAAACTAAATAAAATAAAACAAGTCCTTCTTTAGACACCTCTCTTAGTTAGCTTCTCTGCCGGAAGTTTCCGATTCACCCGCCTCAACTTTGATCAGCTGAAGCTATCATTCATCGAGTGATTTTTTATGATTTTTTTAAAAGACTATCTACTCTATGCAACAATCATATTCAATGACTAACACTCTACCAATCCAGTGGCCCCTAGGCTACACTTATTATAGTTGCAGCCCTCCCACTAGCTACGGAATGCTTTCACTTTATTCAAAATTCATTTACTATTACTACCCAACTCCCCTAATACGGCTCTAATCCTAGGTCCAGCAGAGAAGACGGACGCCATATTTTATATATAATACCCATCACGAGTCCTAGTGAGCTACCTGCCAAGACAGATGCCCCGTCACGTGACTATATGCAAAACTAACCCTATAGCATACACAACACGTCTTTAACTATACAGAACTGACCAACTGCTAGAATTATTCGTTCTAGTAGCAGTTTAAACAACGGAAATTCCCCGAAAGAATACCCTAAACGAAGTAAAACGCCCCCAACCCAAGTACCTAAGCAAAGTAAAGGGCTTATGGGCGTGGGCGTGGGGCGCAAAATCCCTTCTGATTGGCTGACTTGAAGTATGGAAAAGCAACCATCCAATAAGGATCCTACCAAAGGCACGAGAATATTAGCGCATTCCCCTAAAAACCTACAACCCTTACTATATATACTTCGTCTACTACTACCCTGCAGGAACTAGCACTGATACAGCGCAGCTTACGTACCCAACTCACAGCCCTAGCGCACGCTAACACAAAGTAATATCCGAAAGTTTCTTATACATTGACTCAAACCCCCCCCCCCAAAAAAGAAAGGGTTATATAGACTAGTACACTATAGTACAAGCTAAACACGCAGCTGAAACAGTGAGTTATATAGGCATCATTAGAGATCACTCGATTGTATAGTCTATTAAAAAAAAAAAGAACGTCATCGTCACTAATAAGTATAGAGTGTAATAATAAAGTTAAAAGTACAAATAAAAACACCCCCAATGATACACCAGCCGCCATTCTAGTGAAAAAAAAGAAAAACCCGTTCCTAACCCCCCCCGTACCATAACATACCCCTTAAACCAAACCAGAGACCAGAGACCCATATAGGAAAGGAAAGGAAAGGGAAAAAAATAAATAAAAACATTACACAAAACACTTTTTTTTCTTTCTTTTGTATCAACACAAGTACATATAAAAAAAACTCCTTCCGGGAAAAAAAAGGGGGGATAAAACACGAATACAAGATGTAAATATAAAGATACAAGATTTTTCCGACTAATATAAATACCCGCTTAATGAGCGTCTTTTTTTTTAAAAAATGAGATGAATAAGAATAACAAAAAAGTGAATGACAGTTAAAAGAGTGAATGTGTGGAGGAAAATGAGAGTTGATGTATAGCGAGTGAATGTGTGCGGATGAATGAGTGTAAGGTGTGAATACGATTCAGTAATAAACTGGTCCTACAATCCCACCGATAAAAAAAAAAAAAAAAAAAAAAACACAAAAAAAGAAAAGAAAAACCTAACGAAAGAACCTAACCCGTCCTGACCAACCCACAGACCCCCCCATCCCATTCCATCCCGTGTCGTTCCCAACAAGGTGGATGGATATCGCACCTAAAAAAGCAAAAAGCAAAAAACAGGAGTAACAAAAATAGTACAAGTTGACAAAAATACATCTCCGCACAAAAAGTGTCTTATCCTCTTCCGTCCTCATCTAACGCTTTTCTGCTGAGGTTTTTTTTTTGTGTAATCTCAAAAGAGATTTCGAATGCACAAATATCGGTCGCTGAGGTTGTATGTATGTATGGATGTTTGTATGTATCAAATACGATCGCGGGGGGAGAGGGGGAAGAGAGGCCATCCCATCGAGAAACGAATAGGAATAAGAAATAAAAGATAATATAGCAATAAAAAAAGCAAGCCCAAAAAAAAAGCAAACCCCTGATAAATAAGAAAAAGACCTAGTTATAACCCACAGACCGGCTTCCAAAAAAGAAAAACGAATCCGTAAAAACAGCTGGCGATAAAATGTACACTCCCCAAATATTCGAGGACGAATCAACAGGATAATCGTGACGAAAGCGTGCTCCAGGATAGGACCAGGAAAAAAACAAAAAAACAAGAACCGACTATTTTGACCTCCAAAAGCTGAAAACTTTGCTCCATCTTTTTGATTTTCCTTCCTTCTTCTCCTTTCCTTCCTTGAGGTGAAGATCTAGACTACCCACGCTTCCTAGGCCTGGAGTTGCAGGCATGTTGTGGTAGGCGCCACTCATGGTCATTATACTTGAAGAGCTGGTGAGACTAGGGACATCGTCCACACTCATCCTCATCTCTGGACCGGGCTCACCGAGAAAGTCCGAATAGATATCGAAGCTTGCCGCAGAGTCGGCATACTCATCGGTAGCGAAGTCTGGTATTATTGGAGTATTGGGATTTGATGTGGCGGTGACAAATGTAAGAGGAGAGTCAGGGGGATTCGGGCAAAGGAATGGGCTGGTGCCGTTAAGAGTAGATCCAGACGAGTGTGATGATGTGATGATATCAGCTGGAGCCCCCTTGCGCGGGGAAACTGGTGTCCTTTCCTCATTGGAGTCGGTTGCCACGGAAGACTTTGAGTTCATGGAAGAGTTGCTGCGTACGGCTTTTACTGTGGTGCTCACCGACAATGAAGCCCGGTGAGCTCTCCACGAGTCCTCGCTTTCAGGCTCACTGTTTCTCCTCATACTCCTCTCATCACCAGCATCCTCAGAGCCCCATTCCATCTCAATACCCTCCTGCCAATTCGCGCCATCGGCTTCATCAACAACCTTAATGCCAATCCCAAGTCCCTCTCCATTATTCGACTTTCCTTCCTCATCCTCACTCTCACTCTCCTCACTCTCCTCCTCCTCAAACACGTCGTCCATATGACCATCATCATCATCCTCCTCCAGTGAAAATAGCTGCATCTCAGGCATGCTCTCGCTCCGTCGGTGAAAGTATCCATTCGCCTTTAACCCAACAGCAGAATGCATCCGTCTCCCTCTCGCTGCGGCGAATCCAACAGTAGGTCCAATGGGTGCCTTGAATGGTCCTAGAGCAACATCCAAATCGATAACGGGACTCTCAGTGGTGTCCGCAATAACAATATTTTCAGTGCTAGAATCTGGTCCCAAAGAGTCATCTACAGCCATAAGCACGTAGTTCTCATTCCAGGCCGCTGTAATCCATTCATTGTCACCGGGCATTTGGTTTTCTGATCGAGGCAGTGGTGGTGTTGGTGACCTTCTTGACTGTGTCTTGAATTGTCGCTTGGAATTATGGCGAAGCCCTTTTCCTTTGCCCAAGATTGTACCTGCCCAGTTCTTGATCTGCTTCTTGCCCTTCTTCTTCTTCTTGCCACTCTTCTCAGAGGGTTGCTCCTCTGATGTAGAGATATCTTTAGGCTCAAGATCATGTTTGTTGAAAGGTGCTGTGCCAACAAGAGGCGAGTAATCGCTGAGGGCCTTCTTGTGCATCTTCTTCTGTGGCTTTGTTGGTGAATTCTGGGCGCTTTCTAGAGACGGTGAAGCAGCAGGGCGTTTAAGCGAAGGAGTGGTACTGGGAAATGTTTCTTCGCTTGTCTTGAGTATAGGAGATGACAAGATGGCTCCTGCAGTCGAAGGCCTATCACTAGTAGCTCTCAACGCAGCAGTAGGAAGATTCAAAGTTTGCGAGTTACTCCTAGTTCGTCCATGAGGCCTTCTGCCAGGTGCTGCAGCAGGTGTAGCAACTACGGGCGAGGTTACAAGGGGTGGAAGAGATGCAGCTGGTGATTTGATAACAGTCGTAACACTGCTGATACTATCATTGACCGAGTGTCCCACGGCGGCTGGTGCACTGTTAGGTCCTGCCTCAACAGGCAGTGGCCTTGGGATAATCTCAACACGATCAATAAAGTGTACGCGGCTTTTTCGGTCGCCAGCTTCTGACAAAGATTCAATAGGGACACTTGGTGATGGAAGCGGCGAAGGAGCTAAAAAGGGGGTGGGTTAGTTGCTACAACGAATTTTTGATATGAATAAATTATAACTCACCAATAAAGCCAGGGCTGACTGGGGCACTCCGGCTCAAAAGAGGGCTGGAGCCTGCACTACCTTTCGGCTGAGCGCTAGCATCAACAGCACCATTCAAAGTACTCTGATTCCCGGATCCACCGGTGCAACCCAGTGGTAAACTAGGTGCACTTTGGCTCAATAGACTCCACACATCTCCACTTGAGATCGCCCCTGACCTGCGGTGGGCATGACCTCTACGTACTCCACTTGGTGGAAGAGGTACAAATGGCCTAGCTCTTTCAGTTGCTGTGGCAGGAACGTGATCCTCCTTCTTTGACGCCAAAAGAGGCGGGCCTCCAATCATTTCACTCCCTGCACGTTGGTGACCCTCCCTTAAGCCTCCAGCCATAGTAACACTCGCGTTCACAATTGTTGGTACTGTGCCGCTAGCAACCGTCCTGTGTCCAGGCCTGAGACCGCCAGAAAGTACTGGCCGTTCAGTCGATGGTTTCTGTGTAATTGAGGATAGTGGAGGGCCGGCAGAGCTCGATTTAGGTCTTGTAGAATTCAAACTTGCTAGAGCAAGAAGGCCAGTATTACTAGGCGGGACAGAGCCACGTCGAGGAGACGCAAATGGGTGATTTGACGAATTTGTTAGTGGAAACGTAAGTGCTGGAAGAAGTGACTGCGACCTGGTGTGGGGGACTGGGAAAGCGAAATTAGGGTTGATATCGCATTCTAACCTGGTAATTGACAGGTCGCGAGTGTGTGAAGGGTGGGTTGTGGTTGCCATAATTACTATTGATGGATTACGAAGGGGGGGGGGATTCGACACTACTTTGTCGTGGTACGTAGATTAAGGATAACTAGTCTGAGAAAGGAGTATTTTTTGTTTTTGTTTCAGTGGTTGAAGAAACAAGATTGGTTGATCGTGACGAAATTAAGGTGCGGGTTCGTACAGCGCGTGCGTCGGAGTCTCGTGCAGAAGGAACTACTGAATGGGTGTTAGCGACCGAAACCAGTGAATACACCACCCGAACAACCATCAACCGACAGGAATGAAGCGGGGCCCCCGGCAGTAATAATAATAAAAAAAAGCGATTCATATTATACCCCGAGAGACAACTCAATTTTGCAAAAATAGGTGGAATTGGGGGAGGGGGGGACTAACCGACTTTGGTTCCTCTTGTGTGGGGGAAAAAGAAAAAAATGCGCAAGAATCGTTGAAACAGGAGCTGAGTCCGTCTGAAATAACCGTTTTTGTTTTCTCCACACGTGAAGATAAAAGATATGGGGAAGAAACGAAGTTAAATAATATGACTAGTCGTAGAAGCGAGGCGAAATAAAGACAGGAATCAAGAAATGAAAAAAAAACTAAACTGCTAGAGCCGAGTCTTTTTTTTTTTATCTTGAAGATTGTTGGTAAATGATAGTATGAATGATAAATGCGTAGATATGTTGATGTAGTTGTTGGTTATGCCCAAGATGTACAATTCTTTCTTCCTCTAAGTATCCAACACACTTTTATTTTTCTTACTGTTGCTGCAAGTGGAGGGCTGTAGCCGTGGTTGGGTGGGTGAGTCTCTTCTTTCCCTTGGTCGGGCGGGTGTGTGTTGGATCTGACAGGTCCAGTACGAACGAACGAGGGGACGGCCGGGCAATGGCGACTAGGGGAGCAGTGACGGTATTTACTGGTGCGAGGAGCAGCAAGAAACCAAGCGGCGAAGAAACTATGGGACGAGTCGACCAAGAGTGATCAACGACCAGTTCTATCCCAGGTGACCTCGAGTAAACGGGGCGCAGGGAGGCGGGTTGGTTGGTGGTTAGGGGGGGTGTGTGGATAAAGGAAAGTGGTCGACGAAAGACTAGAAACACAAAAAAAGAGAGGACGGCCAACAGAAGCTAGGCCTTGCAAACGTCGAGGGGGGTCAAAGGAGAGAGAGAGGGGAGGGGGAAGAGGGCAAAAGAAAGGAAGAGAGGGAAAGAGTAGAGAAGGGAACGGGGGGGTTGAAGATGTTGGGGAAGGGGGGCGGGCGGAGAAAAGAGTGGCGGCGGATTCACCCACACAGGAAGGAGCCAAAGAACGCGAACTGCTGCACCAAGCGAGAAACAGCCACCCTCCTCTCTTCTACACGCCCGCTGTGCTCATCACACATCACATCTGGATACCTGGTCGCCCACACGCTGAATGTATTGTTTAAACTCGGCTCTCTTCGTCACCTCATCTATTTTATTTTTGTGCCTTATCATCTCGCCAATTGCGGATACGAACCCCATCCCCGTTCGTCTCGCGATCGATTCATTGATCTGTTTGCCTGTTTCCCTGAGCCTCGACTCCGCCTTCTCTTTCAGGTACGCGATGCTCTCAGCATCATAGGCAAAAACGGGCTCTCAGCATCTCACCATCATCCCATCTATCCCTAGCCCTCCTCTCCCTTCCCCTCCCTTTTATCCCGTTCCTCCAATTGGATCTGGACCAACAGAGTCTCTTCGCCGCTCTTGTGCTACACAATGCCTAGCATTCAAGAAAAAAAAAAAAAAAAGTGATTGTTTGTTTTGTGCCTGAATTATGCTGAATAGAGCCAAGCATACGACTGCAGGTCCCATGTCCGTGAATGGGAATCCTTGGTCGTGCGTAGGCCCGTAGGTGGAGGCGATTTCTTGCAGCCAATCCAGCGCCTATCTGCTGGCTACCCTCCAAAAATAATAAAAGTAACAAACTCCCATCACCCTTCCGTGACTCCCGAGAGGAGAACTGCTCATGAAGAGCTTCACATCCCCCCCCCTCCCGGCAGCTCGCATCCAAGATTCGATCATGACAAGCGGGAACAGGAGGTTTCGAACCGTTCAAAAACAGCCAGACGCAACACGGACCAAGAGCAGCGGTGTGTTGTAATTTTGCAATTTCCCCCCTTCGGCTCCCCCCCTTGCCCACGTCGGCGATCTATGCCGTAAGGGGCCCCAACCCTGGGGTTGCTCGTTACCGAGATTGGACAAGCACCCTTCACGGTGAAACTGAGGAGCCCACTGCTTCGGGCTTGGTTTTGTGCGGAAAACCTCTTGCCTTGGACGTCGTGGATGAGTTTGACAGCGACGTCTCCTCATCCCCCCAACGGCTGACGTTTAGACCCACAACCCTCCCACCACCTGGATCCCGCTGCTCGGATTTTGATCTTTGTTTCTGAAACATTTTTCTTATGCAACTGGGCATCGGATTTCACTTGTTCAACTCTTCTCGCGGATATGAACAGCGATGATCATCTAAACCAGATGCCCGGTCCGATACACACGGGAACCCACAGAAGTAAAAAAAAAACTATGTGCCTCCACACTGAAAAATAATAATAATATTGAGACAACTCATGACATTGAAATTCAATCTTCAACATTCCAAACCCTCCATAATTAGATTTCCCCACCCCCTTCCTATCAAACAAAGGTATTCGATAACAACAGAAAGGATAGAAAAGAGACATGCAAATAAGTCAGTCTCAGGGAAAAGCAAATTATAATAAAAATTAATTACTACACACCCAATCTACTATCGGTTCCTGAATTACTACCCTAAAATGACACTTTTTCTTTTCTTTTCTCCTAATGGCTGGCTGGCTGGCTGGCGTTATTATTGCGCACCACATAATTCGCTGTTCGCCCCCCTAGCCCTGGGGAAACCCTGTAACTTACCGGCACTGCGTCCAATTGGAAGGTCTGGAAAAAAAGACCATCCCGCGGAATATGAGCAAACTTTCATTTTAAACACCGGATTTTTTAAAATTTGTTGGGTCCGGTCTGTTTTGTCTCCACTTTTTTTTTTCTTTTCTTCTTTCTTTTTGACGTGGCTCGAATGAAAAAGAATTCTTCACGTTGAGGCTCCGCGGCTCGGGAGCATGTAGGTACCAACATCAGGGGGATTCGCAATCCGGGAGACAAGACTCAAGTATATGAGTGTTCTATTGGGGTTTCTAAGTAAGGGTCCTTATAACGTAAGTAATGCTTAGGCGTCATAATTACTCTATGCGTATAGTTGTTGCGAGACTTGAAAATGCCACGAGGTTTACTATTTGCGTACTCTACACTGACGAGCCAAGTATTTGCTTCTGTGAGGTGTCGGACTTTCCCACTATTTGTCTTTGTCATATTATTCAAGATGTCACCACCTCTGAGCATCTCACTGCTTGTAGTGTAAGTAAACATACGAGCGGTCTCATTAGGGTTACAGGTTTTTTGGTTGGACGCTGTCATGCAAGAGTGATCGCTGGTGATCATAAGGCTGAAAAGGGACGTGCGAAAAGGGTTGCGTACCCGTCCAGAACAAATCTCCTACGTTCTTGAGACTTGACCGCTTACAAGGATCTTAGTAATCACGTCACATTTTTGCTCGTTTAAAACCGTTGTTATTCTATATGAGAGAGAGAGGGCGAAGGCGAGTAATAAAGATAACCGCGGTAGTTATACACATGTCATACATGAATAGCTGTGTGTGTACCTGCAGCTAAAAAAGGTCGCAGTGCGCACTTATCGCAAGCATCCCTGGAGGGTGGGAAAAACCGACCTTCCAAAACTCCCCCTAGCGTGTGTACCTATATGTACAGGACACGGGATGTCTTATTAAGGCGCCTGTTTTTTTTCTTTCCTTTCTCTGCGACTCTAAAATTTTCCGTTCCTGCATTTGACGGCCATCGGAGACCGGGGGGGCGGTTGTTGTTGCACAGATCGGTGGGGCTTTGTTTACAGTTATCCTGGATCCCTAATTCATCCATCTACGTATAGGTGACCAGGGGTAAATAAACAGATTTTTTTTGTTTCTTTAGAGTCTGTTTCGTTTCGGAAGGGTGGCTTTTTTTTTTGGTGGAAATGTTTATTTTTCTTCTGCGTCAATTTCAGATTTGATTAGGAGCTGTCATCCAAACAATTTGAACTGACCCTAGAACTCGGGTTACATCTTCAGCTGAACTTCAGCCTGACTGGTAAACCGGTGACATCCATCAGCTGCCGGCGAGAAGCAGAGAACAGAAAGGAAGGAAAGAATCTCCCGGAGCGGATGTGGCATGTCAATTTAGTGTTGTGTACACCGGGGAGAGCGATGGGGGGTGTTCGTCCTGTTGTTCCCAGGCTCACCATCGGTCGTCTCAGCAACTGACATGTGACTTCAATGACAGTCACAGTCCGGGTAACAACCCTCTGGGGGGGGGGATACCACTCGTGGCCCCCACAGCCACTAACATTCGCCGCACGATCCCGTAATTTCCTTTTCAGCACCAGTAAGAAAAATATTCTGTCTCAGCTTTTTTTTTCTTTCTCTCTCGGTGGGAGAGAAGGGGGGAGGATAAATAGGATGACGACTCTACTTTGCACCGCCTCGAGCACTTCGTCATCGTCTTTGTTTGCTTTGCTCAGGTCCCTTCATGCTTCATCAGGAAATGCCTTCCGGGGGGGTCGTCGGTGCCCGATTGTTTTCAATCATACCCAGCAGCTTCAACATCAGAGGCGGAGTTACTTGGTGCTTCGCACGGTGTTGAATCCGAGGTCGGTCAGTGTGTTTTTATCTCATCTTTTATTTTTTTTACATTTTTTTTTTCCTCAACATGATGATCACATTTCGTTATACCCAGCTCACTCAGACGTAACCCTTTGAGAATACCATTTTAATGGTTCAAATTCCAAAGGGAACGAATGCTGCGAACGCGAATCTACTTCTGATTCTTTTTTGCCTAATAAATTTTTTTTACATTTTTTTTCTCTTTCGTATTCGTATGAAAAAAAGCGGGGAAGAGGGAAAAGATTTGCTGACATGCATTATGCCGCAGGAATAGCCGCAATTACAACCACCGACAGATCTCCCAACACCACCAAAATCAATTATTCTACTAACGACACCAAAGTCTGCATCCCACATCACAGATGAGAATCTGCGTCCGTGGGCAGAAGGTGGGACTGTATCGATTCTCGCAGCGGCGGTTGAGTCGCTTCCGGGCTCTTCACAGCCTGGCACTCGAGTCGAGGAGGGGTATAGTTGGTTGATCACCGACCATGATCTCTCTATTAAATTACCTCCCATTAAGAATCTTATCAAGTCGATCACGTTTTCTCTCCCCTCGACAAAGATCACAGTGCCGTTGGCAAATACCGTTTTTCAAAACGGCGCCAAGTCCACATTGCTCCACATCCCTGCTGAGGTGAAGGAGATTCCTGTGCAGATCGAGGCTGCTACTGGATTAACCCCAGACGATGCGCTGGAGTTTGCAAACGCTCAGCAGGACATCAAGGAGGCGTGGGATGAGATGGGAGAGTTGATGAAACTCATTGGACAGCGCACTGGTGTTGTAGCCGTTAAAGAGCACGAGATTGGGGCTGTTGAAATTACCGTCCCCCCGCAGGTTGTAGTAGATGATGCACCAAAGACCCATATCCCACTCAAGCCACTCACTCCCCCAAGACGGATCGCGGCAGCCATGGGTAACATTCTCAAGCAACTCGACACAGAAGGCGGTGCAGCTGAGGGCGCCAGCAGGGAACTTGAAAAAGCTGTGCCTGAGTACGTGGCGACATTGCCTGATACTACTAAGTTTGGTAAAGTCGCGGTTTTTGCCCGTATTACTCCACACTCACCAGCCCTTCACGAATATCACTTTACCTCGCCTGGTGTTCGTACACACCGTGTCCTCTCTGGAGGCGGCGGGTGGGGCTCAAAAGCTGGCCTACTTTCGTTAGACCCACAGGGCGGGACAGACGTTGGGGGTTTTGCAGAAAACTTTGAGAATAGCATTTTTAACGCTGCTGGCCAGCCAGGTGAAGCTGAGAAGCCTCCGACTGGTATTATTACGCCGGGAGAATACGTGCAGTTTTTTGCTGCCGAGACGCCGGTTAGTAATACCACGAGTGGCATCAGATTCGGGGCTGTGCCAAAAGTAGAGGAAATCTATGATGATGTAGTGGAAAACCCAAAAGAGGTTGTTATTGATGGGCTGTTTGGGGGAATGGCAGAACAGGGTATTTGGGTTGGAGGGAAGCTTATGGATGTCCCGTATGGTGAGGTGGAGGTCGAAGTGAAGACGGAATAGAACTTCACTTGATTAGTCACTTTGCATTAAAAAAAAAAAAGATCTCCCTGTCGTTCTTACTATTCTGTTAAATGGGGTAATAATGTGGGGGCTGTAAATAAATTAACGCTGCATACTTGGGTTTCTTCCAGAGAATGTGTTGCCTGTTATATGTATCTATGGTTGATTCATTGTTGCCTGTGTTACTTGAGGCGTAACCCTAGTTCTGGGTCATAGAATATCACTCGGCTGATTATTGATGTGAAGATTTAATTGAATGAATGAATTTATCATAAGTACATGCAACCCTAAGGCTAGGGTACCCACACCTCAAAATAAAACAAAAAAATACAACAATAAAACCCAAACAAATATAATATAAAATAAAAGTAACTTAAATCAAAAACATATGCGTCTACTCTTGCCCTTCCCCGCTCTAAGCCTTGTTCTGTTCGCTACTCGCCATTTCTTCTCACATATTACCCTATCCCTACTCTTCTTCGCGCTCCCTTGCTTTATTCTCTATCTCCTCGCCTCTCTCCGCTCTTCTCTGTTTACTCCTTCTTGATTTAATTGGATAAATAAATAAATACATACAGCCCTTATGTTACATTATTCGACAGTACTCCCCCAAGAAAGAGGGGGGGGGAGGCAAAACATAAATAGGTATCAAAAATAAAAAATGAAATAATAATAAATATAAAAGTAAACCTTTTAAATTGAACACAGTACAACAAAGACTCTTGAGTAGACAACGCATGTAGTGAATAGGCCTAAGTACCAGCTAGAGTACTCTGTGAGCACTCTAGGGTTTCTAAAGAGGTCTCTAGGATTGTGGTTCTAGTAAAAGAGTGGTGTTATAGTAATATTTCGTAAACGCTACTTGTACTTATTATGGGTGTCGGTTATTTTTGTCCCTCGACGATACCTCACCTTCAAACATCTGAGCTACTGCTTTCTCTTCTTCTATTTTCTTCTCTTCTATTTCGCTCACGTCTTCCCACAGTCCTCCCCATACCCATTCCTCTTCCGAGGGATTTTAATTATTTACAGGCAACTATAGCGCTCTCACATGCAAAGAACAAAGTCGTATAGGATTAATAAACCCAACAAGCACGCCTCAAAGTAGCTGGCAAAAACAGAAAGTACAATTTTACAAGCTGTGAAGTTTGGTATTTACAATGAACCCTTCTATAGTTGGATGTAAAATGAAATCTGCAGAAAAAACGCCCCAAACAATCTACCTCTATGAAATCCCTAATACGGCTCCCACCAAGTTTTCCCCAATAAGAAATAGCTCTCCGCTAGAACACCCCTCCAAGTCTTCACCCCGTCTTTAAACTCATAGAACTCAGGCTCAAATCTAACCTCCGCCCACCCCTTCACCAACTTCCTCCAATAACACGTCTCCGCCACCGGGGTCAAATACCTCTCCCTGAACGTCCTCACCCCATTATCCGCAATCCTCCTGGCCTCCCCATCATCCTCCGACAACTGCACCGTCTTCCCCTCCAAACCACCAAAATCATTCTTGGCCTCTACAAAATTCTGATGCGGGCCACTAGAGACCATAAGCGGATGATGATGCTGAATCCACCCCAGTTTATGCGCCACAACAACACTCCTGCAGTTCTGCAAATACTTCAATCTCCCCGAATACGACATGCCCTCAGTATGTGCCAGTGCTGATCCATCCCACCATATCCCTCTTCAAAGCCTCTTTATCCACCCCAATCCAGAAACTTGACATCCGCCCACTCCTTCCCCTTCGTATGGTCTACTAGTTGTTTCCGCACCTCGTTTCCCATGGCCGCGCCCCTCCAGATGAGCTTATTTTTCTTATTCCCCCAGGACTCGGGGCGCTCTTCTAGCGCTAGGATCTTGCGTTGGACTTTGGTGTAACTACCGACTTTAGGCTCTGGCCAGCTCCAGAAGCCAAAATCAGGCATCAGCCAGACCTTGGTGTCTTGCGCGCGCCGTGTGAAGGACCAGCTGGTTGTGGCGTCGATCTTGTCGCCGGCCATGAATGTGAATTCGATGTTTGGGAGATGTGAGTATTGCGCGGTGAAGCGCATGGAGTGTGGCGAGGTTTCGGGAATTGACGGTACTATCGACGGTGATTATGTAGAGCTGTAATAGAGTATTAGGGTTGTGTATGTATGTGTGTGTTGTGTAGGCGAGTCTACCTCTTGCTCGTATATCATGGCTCTTACGTACCCGTATTGTGGCTTCACAGCGTTGAGCTCCTCGAGTGTGATATTCCGGTTACGTCGTTCGTTGACGGCTCTGTCTATCTCTACGAACAGTCCATGGAACGCTTTGTCGCACTGGTCTGAGTTGAAGTGTAGATTCTTCTCATCACGTTTCCAATCCCATTCCGGTGCGGGGTTGCTTTTGTTACTGTTGTAGAGGGCGAGTAAGATTATTATAGAGAATGCGGCGAGTGTGATGCTGATTCTACGTCTGTATTTGTGGGATAGTCGTGTTAGAGGACCTTCGATGGATACCAATATAGATTTGTCTACTACGGGGATATTTGTATCCGGGGGGGGGGTTCCCTTTCCCCTCGCTTTTTTTGGTGGTAGGTGTTTGGCTCTCGAATCTGCTTCGAATGTACTAAAGCAATCAAGGTCTAAAAGTACTGGTATTGAATATTATATACACAACTCCTTATCACTACCGGAAAACCGGACGAGAGTCTCGGGACGGATACATTTCAGCTAGTACTCGTCCTCCAGGAAAAGAACCAGAAAACAGGGGGGGTACGCACAAAGGTGTCTCGGAAGTTCAAATCCATCTAGTAGCCCCAAATAAGGCAAACAACAAGCTATTATTCCTACTCTTATAATGACTCAAGAAGCTCCCGCTACCAGAAATGGTATATTATTGAGTAAATTGTGTCAAAAACGTGCTTCCGCTACTTAAACACCCCCCGGTCGTGCCTGTGCGTACCCCCCCTGTTTTCTGGTTCTTTTCCTGGACGACAAGTACAACCACCCGAGATCTCGCTGGGTGGGGACGTGGAGAGACAAGAGGGTCAATGCTACTAACTACAATTTCCACAATCTTACCCGTTACTAAACCTTTCTGGAATAGTGTACCTCAGAGCGCCAGGGTGAACGCCGCAACAGACAGTACGGCTAAAGAAAAAAGAAATTCTAGATTTTAACAAACGCCACAAAAATTAGTACTCGTGTCAGGGCTAAAGTATTGAGACACTGAAAAGAGAAATATAACGATTACACAGACCCATGACGCAATAAAACACAGCAAAAAAACAGTGGCAGCAACAGAGCAAAACAGTGACCGCCCAGATCCGTGACAGCCTGGTCTGTCCCAATACTTTAGCCCTGACACGAGTACAGCCTCTGGTCAAGAAATGTAAAACCCCTAGATTTGGGGGGGGGTTGATTGGGTTTTCACGTTCTCGGCGAGGATTCTAGTATTGGCACAAGAAACCCTTGTCCGATGCCCCTTGTTTCTCGATCTTTTCTACTCGGGGAAGGGTTTTGGAAAAACAAGAGAGACCCTTCAAGTCAGACTCATTGACTAGAAGGGCAAAAAGTTATTGAAAGAACACTTCCTATCCGCCGTAGGGATCCTCTTGTTTTCCAAAATTCTTACGTGGGCCGAGTACCAGAAGCTGTAAGATGGAGAATACCACTCTCTCATTACCGTACTATGTACTTATTCATTCTCATTACCGTATCATGTACTTATGATTGATTCATTATCATTACCGTATTCCCGAAACACTCAATGACTAACCAATAAAACAAGAGTTATTATCATTGGCCACCACTACAGCGAACAGTAAAAAAGATCAAGAAAACAAAAACAAGCATTCCCATTCGTTCTTTAGGTTTTTAGTAAATATTCTAGTAGTATGATTGGCCACAAGACCCTGGCTTCCCTCTTTTTCCCGTACGCTGTAGGAGGAGGACAGCTAATCGGCCTCCAGTGTATAATTCCAGCTAAGTTAATTGGTGGATTCGTATAACTGGCCCCCTGTCCTATCGGATTTATCGTTACACTAAGCACTGATTCGCGGAAAGCCTAGTTTTAAATAAGTTAACTAACGCCTTGTCACGGTTTCGAAACCGTGACAAGTACCTTACCAGTCACATTTATTCTCGTGTAATGAGTCCGATCCGCTATTGCAAAAACCTGGAAATATCCCCCCCTCTCCCCGGTCAACCACTAATATAATAACTCCCCCTCGTGCTTCTATGGAATTCATGTCTTAGAACCACCTGGTTCTCCGCGGAAGGAAAAGCTTGTTATAGTTTTACCATGAATGACGTGACGCGCGCCTGAAACATAGTGAGTTTTTGAAACCCAGGAAAATATAATAAACAGTACACAGTAATAGTACAGCGTACGGCAAAAAAGATCGAGAAACCAGGGTCTGCTACCAGGGTATTGTGGCCAATCCTACTACTAGATTCTTTGCCAAAAACCTAAAGAACGAATAGGACGATGATTCTCGTGTCTCTCGATCTTTTTTACCGTTCGCTGTACCAAGGGGGGAGGTTCTAGCTCATGAACTCGTTCAGCTCGTCGTGTCGGGTCGGGTCGGTCGCTTATACAACGCGCGTCCCCTAAGCGATGACGTTCAACACGAGTGATTCACCATGAAGTCAAGTGCTGCACCCGGTTTATTGGGGGGGGGGTACGTTGTGCCTCTTCGCGCGCGCGTCTCCAAAAAAAACAAAAACAAGGTTCCCCTAAAAAAAGGGTGTTAGTGTTAGAGTACCAACGAAACGAATAGAGGGTGCCGAAGATAATCACAACAGAACGAAAAAGATAATATATAAAAAAAAACAAAAAAAAAAAAACATAAATTTTCTAACATTCCTCCTTTTTTTTTTTTTAGGAGGAACTTTATTTTTTATTTATTTATTTATTCATACTTTTTATTCTAGTATACCCAAACCAACAGAATACTCTACCAGACCCAATTACAACCGAACCAAGCCAATAACACCGAGTGATAACACATGACGAACAATCCAATCCAACCAACCAACCAATCTACTCTCCCCCTATCCCGCGCCAACACCAACACAGAACGCCACATTATATCATATCATGTTGCTCACTGATAATTTAAACCTTTCACGAAAGAAGCCTCATATCACATCCGCCCCAAAAAAAAGATCTACAAAAGGGAAATCACAGCCCTATCACAAATTACCACCTGACTATGTTAAACGGGTAACGGGCAAAGTGTGTGTGAGTGATTGATCTTCTTCTCCCTCACTCCCTCCCTCCCTCCACGTGGATCGTCCCTGCGTATATCTCACGTGTGTGCGAAACCGCGTGGTACTTCTATATTCAGGAGACAGTTTTTCATAATAGTTTTTCTTAAAAAAAAAGATTTATTCATAAAATACAAAAACAGATTTTTTCGTTTGTTTCTCGATCTCCTAATTTGTCCCCCTCCCCCCCCACTTTTTCATTTCACTTAAAACATTCATATCATGCATAATCCTGTTAAACCTAGCTTCTATTTCACATCATATCCCAGATCAAGTCTGGTTAAGACAAAAGAGTGTGAGAAGTAAAAAAAGAGATTAATGAGAAAAAACCATACCCAATGCTCCAAACGAAAGAATAGAAGAGTAAAAACAAAAAACAAAGAGTAAATGAACCCCCCACTCAGAGTTCATAATTAAAACTGCCAGGGGGAGGGCTCCAGAACCATGTTCTCAAAACAAATACAGAACCAACTGGGTTAAAAGAAAATAAGAAAAAATACAAATTCCAGTGAACCGCATAAAAACCCGATATCAACAAACAGAAATGCATAAGCTCGTGAACAAAAGACAGAGACAAACTCTTCTCCCCTCAGGATCACGCATGCACATTTCACCGCCGGGGTATCACTTGCTTGCGATAAATCCAAAAACAAGATCGGACGAAAGGAAAAAAAAGTACACATAACTCAGCTCCCCCCTAGTACTAGTTTTTTTTTTTTAAAAAAAAAAACGCAGAGCAATATTGGGTATAAAGGATCAAGAAAGAAAGAAAAAAACCAAGGAATAATAATAATAATAACCCTCCCAAAGATATCATACGCCCATCAAAAAAAAAAAAAAAAAAACTCCCCCCTCTTCGTGGCAAACCTCTTAAATCATTTCACCATCTCCCATTCCATCGCCACCCATGATCCCCAACGGATCAGCACCTCCATTCCCCCCACCAAAGGCTTCCTCCCAGATCGTCTCCAATTCCAAATCCCCCCTCTTCTCGCCACCGCAGACGCTCCATCTCTTCCTCTTGTCCATCGCGCCTCTCCTCCCGACACCAAAGCCATCTCTCGGGCCATCCATTGAGCTCCTCCGCCTCACACCACCCGACTCGTCCTCGTCCGTCTCAGACGAGCTCTTTGCAGCAGCCCTCGCGAGTGCCGCCTTCATCTCAGCCTCCAAGGCCTCCGCCTCCGCATCCGGCGAATCCGGGATAGTCTCCAGCGACGAGATCGACGGCGAACGCGAGCGAGTAGATGTGGGTGTTGACGGTGACGATGAATTCCCGGACGAGTATGAAGAGATGAATGGTTCGTTGACAAGGTACGACGGAGGGGGAGGGGAAGGGGTGCTTGGGGACGAGGGGAACGCTGACCCAGCGTGGTAACCGCTCCCCCCCCGCGGGATCCCGAGTGGGGATTGCGAGTAGGCCCATTGGCGGGTAGGGGAGCTTGATCGCGGGCCTTGTCGGGAGCGTGGGGATGTGGGAGTTGCGGGAGTGTTTGTGAGGGTGTATCTGGGCCCCAGCTCAGCGAATGTGTTTACTGGGGGCAGCGAGGTCGACCGCAAGAGGGGGGGCGCATACTGTCGTGAGGGAGAAGGGGGGAATGATGGGAGCCCGGAGAGGGGGGGGATCCCAACGCTGGAGGGGGTGTTTGTTGATTTCGAACGCATGTGTTTCGATGACATGGAGCGTTTCCCGGTCGGGAAGGCACCGCTAAGCTTGAAGAAGGGCGAAGGGATGGAAGTAGCAACGGCAGTCATCGGCAGGACAGGTGATGAGGGACGCAGAGGGGACGCAGAGGCAGGGGATGAAGATGAAGAGGAAGAGGGAGAGGGGGAAGAAGAGGAAGAGCAAGAGCCAGAACCTGATTCTGTAGATAAAGACTGTGATGGCTGCTGCTGCTGCTGCTGTTGTTGTTGTTGGTGTATGGACTCAAGCGACGAGCCAGGGAATGTAGAATGCGGCATTGGGGGCAGGAATGCGATGATCTCACAGCAGCTGAGCCCGAGAGATGTGTTTGGATAGACGGTTCTTTTCTTTCTAGAGAGCCTGCAAGTATTTACTTTTCTCCAGTGAGTGGGATAGACAGGCCGGTGTCGTAACTCTGCACGAGATCAGCGTGGCGGTGGATGGGGATTCGAGTCGTGACGGCGATAGAAAGTATTCCCAGCGAGTAGAAAGTATTCACAGATGTGATGCAAATCTCTCAGCACAACCCTGATTCCAGTCGAGTGTCTTTTTCTCAGTTCCTAGCGAGCGCCCCTACTTTTATCCAGACACCGCCTCTGTCAACTGAGACAGAGCAGCCGCAGGAACAGGGAGAAGGACTCAAAAGGGCACGCCCCCCGCAGACCAGACAAGACTGTGAAGGGTTATGTCGGTGAAATCTCAGAAGGGTGTGATTTCTAAATGTCAAGATCTTGTGGCAACGCGCATGGATCAAAAGTCACAGGGTACTCAATCATCACTCTCACACACCTGGTTCAAGGATTACGGGCTCTTAAGATTAAGGGAGAGAGAGAGTGGATGAGAGACGAGAGTGGACAAGAGACAGTGGACGAGAGTTATCACGTAACATATGCACCTACCCGCACACCCAGCCACAAAGTACAAAAAGAGCCCTCACTCGCCCAGTGAGAGATTACACATTGCCTGAAGCGCCCGCCGCCTGTCAACCGGTGTCCCCATCGTCAGCCGGCTGCCGCATCTATATCTACGATGCGATACGATGCCCTCTCTACCTGATACAATGTGTGTGCCCGCCAGAGTATGTAAACCCGCCTGCTACTTCTGGATAAAGTACCACCGTTTCGTTCGCAGTGCGGGGTTTCCCCGGCTTTGAGGGTAGAAAAGAGGGCCCGCCCTTTATTTTACTGATACCCATTCCTCCCCGCGTCTCGGCGATCAAACTATACCCTACCGGTTACCTGATCCCTTTCCCCCTACATGTGCCGATGGGACGCAGGCCGGTAACTTCTTTTTTCAACCGAAACTCCATTTATGGTAATAAGGCGTTTCTCTCTCTCGCATCAATGACAGGGTAGATCTCTAATACTGACCGACCCGTCTCTGTCGTTTTTTTCTTTTCTTTTCCTCTCACGCACTCACACCCCTTCTTCTCCCAACCTTATCTCCTGCCTTATATGCTCTAGTATTACCCACATCTTATTTGTTCTCGAAGGATACCCGTTTCGCTGGGGGGTCCCTGCGTCATTTCGTGAAATAAACGCGTTGGGAAGGCTGTACCGGGGTGATGTGAGTGAGTGAGGTAGGTACATATAGGGATTAGGGGGGGCGAGCGTGAAGGCGATAATGTTTTATTGGACTTGATTAGTGCTCAATACCCGCCCGCGTATGCATGCACATTTTTTTTACGACTTGAAGTACATTATGGCACGAGCGTCGCGTTCTACTGGGGGTGTGAGGGGGAGGGGGAGTGCAAGTGGAAGGGGGGAGTGCAAGTGGAAGGGGAGGGGAGTGCAAGTGGAAGGGGAGTGCAAGTGCAAGTGGATTGATAGAGAGCATATCGTTTTATTCTCTATCTAGCATAGATACAATACCCATCTACTGAAACCTATGAACGCGACCTACATGTACCTTCCCGGGTAGAAAGACTACATATAAACAAAACCTTGCATTAGCGGGGGGGAGAAGAAGAGGCGACGTGGTTCGCCCGTCTATCCAAGATCTACCCGCCGGGTAGGACTTCCTTAAGGTATCAGTTTGCGCGATCGCAGAAGCGAGCTGTATCGGTCGGTCAGTGCTCTCTCTCTTTACCGGCATGAGTGAAGCTTTTGCCGAAGCGAGTGATGTGCGATGTGACGGGGGAGGGGGGAGGGGGGGATTCACTTGTTAGGGAAGTACGATAAGCGAGGCGTACTGCGTCATGGGATATCACTCGCATAGAGTTGGGATGTATTGGGGGTTTGAGTGAATGAATGAATTATAAGTATATGTATGAGGCTTGAGTGTTGTGATTGGGTGGGTGGTGGATTAAACGGTAGATAGTCTGAAGAGAGTCTAGAAGTGTATAGAAGATAGAGTATTGGAATCTTCTAGTAGCTACTTTGCATCATGGGTTATCACTCATCTAATGTTTTCCTTCCTATGAGGAGGGGTTATTCTAGAAAAACTAAGACAGTCATACAACCTCTAGCCAAGCACAGTAGACAGGGGTTCTACAACCAATACTTCTAGAATCCCTCCCCCCTAGGAATGGCCCAATCAACAATACGCGAATCTAGATACTACAAAGTCTTGCCGAGATCCGCACGAACGAAAGAATCTAGGAGCTTTTCTCCGGGGGGGGGCTGGGGGTAATAAAACTCTGGTCTCACTTGGTGGCGCGTGGAAAAGCCCGGACCAACCAGAGGTCAGTGGTTCTCTAATTCTCTTTTGAGGTTCTGTTGTTAGATAACGAGAGGTTTCACGGGTTTAATAAAGTAGCCTTGGAGGGGGGGATGTTATGTGACTCGCTCTCTCGGTCGGAGGGTTATTATTTGGTCCCCCCCCCCCGGAGATCGAGTTAGTACCCTATCATCTCTTTCTGTGTTCCAAACTAGACTACAGGTCCTTAATTTGGCTGAGGAGTTGCATCATCATGATACAGTTCATATGTAATCAGCCTCCCAGAGTTCCACACAAACTATCATAATTTCTAGTAATTGGCCCTCTCTAGAAGAATACAATTTTTGTGTGCGCACATGTTACAATTCTCAAATTCCTTATACTATACTCTACACTACAGTCTCTTTATGTAACTTCTCTCCATCCTCTCTTACTGCGCTTCCCTGCGTACTCGGGTCCCTCCTCGGATCTGTCGAAACGTCTCCAGAGAACCGACCTGATCCCACATTACTGTAGCGTGCATCAGCCGACTTCATATCTCCGGGTACCGGCGGGTCTTTAGGTAGCTCAAGGCTCGACTGAGGGTCTGCCGAGCGGTTCTTTTGCTGATCAACAATAGACTGTATTGTATTCTTAATATAATTGTCGAGTGGGTTAATTATATAGAGAGAGATTACCTTGAGGATTGAGGTGTCGGAGTCTGTAGGGATGTTTCCGCCGTGTTTTTTGGAGTCGCGGGATTCGGCTTTGCGAAGGTCTTCTTTGGTTACGTGGAAGGTTTGGTCGGTCATTGTGAGTGGGGAGAGTATTCTTGTGAGTAGAGATGTTAGAGTCTAATAGGATCTTTTGAAGTTGAGACCTCTGAGACAGGATGAGCTGTATAAATACGTTCCCCCCCTCCCGTCGTCTGTGACGTAAGGATGAGGTTACTCTACCAGACGATTAGAAGGAGATATGACGTTTTTTGCATTATTAGATTTATAATATCAGGAGACTGCTATTATAAAGGCCAAGAACTGCATATCCCTATCTATATCTCTCTCTTGCTATTAGAAAGGCCAAGAACTGCATATCCCCTCTCTCTACCTATTGTAGATAGTTGAAATATTAGTACGGAACTTACCGACGCTACAAGGATTAAACCGCCAAGACACCCAATCAGAGAGAGAGCCGCAATTCTTCCCCACCAACCCCCTCCCGGATGAATCGCCAAATTCTGAAATTGTCTCTCTCTCTCTCTCACTTATAGGCCATGGATCCCCATGCATCTTCAAAACCCACTGAGCGAAAGCATTCGCCGTATCGAGGATTTGTAGCGGGTGTGTTTTCGGGGATTGGGAAGCTGAGTGGTAAGGGGGGGGGAGCTGTGTGTGTGTGTGTGTTTTTTTCTCATGTTTTGTCGCTTCTACTGACATTGAAAATGGGGGGGGTGGGGTGAATAAAGTTGGACATCCGTAAGTATTCTCTTCTTCCAAGACACTCACTCTGATACTTATTCTTATTCTTTTTCACAATGTAGCTTCGACACGATCAAGGTCCGCTTACAAACCTCGTCATCGAGTCATTTCAAAGGACCATTAGACTGTCTTCTCCAGACTATACGGAACGAAGGGTTCAGAGGATTATATAAAGGTGCGAGTCCACCACTAGTCGGATGGATGTTTATGGATTCTTTGTACGTAGAAAGAAACCCCTCCCCCCTCTACTGTATTAAATTCGGAGTATACTGAACTTGGGGGTTAAAAGGATGCTTGGGTCTTTGTCAAACTATCGAGCTTTGATTAAATCGAATTTTTATCCGGTGAAGGAACGATTACCCCCATTCGGTCATGGCGTGGCGGGCGTGCTCGCTGGGTGGACCGTAAGCCTGATCGCGGCCCCGGTCGAACACGTTAAAGCACGTCTTCAAGTCCAATACAACGCCCGCGGAACCAAAGAAGGGATGAAATACAAAGGTCCCATAGACTGCATCAACAAACTGGTTTGTTTACCCTCTCTCCCACCACTTAAAGAGATAATTATATTCTAAAGAGAACGCATTGGGGGGGGGGTTATCTCTCTCTAGGGGGGTTTTTGGTTGAATAGTTTAAATCTCATGGTATTAAAGGACTCTACCACGGCCTCTCTGCAACAATATTCTTTAGGACTTTTTTCTTCTTCTGGTGGGGCTCGTATGATGTGTTTTCAAGATACCTGACAGCAAACACGGATCTATCTACTCCGGCGATCAATTTCTGGGCTGGAGGGTTGAGCGCTCAGATTTTTTGGATCACGAGTTATCCGAGTGATGTGGTGAAGCAGCGGATAATGACCGATAACCTCGAGGATAGGAAGTTTAGGAATTGGAGTACCGCTGCGAGGTCTGTGTATCGTGAGGCTGGGTGGAGAGGATATTGGAGGTATTGTAACTAGTTTTTTTTTTTTTTTTTGTTCTCATCGTATGGCTAATGTTTTTTCGGTAGAGGGTTTGTTCCGTGCTTTTTGAGAGCGTTCCCTGCGAATGCGGTTGCACTTGTGGCGTTCGAGGGGGTAATGAGGACTTTACCGTGAGGGAGACTTTATAGAGAGGTTGGTATTATGGTCGCTTAGATTGGGTAGATGTTTTGATGGTTTGTGCTGTATAAAGTTTTGGTAGCTATATGCATACATACGTACGTAAAATACGGGTACACATGTTATTAGAGGAACATCCTACTCAAATTTGTGATAGATATTTGGAATTATTGGTCTTGTGATTGTATGGAGGTGATCCTACTCATGTCGCCAGATCGTCATTGCGTTGCCTAATCAGGAAACTTCTTCTCCCAGTCGAAAAGGTAGAAAATGGTGATATCTCATTTAAAATCAGTGTAATAAAAGGTCCTATGGGTGAAAAAAGGGATTTGAAAAGGTGATAAGATAGCGCCAAGTGAAGGACCAAAGACTATCGAGAATATTTCAATAAATTGAAATGGTACATCTACTGTTTCTTTCTTGTTTAGGTAACGCAAGGGCGATCTGGTAAACATGAGTACTTTGAGTTTTGATATTAAGTTTTATCTTTATCGGTATACTTGGGTCACAGTTAAATATTATCCAATGCAGACCCGATCTGTATTACGCTGCGGTAAATAGTATTTGATTCTAGTCCAAGTACTTAACCTACTACTACGTATGTCAACATGTACCTATGATTAATTCATTCATTCATTCACGTATGTCAACTATCAGAAAAACCCTCTTAGAATATGGTGTTTTAGGCTCATGTATTTTCAAGGGGGGAAAATGTTTTTTTTTATATGTAAACCCTAAATGAATCATACAGTATAATTTTTTCCCTATCCCCCACAGTACTCCAACTCGTCTAGAAGGCCAAGAACAAACACGCTATTGCAGATCCCACATCATTATCACATTACCCCATGAGGCAACCCTCAATTGCGTAACTAATGACACGTTACGTTACAATCACTAATGCGCAAGCTCACCTATAAATAACACGTACTACACCAATTCCGGTATTGTGTAACGGTGAGTATCACTCACTCATAGACTAGCACTCCCAAGGGGATATAGTGTGTCTACACGTGCATTATGCAGTATCAGGTTTCGACGACTACAAAAGCGATGGATGATGTAACCCCCATCCCCCTTCTTAAAGGGGTTGGAGGCTTTTTATTTTTTTATTTTTTTTGAAAGTGTTTCGAAGTTTTCTTAAGGGTAGTTAGTGATCGGTATAAAGGCCCGATAAGCCGGTATCTACACATAATATCATTGACTATTGATTACATAAACTACTTCCGCGGCGAGGAATAGTATAGATACCTAGGGCTTGTGGAACACTCGTATTACCCTTATGTAAGTGCTGGTTTTTGTGGATTACACTGCGCGTAGGTGCTGTTTCGGAGGATGCGTTTGGAATGCCTAGAGATTGTTACATAAGGTTAGTCATTGTTGATTTAGCCGGAGTTGTTCAGTCTCCTATAGGAGAGGTTTGTGAGTCGGTTCTCCGGATTAGGAGTTACTTTGGGTGCCGGTTTTGTTTGTTTGGTTCTGGGAGGTTACTAGGGGGACAGATGTGGTGTCTTGCCTTCGATGAGGGAGCTGCATGCCACGGTAACTCCTATGACCAGTAGGAGAGATAATTTCATGAGTGGAGGAAGTGTTTTTCTTAGTTTTCATATTCATGTCTATAGCTTCTGACTTCTAGATCTATTTCAGTCACAGAATATCACTCGCCAATACCTAAAATAGGAATTTTTTTATTACCTTGTTTTTTATTATTAGTTTATTTAGTACAAACGTCCTATATAAAAAATTCAAGGTCTTTGGAATCAGAAAGGGAGGTATTGAATAGAGTATTTTTGTTTAGGCGAGTGATATCTCATGATTGCAAAATATGCGCGGGATCGAAAAAATGTTTCGAAACACACCCGCGATCACTTGTAAAATAAAGCCCTCAGCCAATATTCTTCGCTAAAGTTGCCAAGAGCAAATTTCACAGGAGACAACCTCGTTTCTAGATTCCTAGTTGGAAATAAAAACCGCTGTAGCAATTGTCATCCTATCAAAATAATACTCCATGATTATATGCTTGTCGACCCCCACTGGCCGGAATCATGCCATGATCAGCGGGTCTAGATTCTCCTGGACAAAACAAAATGCATCTGCATGCTCCATCTATCTAAAATCTAACGGTTTTTAATTCATCGGTTTTCGGGCGATAACGAAGTGACTTGACTAATGTTAGGAAAAAGCCACATTTGCCTTACTATAGGGTCTGTGAGGGGTTGGCATACTGCATATTATACACATGAATCTTCTTATTCCTTAGTTCCTTCCTCGAGTCTAGACAAATTCGAATCGCATCTTCTTTGCTTAGTCCTAGGACCCTTGTAAAGAGAGCTAGACCGAAGGCTTCAAAACTCGTCTCACAGTTCAGCATCGTGTACCGGCCTAGTTCTCTCATCTTCTCGTCTGTGGACCAGGGCGCCCAGGGCAGTTTCTTCGCTTTCTCGGACACCTCGACGAACCCGGCATCGGTAGCAATGCCTTTGAGCTTGCCCGCTATGTCAAGAATTCTCCCTGTTCGATTCGCTGCTTCATGGAATAGACTGAAGTATTTACGGAGCGCGCATTCTTGTGGGTAGCTGCACTCGGGGGGTACATGTTAGAAGTGTGCTGGCGGTTGCTGCCGCCCAGCATAGAGCACGTACCTATTGTCGTCCGATTTGAGCTCAGTGCCATATTCTACAAACTGGACCCACCCGCCGGGTCTTAACGAATCGTAAATTTGCTTTACATATCTTTTCCAGTCTGATATAGCCCCTGTCAGGTGCCTTGAGTGAACAAGATCGAACGATTCCTATGGCGGTAATTTACAAATAATGTAAGCAAGCCCAATGATAAGCTTTGTATGGTGGAGCGAATTAGGGGAAATTTCTCGTAGGATAGGACGAGAGCATACCCTCGCAAAGGTCCACTGACTCTCTGCATCGTCTACTTCGAACTTGCAGTTTGGGGGTACCCTGTGGAAACATGAATATCACGCTCGAGCCTGTTAACGGCGGTGGGTCATTGGTTTTGCACGTACCAAGATGGCTGTATGGGGCTAAGGTCCGTACCAATTACTTCCGCCGACGGGTACTGACTGCAGAAGACCCCTTGTTAGGAACTGCCTCCAGTAAATCTTGACAAATAGAATACAAGGACGAAGATTATAATATACTTGGCCGCATCAATAGCCCAGATTCCGGTCCCGGTGCCGATATCTAGGATCTTGTGTGGGTTCTTACCAACTGGCGCTAGGTGCAGGCGACCTTCGAGCAGCATCAAGCATATGTGGTGCACCATGTCCAAACTATTCAGACTATTATTAGCTTTTGTTTGTTTTTAAATCATATATGATATGATTGTTTCAAGTAAAAAATTCTGTATCCAGCAGGACTACGAGACCCAACATACCGATCTTGCTCGGTCTTTTCCGTGTGATGTGAGTTTTTTTGTTAACTATTGTGACTTGTAAGGGGGGCGGACCTCATCATTTGGCATGACGTAACGTCCTTCTTTGTACCGGTGGTATCTTCGACCTACATATTCATGGGAATTAGCAATTGTGATAAAATTATTACTTAGAATTGAGTAATTGTTAGAATGAAATCTGGAAGGACAAATAGGGGAGGGGGGGATGTGATTCAGGACGGTTGAACGAACCATTTTCGTATTCATACTGTAACACACTGGAGTGAAGAGAGGTTGTTTCACTTCCACTATGCACAGTTAGCCATTATGAACACTTGTTTTCACTCCATAAACGCCATAAGACTTACAAGTCCTCGCTGAAATAGTCCGATCTATATTCAGAATCCTCACTCTATCGTGTATCAGACCAGACGTTCTGCACGGGCCCCACCGCCTAGAAGAAGCAAACAATCTCTCCAGCATATGAAAGAGACCTAGGGGTAGGATAAGTTCGACTTACTTGTGATCCCGTGTCCATGGGTGCTAAGGTTTGAAACTCTTCATCGGAAATAGCCGTTGCATACTTTTCTTTGGGCTTGTTTTCAATAATGGCCGGCTCGTTGGGATACACGTTGCTCATTTTCATCAATCATAAACGATACAGATAATAAGAAAAGTTCTTCTTAGCTTCGATGAAATCAACTGGCCCATGTACAAAGGAGAAGGACCATTTTGCTGGTTTTATAGGTGGACGAACGGGTACACACACATGCACACCCCACCATCAAACAACAGCTCACTCCATATATGATTGTCTAGACTAGTACTTTGGTTGCAGGGAGAACAACTGTCATTCATGCTGTTTCTTTGTTCCCGTTTCGCCGGCTTCCTCCCGTGTAAAAAACTTGGACTCGAGATAGTATTGTTGGTTGGTGTTGTCTAATGACCTATTCCCGCGAGTGAGAATTGTAGTAGGCACGTAGCCTTCGCTTAGCCAAGCTATTGATGCATTGAGTCTTTTAGTAAAACGTCCTACGAGAGCAGTGTACCAGAGCTAATGCCATTGTTGTAGGCCTGTCTATAGTACAAGGGGAAGATGCGTGGAACCACATACGCATCTATCACTTTTATGGTTGTACAAGTGAGAGAATTTGGCTTTGAGTCTGGCGTCGGGGATTCGGAATCTTATGTTCAACCATTAAGTGAGCCCTTAAAAAAGTAAAAGCCACAGGGGGATGTTTCCTGGGTTCGATCAATTCCGAGTGCTGTAGTAAGCTCTTGGAATTACACCTACTATGAGCCACTTAACTGTGCAACTTTATTAATTGCGGGAGCCAATTCGTTCTTTGACATTCCGATCGGTTGTGAATAAGGTTCCTGTGCGGGTATGTGCATGAATGTATACACGAAAATTTTTCAATGTTGTGTATTTACTAAACATCTCTATTTAATCTCGGGAGACCGCTTTTATTTTTGCCTCCTGATACGTCCCTAAGCTCTCTTTTTTTTTTTTTAAAAAAAAAAAACTACCTACGGAAACTCAGTAATACACGTACGCAATGGCGCGGTAAGGCAAATGTTTCGCAAGTAGGGAGTTTTAAACCCTGTTTGAACGGGTCGGCTTCCCCATCGATCAGCATTTCCTTGAAGAAATCCGCGTTCTCGCGGGTCTCTCATTGGCTATATTAAGCTTCATATACCGAGTACTCTTTGTTTTTTCCCCCGGTCCTCCAGGCTGCCGGGGAATTCGGGACCACGTACTGAATGTCAAACCGAGGCCACGGATACCGGTAAATGGTGTTTTCTGCGATTGGCAGATGTGATCTATGTATGACCTTAGTGTGCGCGCAATATACAGACCCAAAAGGGTACATCTAAAGCTATGATTTTTTTTCAATGCAGGTGTTGACGGTACCGTCGGGATGGCCTCAACAAAAAAACTTTGGTAGCGCACCGGGTAAAGGAATTTTATAATCCCAATATAATGTGATAGGCAATTACGAGTGGTAAAAGTGATACCGAAGAAAAAAAGATTTGCCCAATTAATTCTTTTAGGAAAGGAAGCCTATTAGTTACCACTCTATCGCTGTCTACACAGCACATCTACCATGTTTTTTTTCTGATTGAACCTAGGCTATTATTTTTCGATTCCTTACGGTAATCGATCTACCCTGATCATGAGGGCGCACTCGTTTGGAAGCGAGAATAATTCCATGGGACTATGCAGGATGACCGGCGATCAGATCCAAAACATATCATAGTACTTGACACCGCAGATATGAACTTGCCGTTGAAGACGGGAAAAAAAGAGCCTGAGTTTAATTTTTGTAGTGCGCCGAGATTTTCTTGGCGCTTGGATTGGACCGATATCAAGTGCTTACTGATGCACTCAGTGTCAGGGGGTAGCACTCTACATCTACAAGTCATCACTTCTACCCCAAAGTACATGGGTGCTAGGTTATGCCACCCGATTGATGATGGCTGACTGACAAGGATATTTTGATACCGCTGTATGTATCACCCACGTCGTCCTGTAGATCAATATCAGTGTAACCTAAGCTGATTGCTTTAAAACTCGCCGGGACTTTCTTTACTGGACAAGAGATCCTGTGTCTCACAAGGCATCGAGCTGATCATTGTGATGCTTGTGGAGTGAGTCAATGGGTCTGAAAGTAGTAGAAATCCCATCGTAAGTACTGATATATACTGTACGGTCGCTGGAGGCACAAGAGATGGTAATTTCTACTCGCGCCACATGGATTCTAGGATTCGTGTGTCGTGTCCGCGGAGCGCCACATGGACCCGTGACTCGTGTGTCGTGTTCATTCGCGCAGGAAACAAAGGTACTGGCGGGGTGCATTCCACTTAAAGTGCTTGGTTGTGACTAAGAAATAGTATCAGCCCATGAAGAAGATGCCATCCAGCCAAGACAGTGCCCAGCCAGCAGAATATCTAGGAAATTACTTAACACACCCGCTTTTGTTAATCATTTATGCCCGAGTATACCCATGATTATTGTTCGCTGGGTATACAGTACAGCCCATTGATATTTTAGCTATGCCGCCAAGTCTATCGAGTGATAAGTCATGAAACGCAATTCAAACCGTCACGTCACTGCTGATTTGCACAGTACTCTCGACATTCTTTTGACCTTTTATTTCATTGATAAAATATTGGTATTATTTGCTCCTGGGGACCTTAACAATCAAAATAGATGACGTGTACATATCCCCCTTGTGGTATTATCATAGACAGGACCATGTTAGAGATATACTTTTTGATGTAATTCATCAACTATTATAGCATTTATCTCAACTCCTTGCCGTCCTGCACAGAAAGCGTAGATTCTGTCTCGTTACCCAATCTATCATAGTTATTCATAGTTAGCTCTGGCCTAATGTAATATTTATAGCTGAAACTCACCGAACCCATAAGTCATCTATGAAGAATTCCCAGTCAATCGTATCCCCTCCATAACCTGCCCAGATCGTGACTTTCTTAAGTCCATCCCATGGGTCTGGACCTGCCATCTCATATGAATCGAAGTATAGTGGCTCTGAGTTAGAGGGAAGGAAAGAAAATGAATATCTTTCAGGGGTATTAGCACAATCTCCATAGGCAAACATGAATGGATACATACTCAAAAGGATTTTTCTCCTCGTCAGCTGGATAACCCGTGATATATACACTAACCCCTGGGGGTGGGCTTTCCATTGGTTGAAGGTAGAACCCGAACAGATCAAATGTCCCGTCTTCCACACCGAAGCTTGCTGGGGAATTATCCTTCTTGTCATCCGGATTGTATCGCGATCCGATAAGGGCATTTGGTGTAGACACCGCGGAGTGCTTGTTACCATCTGGTAACACACCAAGATTCTCACCAGTTGTAACGTTGAAGGCAGACCATTGGGGGCTGAAAGTCAGCCCCGTGTAGTCTTTTGGAATACTGCCGGTTGCGGTAGTAGAGTTGGTCTCGATCGAGTCAAACTAGTGGAATTAGCGACAAGAATACTGCAACACTGCTAAGTGGAACCTACGTTGATACAGCTTATCTTTCCTGGCTTAACCCCCTTATCTACACATTTCTTAAACCCGTACCTCCCACCGTTACCGTACCCTGGAACACCCTCCTTGAGCTCTACTGGTGAGGAAATGACAATGGCTGGTAGCGCTGCAAGAAAAATGGCAAGGTTTTTTACAAACATTGTTGGATATGTGTACTGAAGTTTTAGAGAGATACTAATGGCTGTTATGTGGGATAAAGATGGGATGAAAGGGTTTGGATACGGGGAGAGCAGGACCTACAAGTACCTGGGTATACGGCCGAGGATAACTGAATACCATGTGCCCGACACGTATTCATACATCGGTACCTTCTGTCGCTAAAGTTCTTAAGGTTAACTCTCCGAGCGGGGAATATGTTGATCTGCTGATCCGATTGATAATTACATCGAAGTTGCTATCGTCATCGACTGTCGGACGGCGGTCACTTCCCGTGTGTCTCACTAGAAGTAGGGTAGTAGTGTTTTCCGTAGGAACAAAGTACCTACCCAATCACCAACATAACAATGAAGAATATGTCTAGGTTAAGCATAGTTATTTAAGACATAGGATCACACTTCTTTAGTTCAGTTCGGGAGCTCATGCAGATTGAAGAGTAATCACTGAGTGCATTTGCCTCCTTATTGAATAAAAATAGACAAGAGGTACATATCTAATTATTTGGTATTTTTAATAAATGATCAAACTTTTATAGTAAACCAAATCAAACCCGTAATAAGACAGGTGGACCAAAATTATTAACCTAGCCTCTCACTCTTTTTTATCCTATAATTTTTCCGTATTGACCAACTCCAGTTTAACCTACCAAAACCCTAAAACCAGATAATGATCGCCATGTTCCACAATCCTGAGTACAAAGAAAAAGAAAGGAAAAAAAGAAAAAAAATTTCTGGTTGAGGCCGGTACCTGTGAGTAGGACACGGCTTTTTGCATCGATCTCGCTTAATTGGCGAGGCGAACCAACCATTTCCAGCCCCAAATCTTTTTCATGCATACGACATCATGCCTGGAGTCAACAGTTGTTAGCTAGATCCACTAGGCTGCACTTTTTACAGGTGATTTCTTACTTTCGAGCTGCCCTGTACCTTTCAGGTCATGTTCAAATCCTTCAGTGACCGCGAGGACCAAGTTTAGATGCTCCATCGACAGATTCTCGTTTTTGTTGACTGCAAGGGCTTGTGCCGTCCTTACAGCATTTTTGATCTGCAAGGCGAACGGGTACAACGTCAGTATTCGGGGAAAGAGATTTATCCGTTGGATGATTAATACCTGTCTGCCGTTCAGCTGTCTTCTTGCTAGCCCTTCCAACTCTTCCTTTGAGACGATTTGCCTTTGCGTTTCGCCGGGTGCGCATTCTTCCCTTGCTACCATTCCCAAGAATGTATTCCAGATGACCCTTTTTGCTTTCTTGTCGAGGTCATTGTATCTTAGCGCAATGTGGATCCTGCTTTGGAATGCCTCGTCGAAAGTCTCAACGCGATTGGTTGTCAAAAAGAGTATGCCCTGGAAGTACTCTAGCAACCTGAGGAAAACTGAGACAAGTGCATTTCGGTGCAGATCGTGAACAGATCTGCGTTCAAGGAACACATCCGCTTCATCCAGCAGGAGAACGGCACCCCAAACGTGCGCTATATCTAGGATTCGTGAAAGCTGAGTCTCAAGGGTTCGAGGATCGGTACCCAGTTCGCCAGCACCGACCTAGGTACGTTAGAGTTAGAATTTTAGTGGTTTATAAGCGAGTGAAACATACCATATACAGGGGTCGTTTTAAGAACTCAGAAATGCCTTCTGCCGTTAATGTTTTTCCAACTCCAGGTCGGCCACTTTAATCAAATTAGAAATCAAACCTTAATGTAGATATTCTACCAGAAAGACTTACTGTAATACAGCCACCAATCCTTTGCCCTTCCCTTTGATAACGTCATCAAATGTAGACTTAGAACCCTTGTTCCCGGTGTGACTTTCCACAAGCGCCCTCACGATTGTCTTTTGTGCTTCCGGGAGTACAAGGCTATCAAACGCATCAGGGTTGAACTCTATCTCCTCGATACGTTCTACCGCAAATTCCGCTACCAGAAACCAAGCAAGTTAGTATTCTCTCTCTCAATCTAATGGAAAATGTAAACTAACCCCATAGTTTATCCCCGAAACTGAAGCCTAAAACTGTAGGTGAACAAAGTAGCAGTTCTTCTTCTGTCATTTCTTCTGGGTTCAGCTCTTCCTTGAGTCCCTGCTTATCTTCTCCCTTCCCGTTTTCTAAAAGCTTCTTCTTTGCCGCTGCTGGGTCGACTGCGCCTCCAAGTAGCTTCAGGTTGAGTTTCCCATCAGGACCAATAAAGTAGGATCGTTGTGGCTTCCCTGCAAGTACACGTTTGAGAGCTGTGGATACCTCAGAGCTTGATTTTGATTTGACACTATTGGTTGGGGTGTTGATTTCTGTCTCATCTTCGTCGTCTCTGCTTCCAGCGCACTCATCATCATCATCATCGTTCTCATTCTCTGAGTCATCGCCACCTCCTAGGGAGTTTTCTGTGGAGTGCGAAGTCTCCTTGACAGGACTCATCCGGTAGTTAGGATTGATCCGTCTGAAAGTACTGGGATCAATCATTACACGTCCGTGTACGTTGAGCCTAACCACTCCTCTCTTACGTTTGAAGAATGCTAGGCCCTTGTAGAATTTGTAATGCATCCCTTTGAGAGATCCAAACTTCCTTCCTCGCTCGATAAGCTTCTCCCTGACTTCCTTCTCTTCCTCGTGATATGCTAGTGGGAAAACCCCCAGGCTATCGATCCTTCGGGCACCCCTGAATTCATCAATTTCCAGCACAGCATTTGCCTCTCCAAAAGTTTTCCCATCATAGTCGATGTAATGACAATCGAGCTGGAAGAATCTGCCGCGCTCAAGAGTTTCCTTCTGCTCACCCCAATCCATTTTGAGGCAACGGGACTCATTGGAGCCAGCGCAGGTGGTATGGACGAGTGTATTGGGCAAGAAGAGAGCCCATAGAAGATCAAAAGTTATTTCTTGGTGGGCTAGTAGTGGATATAGCCTCTTGGCAACTGATGCATAGTCGGCATCGATATATTTTGTGAGTAACGTGAGATGCAGGATAAGAGTTGGGTTCTGCTCCTTCTGTGGGCGTGCCTTTTCTTTGGTGAGTTCCGCTTCGAGCTGAGGAAGGTAGTTAAATAGGAGATTGGGTTCAATCTGAAGTAGTGAGCAGCATAGTTAGAGACAAAGCTAGTAATTAAAGGTGGGAATGACTCGGAAAAACATGTCATTCCGCCTAAGATTAACCGCATGGGTTCCTTAGCAGTACATACAGTTGGTTTATCTTCCCTTAACCCAATTCCAGAGATATCTTTCAGCACTTCCCTGAGAACTCCACGGAGCTCCACGCTTTTGATATCAACGTAAGTTTTTTGAAATTTGTTCTGCCAATCTGTTTACAGGGTAGCTTAATTAGTACCATTGGGATGTCGTATATTTTACTATAAAGGGGGCTTTTACCAAATCTCCTGCGTACAACAAAAATGTATTCCTCCCATTTGTCGTCCTTTGCCGAAGGTGATGAGGTTGACTCAGCAAGATAAAAGTCGTGAATTGCCTTGTTATACCTATAAAATAATTTAGTTATCTCATCTTCATAGACAGCCTTCTTAGACGTGTAGTTATAGTACTATCAGACATTGGGATGTGGGCTGAATCGGGAATTTAATACATACAGTTCATCGAGTCTCTTGTATTCCATCTTACTAGCCCTTATCCGCTCCTTCTTCTCGCCATCCGCATCACCGTTAACCATTGATCCATCAGGCTTCATTCCGATGGCAGACCCAGGTGGCAGAAATCTCATCATGCTAGCATATGAGCTAGTATTTACTCCGTTCGTTACTACGTTTGTTACTCCGTTCGCTAATACATTTGTCACTCCGTTTGTTATACCGTTTGTGGTACCTTTGACCTCTCCTCTTTTTCTATTTTCTTTCCCCGCGGCACTTTTGGATCTTGACTTGGCTGTTTTAGCCTTTAGTTTCGGGGATTCGTTTTTCCGCCCACCAAGCTTCTCGAGCTTGGCACGAGCAGCAGGAGCCATCGGCTTATCTGGATCCGCTGGTGGGGGTAACGGTATGGAGTCCTCATCATCTGTAGATGATGCTCCTCCATCCGTTTCATCGTTATTGCTGCTTATGTCTTCCGAAGCCGATGAGTCGGAGCTTGAGTCTTGGACCTCTTCTCTCACCACTGTTTCTTCCCGGGCCTCTGGTGGTGAGGATTGTCCGGTCAGCTCTGCTAATGCTCTTTTGAACTCTAGAGCAAGAGTTTCTTGCTTCTGTTGATAAAGTTCAAATAGCTGAGCGGCTTCAGGTGTCATCGTAGCGGTGGCGTTCGCCATTGAGTTTGGTAACGGGGCTTTCCCCATCACTAGCTGGCAAGATAGCCGTGGATTCGGTAGTAAAGCTAGATTCAGGGCCCACTATACGGGTAGATTTGGGAAGATTTTAGTAAAGTAGAGCGAAAGAGTGAAAGCCGGGGTTTGGGGGAGAGGTGTTGTGGGGGGTGGGATACGTACGTTTTGGAGTTGGTGGTGATGAGAGAGAGAGAGAGAGAGAAGCTCGAGAATTGATTAAAGGGGCCATTTTATCATCTTAAAAACTTATTGTTTCACGAATCTATCAGCTCTACCAGAGCGCTAGTGTAGTTCAATGACCTTGGAGTGATTCTCAACGCTTCACCTATCACACCCCAATAACCTAGGCTGCCTCTACCATTCGATGCTCGCCCCGCGCTTTCCTTTTTACACTCCCAACCGGAAGCCACGTACTCCCATGTCCAGCTTTCAGTTCTTTCGATTCTTCTACCGATGGACATACATTACGCATACATGTAAAGATTGAAGAGAAGAAAAATTTTCTTTTCCACTGGCGTACCTACAGCATGCATACAGTACGTTCATGCGAGTCACAGATAAGTTACAGCCCCTGGGGACTGGTCACTGGGTTTTGGGGTCCCATTGCGCAGCCTCACTGAGATCTCTAGGTCTCTAGGTCAATGAACTGGAGACTACACCACCACCCACAGAAATAGACGCGTCAAATTTGGTACCCCACAGAAATCAAGCGGAAGATAAAGCAATATCCGCGGTAGAGACGTGGCATAAAGCGGTGAGAAAACATGCTTGCAGAGAAACTTTCAATGATAATTTGGCTCTGGTCTACCGTGATACAGGAGCAAAGAATGTTCCTAGTCAAGATTCGAGGTGCAAAAAACTTTGGCAGCGTGCATTAGGCTACGGACTACCGACAGCACCCCGATTACCGGTAGATTCAGCAGTCGGTACTATAAAACAAACAGCTTGGTTCTCCAGCGATACGGACTCGGCTCCGGCTACGCTAACTTGATCAACCCACTGGAATTCCTGGATTCATCTCCGGAAGAAGACCTGTCCTGATGTTTTGACTTGAGAAGGGTACATGTTCCCTTCAAAATGTTCAGCCGATGCAGTCCTCAGATGCATTCCCTTTTCAGCTTGCATGCTGTTCCTATAGATCAGTTCCCAGTGCTATTTCTGCGTATAGGGCGCCCACAAACAGTAGTCATGCATCATCAATTGCCGTGCCTGAGCCATCAAAAAAACGGTTGACCATTTATATTCCATTGGACAAAAGGCTTGACATCACTTTCTGTCGACGCGGGAGCCACTGCACCCACCCATCTCATCGGCATCTGAATTTTATCAAATAAACAAATCGCTATATCAGTTGTTGTTTCGACTCAGCCTACAACACAAATTATTGTTTCCATCATCAGAGGGCGCAGTCTGTAACCCCCACCAGTTGCCATGGCCACAACAAAAGCAAAACAGAAGGATAAAGCTGAAGTTAAGATGCAATAGAAGCATTATGAGATAAGCTTATGTGGTAAGATAATAGCTCATATGTACTAATCATTCCGTCCCTCTCTCTTTCTATCTTACAAACTCTCATAAACAATATACAGGAAGACTATAAAAACATTATCATTTATAATTGCGTCACGTATCTCGCCTTGCACATTATTAAACGATGCCACCCCCTCGTTCTAGGATAATTGAACGCTTGCTGCTGCCCCCACTAGCACCACTGTTTGAGCGCCTGTTCATGAACCCAGAGTTTCTAGACGAGCTTGTACGGCTGTTTTTCGAACCGAAACCGCCCCAAAATCCGGAGCTTCTTTCGCCCCCGACCAGGCTATTCTCCTCGTCCGCCCTATGATCTCGACTCAGCCTCCTTGAGAATCTATCCAGACCTGGAATACTGCTTTTTCGTCGTTTCGCCGCATCCATCTCTTCGTTGATGCTCTGTTCGGAACGTAGTACGCGTGTTAACGCGCGCCCTGCCGCTTCATCCAGCTCTCGCCTCCAGGCTAGGGTGTCCGATCGAGAAATACCAACGGCCGATGGGCCATGAGATGAGTGTACTGATGATCTTGTGCTACCGGAGCTTTCAGATATTGGTGATGAGGTATATTCCGGAGGAGAAGCTGATGAGATGAGTGGGTCACTTGGGTGATCAGGGCGCCTCATAACATTTGGGGAGCATGTGTGGCGATTTGAAGGTGTCGAAGAAGCCTCTGGGGAATCTGTGGAGATTGCAATACCCGGATAGCCGTTGTAAGAATGGACGGCGAAGTTAGGAGAGTGTACCCTATCTTGAGCCGGCGAGGGTAAGATTACTGAGTCCGAAGTCCGGTCAACGGATCCGATAGGACTGGCAGGTGTGTATATCACTGCTGGCGGCATAAAGTTGTGAGGGTTTTCCATGATTTTTTGCGATCCGAAAATTTTGCCTTGTTGCTGTACAGAGTCTCCGAATTCAAAGCCTTGGGGAACAATAGGACTAACTGGGGAGACAGGAGATATATTCAGGCCAAGGTTCGCATTAGGCTTTTCGTTTGCCACGTTCGTGTTGATCGGTGGGACCCCATGATTGGAGTAATAGCCACCAGTATTGGTACTGTGGTCTATTGATATCCATCCACCATATCCAATACTCTCTTTTCCGCCACCAATGGCAGCGCCACCGCGAGGTGAGTGGGGCTCTAGCGATTGGGCCTGTTTTCTATGGTTTTTTCTGCATACACAAAATGCACAAGCCCCAACCACTGCTGCTAATAGACAGAAGGAACCAATGGAAATTCCGATAATTGCTGGAGTTGACAGCACAATGTTGTCATCCTTGGCTGCATCTGCATTTCCAGAAGGAGTGGCGTCCTCGGAAGCATCGACAAAAGCAGCAGTGGTAGTAGGCAAAGCCGTATCTTCAGCTACAGAGGTTGTTGAGGTCTGGGCTATAGGGGAAGCCGTCTGGGGAGATCCCAAGCTACTCGATCCTGCCGAGGTTGTGGCTGTAGATCCGGAGGTTGTAGTGGATGCCGTCTGTGACGATGCCGGGCTAGTCGAGGTCACAGTCGCTGAAGCGGTGGTAGATCCTGGCCCCTTGCATAAACCCACAACACTCGCTTCAGAGTCCTTATGTGCTTGTGATGATTGCCCGCCACAATTTCCGTCGATACATGACCAGACGAGGTTCCGGAAGCTTTGCGAATTACCACATAGACATCCTCGGTCGCCCTGACAATTCTTTTCAGTAATGATTTCCAAAGTGCATTTTCTTGCACAGTCCGGGACAAAGCTGAGGAATTCTGGTAACTGTGTTTGTCGTGGTCGCAACCCCCTAGGCAGAGCTGTTGTGAACGGGACGATGTAGAATATCGTAAAAAGGACAACCAATCCAAAAGACGATTTCTGCAATGAGGGCGACATGGTCCAAGCTAATCTTAATTACCCAGTTAGAATAGATTTAAGCAAACAAAACCTGAGGTTCGAGCCGCTTTTTCGGATTCAAATAATCATTTCCATTCAGACCAAACCAGATAGTCTTGGCCCCAGCCTCAGACCCTTGCGCAAGGCAGCGAATTAGGGAATGTCAAGTATACCTTTTCAGTATTAATTGTTTTAAAGAAAAACGGCCCAAACAACTCAGTGTTGAGATATCGTGCGTTGTCTATGTGGTAGCCCGTCGGCCAAACAACCCACCAACCCTAATCCTTAATTCACTCGCTTGATGTTCCAATATATCCTTCCTACGTTTCCAAAGCACGGCTAAATGCGTCGTAGCGGTAATTGAACGTAGTAGTGGTGTCGATACCGTAATACTAGCCCCGACCGGAACAATTGATCCAGAGCAACCGAAAGCGGCTCGTTCGAGGTTAACTGAATATTCGAAAGCGATGATATTTCGGAATATCAATCAAAGCGAGAGCATCATAGGTGCCCCCCGTGGTGTGGGGAAGGCCTCTTTATGATGTGCGCAAACTACAAGGCTCAGCTTAATTATCAGACTCCAAAAAGTCCAACCCGTAAAAACATTGAGATGGGCTTTCCGGTGGGTTTCTAAATTTGTATGGAAGCGCCCTCGCCAGTAACCCTGTCTTCTCAAGGTGATCACGCACGGGGCCAGACCAAATGGGTTCAACAACCGTTGACAGGGCGCCTATGTTTAGAGCTGCGCCTTCCAACCATTGGCTCGGTTGAACGTCAATTGGCAGAAATAACCCACACTTTTCCTCAATAGGGGTCAACAGGATGTTAAAGACACCCGATAGTCGTCTTGATTGATTCTATTGATGGGTCCTTTGGGATAACGAGCTGCACTAGATAGCGATTCGCTCTATATTGGGGGCCTCTAATTGGTAGTAAAATTTATTCTCCCCCTCTCCTAAAGTATTCTGCACGGCTAGTTGCGTAGATGGTTTTAGATTATCTTCAGCGATGAGGACATCTGGCTTAAATGTCACGTGTGGAGGTTGCTTGCAGAAGCCTAGATTTTCTTTTTCCCCCACGTAAGTAAACCGTGCTGCATAATTAACAGTAGAAATATTTCTATTTCACCGGGGGGTACGGGAGCGACGGACACCAAACAAGTTTTTACAGTCAGATATCACAGACTATGAGACGAGGCCGCAGCAATATAACTTTAAATTCGAACCATAAGCAAATTATCAGACCAAAATTAAGAAGCGAAGGGTTGGCATGTAGCCTGTGGACACTTTGATCCTCGCTGAACTGCGGCTTTGAGATTATGCACTTGATTGGGGGCAGTTTGTGCCGTGTTGGTGCCCGTCAGCGGTCAAACTACATCGGGCCGCCTTGTGACCCTTGCCACAAAATGACTTTAATAATGTGCTGCATTAAACATTGACTAAGTTGGGTACATATAGTGCCCAAGAACTTCAAGTAACACACACGTACGATTACTTCCACCAAAAAGTAGTTGTGACAAGATGGGAGATCGTGATGCATCGGGGTTAATGTGTATTTCGGACCGGTCACATCCCTGGTTAGGGGGGTATATAGTAGTTGATCAGGTCAATAATAACGCACAGGTGCATGGAGTAGTTACTCTAAAACTCTGCACAAGATCACTAACTTTATCTACTCTATTCGCTGATCTACAAAATATCTTTTTTTAAGAACCCAGCGACCTTGACAGAGTAGCAGAACTTGTGTTTCATGATTTTATAACCCCAGCACTAACAGGATCCCTCCCTCGGAACAAGCGGGAAGGTGAGGGGTGAGCCTGCATGGGCGGTCACCCTGCCCACGGCTACAACAGCTTTCTGCGAACTAACCATTACACCCAGGGCCCACGGTTGCCATAACCGAGTAAAAGATGGTCCCCCTCTTCGCTTCAAGATGCTTGCCATCGCTAAAAAAAATTCTGGCGAGATGCCTAAATCGGAGTAGGCTTTAAAGTCTGGGGATTGAGTCTACCACCCCTGCTCCAAAAAAAACATCAGCTAAGCTTTTTGAATCATCTAAAAAGAAAATAAATCTTATTGTTGAGCGAACCTATGCAATCCGTGAGCATAGGGACGCCTTATTATGCATCCCTAGGAGTTTTTTGATCACGCCGTACCGCGCCTTGATTCTGGGAGTTCTCGCCTCTTGTCATTCGCCCCTCTGTGCCGGCTTATTGGCTATGCTATTGTAGGGCTGGGTTTCCTTTTAAACAGGTACATGCGGGGGAGGTGGCGATAAAATCTTTGCCGGGTGAGATTTTGTGATCCGATACTGGCTTCAAGTGTCAAGTTATGAAATACGAAGCAGTCAGCCTTGTGTTTCATCGAATGGAGTGATTATAATAATACACATCTTTATATATGGTTAGCCGTTCGCTCCCCGAGCCCCCGGGAATGACGTGCTTTCCCCTGGGTAGCGACCCTGGTAATATAGTCGAGTCTTGGCATGACCTTGACGCTCAGTATATTAGGTACTTAACGGCCGGAAGAATCCTACGGCTGCAAAAAATGACCGGAACTTGCCGGTGTAGATCTACCATCGGCGTCACAACTTATCACTCACACATATACTTTACACTATGTTCCCATAAAAATTCAGCGATCGGGCACGTACCCGTGATTTCTATAGCGACACGCTACGAGCACCGGAAACTACATGTAACAACTTTAAAGGAGGACGTGGCATTGGTGATGTTGGTAAACCGTAACCGCTTTGTTTTAGCGCTGGGTACGCGGTTCCATACAGATCTAAATCAGCTTTAATTACGCGTCACCACGCGATAATCACCCTTGCTCTCTGCATCTTGAAAAATCACTCGGCGGTTTAGGGTGCGTTTCGAAAGCAAGACTTCAACGAGTCAAATTTCTGCTTACCCCAGACAGCATTCACAATTTCGAACTCGATGCGTACCTAGCATTACCTTAACATCGTGTCCCAATGACAAGTTTCCACCCTGATCTGAGATCGGTGTGAAGCAGCAGCAGAAAAACGCACAGGGAAAAAGAAGAAATTGAGCTACGAGATGGGTTTGTATGAACGGTGAGAATTGGTAGGGTGAAGAATGGAGGATTCATGGAAGTGAAAAGAAAAAAGAAAGTCAGTTGATAGATCGAAGATGAGCCACGTATACACGGGGCGTAAGAGCTAAATAACTGATATGATACTCAAGCTGGGTATGGAGAATCTGAAAAAAAATAATGGTGTGGACTTTGGCCAACCACCTTTTCTGGGTGTGATAGGCTAAAGCGAATCAAAGGTCGTTACCAAGAAGAAAAAGTATATTCAGATTCTTTTTTTCCCTGCCCGGGGTAAGGAAGTCCGATAGATCGATAGATATATGATACAGCGGTGCGGAAAGACGCTGATACCGGAAAGATGAGATGCAAGAGATGGAAGACGCGGTGAAAAGGGGGGAGGGAATGAGAAGAGAAAGAGAGGATATTCAAAGAGGAGGTCAGGAGGGGTGGGGGAAGCCTATGTCACGCCAACTAATTGGACTCGTTCCTCAATAAGCCTGCGAATAGTAAGTCACCCCCTTCCGTGGAGTTCGTAACGCGAATCAAAACTAAATACATTTGAGTTACAGCAAGCCCAAGTTATGTTCTGTCCGCTACTGTCTAGTGTCACATGGCATGCATATTGCATAAATTATTCATTAAAAAAAACATGCACACCACTCCAATTCTCAACTCCGAGCCCTCGAACCCCCCGTCCCATTTGCATTCACATTGTGTCCGCTAGTCAGCTGGCTGGAAAAGCTATTGCCACACGACCAACCTACGTCATAGGAGGTGTCTTTTATGGTCTAGACTATACTCAAGTCTCTCTTGCAATAGCTACTCCCTATGAGTGTATGAGTGTATGAGCGTCCGAGTGCACTGGTATTGAGCGAACAGTCGGGGCTGAAATGGAATAAATCTGGATGCCAACTGTACAATCACTACTGCTTCTTCCTCGGGTAGGCGTAAGTCCAAGCCTCAGACAGGGTGCCTTTATTGGAAGCAACAGCCTCTAGTCAACAGCGTCACTTATCGATTGGCACCCGCAATCTGCGGTCCTTTATCACGGGTCACTTGTACATATTATTAGTACGTTTCATGACCTCAAGTATCGCATAAGCACTGCAGCTCCCCTTCCCCTCCACTGACCCCCTCCGTGGCCCATCTGAATCCCACGCGCTAACCAGCGAGGCGAATGATTCCTCAGGCGCGTGTATGTGAGTGAGCGGCGGCCCGAACCGTTTACCTTACGGACATCGCGGGTAATGCACTGCTAACCCACGTTGTAGGGCCTCTAGAATTAATTCCCATTCGCTACCCCACCTTTGCTAGATTGAAAAAGTAAAAAAAACAAGGTGGTTTTTATCCGAGAAGGGGGGCCTATCTAGCAGCCGATTCGTTGAATTGACGTGGGCGTGCAAGGTGGCCAATGAGACTTGGAAAGACATGGTTTCTTCGCTGAAGACTCAGTTAATTGCGCCGTCTACCCGCATTATAGGCGCGCCATTGGCGGCAGTAGTGAAGGAAGAAATCAAGGAAGGAGACAGAGAGATAATTTCATCTACCCATGATCACAAATTTTAGAAATCCTCCATACGAGAACGAAAAACATGTGATAACTCGATCGATAACAGCAAGAAAAAAAACGACAACTAGGAACCAGTTAGCCAAGCCCTTTTGGACTGCTGTCCTCTAATCAGATCGACAAAGGATCGGAAAAAGATACACACTGGACTAAAGTTGTTAGAGCTAGTAGGTAACCAATTATATAGCTGCAAAGGCCCTTTCGACACTCGGATGGCTCTTTTTGAGTTATCGGGGTAACTCAGTCATCAGGATAGACGATCACGACAATGCCAACTGGGGTGGTGAAACCAGCCAAAAAACATATGGGTAAGCTCAGCACACTTGCAGATCGTGGGGTTATGTGTCGTGGTTCCATCCTTAATGAACCTCCTCCCCCCTCTTAAAAAGGTTACGGATATACGGAACAACGGTCTAATAATTGTCACTCCCTAATCCCCGGAAATAGATCACATATTTCTCATAAAACTATTCCTCATTGATTCTGTCCCTCCCCCCCCAAGCCCAACTCATTCCTTCCACCCAAAATACCATAATTTACAGGAGTTCCTTTCTTCCCCCAGGTCAACAACCCCCCACATCACACTCCTGAATCGATGGGGCACAGAAGAGCATAGAAGAGAAAAGGAAAAAGAAAAAAAAAGGGAGGAAAAGCAAAGAAAAAAAAAGAAAGAAAAAAAGGATATTCGCAGATAAAATCAACAACGAAGAAAAGATACCTATGCATCAAACCGTAGTTATTTAAAAAAAACACACAAACACGCATAAAAGCACTTGCATAGATGGCAAATAAAAGGCAAAAACGCTCACATAAGTGCAAAAGAAATAGGCTAAAGGAACAATGATAATGAAAAAGAACTCAGCAGTTACATATGATATGGTGCAAACATCCTCCTAACCCTAGTAATTCCGGAGTATATGAAAATCGTATTCGTGGGTTGTCCGCAAATTCATCAGCATGCAACATAAAAACCATAATGCGCACGAACAAAAAAAACAAAAGCTGGCTGTAAAGACAAAAAACCAAAGACATGCAGAAAACAATGTTCTACTCGCTCTCATCCTCCTAGATTCGAATTCTTCCCTTATCTGCAAATGATTTGATCTGATCTGACAGTGTCGTATCTTTCCCTATTTAGTTTTAGTTTTTACCATATCTATCAATCTGCCCTATCACCTCCAGCAGCCGATCCACTACCAGCACCACCACTAGCACTACCAGTACGACTAATGCCAGTGCCACTAGCACTACCAGCACGACTAACACGACCAGAGCCAGAACCACCACCAGCACTTCCGCTGCTAGCAGCCCTCTCCAATAATCCACTGCTGCTCGCAGACCGCTTATGCAGCGTTGGATTGTTCCCCTTCATACTCAACGCCTTCCTCAATCCCTTCGCAATCCACTTGCTTCCACTTGTAGTCGACATAGCACTTCCGCTTCTCCTCAGCGTTTCATGCTCTTTGCCTTTTCTCGAAGGTGAAGAAACTGGAGAATTTCTTCCCGAGCCCGAGCCTGACGCTGAGCCTGAGACTGTGGGCCTCCGCGACGGTCCTCTTGGTGGTGTAGCAGGTATATCCAACTCTAGAGCAGCAGCCCTCTTCGGACTCGGCTCAACATCCAGCATACTTGGTGGTATAGCACCCTCAACTGCATTGCACTTATCCCTCGGGTCGCGCTCTGGCGTTGGTATGAAGTCGGCATTCTCAAAGAAAGACGGGTCCTTGGAAGCGTGCGAAGGCTCCAGATCAATCAACGGCATTACCTCCTCCGATTCCGATTCGGTGTCTTCGAGTTTTGCCTTCTTCTGCTCCGCGCGGATTTGTTTACGCCACATCATAGCATACCTCTCACCTTTTGCGAGGAGCTCTTCGTGGGTGCCCGCTTCGATGACTTTACCTTCGTGGAGACATAGAATCTGGTTCGCTTGTGTAATGGTAGAAAGACGATGCGCAATAACAAGGGTAGTTCGACCCTTTGCGAGTTCCTTGAGAGCAGCCTGAATGTGTTGTTCTGTCTCTGAGTCCAGTGCAGCAGTTGCCTCATCGAGAAGAATGATTTTCGGGTTCTTGAGGATTGTGCGTGCGATTGCGACACGTTGTTTCTCACCACCGGAAAGACGCAGCCCGCGCTCTCCAACTCTAGTATCGTAACCATCAGGGAAACTCATAATCTTATCGTGGATACTGGCAGCGCGGCATGCTTCATGGACCATTTCGTCGGTTGCATCGGGGTTGGCGTATTTCAGATTATACATGACGGTCTCATTGAACAAAACAGTGTCCTGGGGGACAACACCGATATTTGAGCGGAGAGAGTCAATGGTAATATTGCGCACATCTTGCCCGTCTACTTCAATAGATCCCTGCTGAATGTTATAGAACCTAAACAGTAGTCTCAAAACGGTTGTTTTACCACCACCACTCTCACCAACAAAGGCGGTTGTGGTTCCGGGTTTACACACAAAGTCGAGCCCACGGAGTGCAGGCTTACGTTGATCGTAGGAGAAGTGGACGTCCTTGAAGGCAATTTCACCAGTGCAACCAGCCATCTTTTTGGCATCCGGCGCGTCTACTACTGTCGGCTGTTCTTTAAACTACAGTAATTGTTAGCATATACGCAACTTATGATATCTACAGTCAGTGGACTTACCAATTCAAGCATTCTCTCGGAATTGATCATAGAGCTCTGAATACTCCTATAAAAAGTTCCAAAGAAGTTCAATGGGCCTTGCAATTGCGCAAGGTATGCCAACAACGATACGAATCTCCCAACCTTGATTTGCCCAGTCGTAACCTGCCATGCGGCCAAAAAGCATGCAATAACAAGCCCGATAGTAAAGACCAGATTTTGCGTGACATTCATGACATTCAAACTAAGCAAAACCTTCTTCTCAGCACTCTGATAAGCCTTGACTGCAGATCTATAACGACCGAATTCGTAGGCCTCGGCGTTGAAATATTTAACGGTTTCATAGGCGATCATAGAGTCGTTCTTGACTGCATCTTCTTCACGGGACTTGTTGACCATTTCACGACGGATATCCGCACGCCACTGCGCCATTCTTACGGTAATGTAGAGGTAGCAGAAAGTTACAATGGCAACAATAAGCGCATAGTATCTAGGAGATATCAGTACCGACTGGAGTTATAGAAGATGCTGGAAAACTTACGCATCAAACTTAATCATGAAATATCCAATAGCAACACCCAAGTCAAAAAGCATAGGGACAACCTGGAACGAAACTTGCTCTAGGAAGGTGTTGATTGCATTTCCCTTGCTAAGTGCACTCAAAACCTCACCGGTCTTCTTGCCAAGATGAAAGTCGAGTGACAGCGAGTGAACATGTTCGAATGCAGATGTAGAAAGCGCTTGATACGAGTACTGCCCAATAGGAACCCACAGGGTACTTCTTAAGGCACCAAGGACACCCATATTTCCCTGTAGGAAGCGGTAGGCGATATATAGCACAATCTGTTCCCATGGAAGACCTAAAAAACAACAAAAGAGACCTGTTAATCCTAGATCAAACATCTTATAAAGGCAAACTTACGTTGCTTCTGTCCTCCCTCTCCGCTCAAGATATCCGTAATCCTCCCTAATTGATCTGGTACCAAAACATTCACTCCACGCTGCAAAAACATAAGCGCGAAACAGATAACCATCAAAACCTGCAATTTACGATCCTTGCTCGGCCACAGATACGGGAAGAAGATTGCGTATCCGCGAAGGTACTCCCACCAGCTCTGCTTAGTAAGGGTCATCTTCCTCGCCCACCCAGCCGGTTCATTTGGGGATGGTATATCACTCTTGCCGGCACCATAATCAACAGAAGCAGACGGCGATGCAGCGCCACTCAAAAGAGGTGTGGTTTCTTCTGAATCAGTAGGCTCTGCTGAGGGCTTTGGTGCAATTACAAGGATCAGGTATAGGAACACGAGGAGCAGCAGTAGGAACAGACGGAAGACGTCAATGGATAGGTCCACAATCTCCCAGTTGTTGATAAGAAAGATTCCGTGTTTCTTCTTGTGTGTAATCTCTAGGTTATCGCCTTCGCCAGTCTTTGGCTTGTTGTCTCTGTTGAGATCTTCTTCGTATATAATCACCTTTGCGGCCAGCAGGACAGCTTCCCCACAGATACCGAGAACCCATGTTGCAAAGTGAGGAAGCGAAGGGTACAAGTTGTGGTCGATTTGTGAGATGAGTACGAGCGCATAGATGAAGAGTAGTGAGACGGTACATATCTGTGGCGCATGTCAGCTCGACGCCTCAAAATCAACGTGATGATACAAACGGGGGGGTCTAATGTTTTAATTCGGGAGAGGACTTACAACATAGGCTTGTCCAACCCACCAGCCACGGGTAGTCAACGCGTGGAAGATCACGCTCGCCGAATTAAGCACAAACGTGAAAATAACCGCTACGAGTAGCCAATTGAAGACGGCCTTTCTCGTTGGGGTCAGCTTATCGTCCGATCCCCTCTTGCTCTTTGCCAATGTCCCTCCCGGGAAGCGACCAGCGATTCTAGAAAACAGCCCGCGCCCATCGTTACCGCTACCGCTACCGCGACTCCTGCCATTCTCGTAGATTCCATTGACGGACGGCGGCGAGGGTCTCGAGGACTGAGACGTTTTGATCCCCCACCAACCAAGCGTGAAAAGGAAGAAGATGAAGAGGGCCAGTGGGTAAGCGTAACGAGTGTAGAGGATGACCTCACCAAGCGGTGATGTCGCAGGAATGCCCGGCTCCAACGGGGATTCCGAAGGAAGTGGCGACATGATGATTATGGGGTTGACCATCACGATTGCTGCAGGCAGGAATCGATTGAATGGAGGAGAGAGGAGAGAGGAGGGGAGGGGATGATGGATGATGAAGGGGTGAGGATGGAGGAGGAGGAGGGAAAGATTGTAAGGGAGGCAAGCCACTGGCGGGCAAGCAAATAGTTGGCTGGCAGTTGGCTAGCAGGCGGGCTGGCACTCTGGCAGTCTGGCAGTCTGGCTGGCTGCTGCTGCTGCTGCTGCACCTTGTACCTAACCTTTTCTTTTTCCTTTCCTGTTTTTGATCTTTGCGGCGACGGGATTTCTTTTTTCCCTTGGTAGGAGCTCTTGTCCTTTCCTCTCTGAGCCTGTGAGAGCTCTTTCTGGGGGTGTAGTCTGTAGCTGTCTGACTTCCCAATGCCTGTGGCCTTCACCTATGATGTATCATGTATTTCTCAGCTTCTTCCTTCTGAGTCTCTTGTTATTTCTACTACGGTGGGGATGACCGCCGCGACTGTGGTGACGCAACACCAGCACGGGGGGTGGGACTGTGATAGAATACCTATCCTAGACAGAGTGACAACTGAGCTGAAAAAATAAAAATATGAACGGAAAAGAGTCACAGAACTGGGTGGTGCTCTGGGAGAGGAGATCAATGGCGAACGAGAAATAATATCCAGACGCGCACCGCCGCCGCCGCCACCACTACTTTGTCCTCCCCAGCACTCACACTTTTATACACGCAGCGTAATAAAGATCAGAGACCCCTCCCTTATTCTCTTACCAGGGTGGTCACCCGAAGAAAACACCCTAGATACCCTAAAGGAAAGGTCCTCGGAAATCCCACAAATCGAATCTAGAGTAGGGATTATACAAGATATAGCTTGTTGGGTGGTGAGAGGAAGAAGACGAAGAAGGAGGGGGAGTGTAGAAGTGACAGGAGTGGACAAGGGAAGAACAGAAAAAATATCAAAAAGACCAAGAACAAATAAGAGAATTTAGAGATTAATCAGATAAACACATTCCCTCTTCCCCAGTTTCTTTTCTTTTTTCGTGTCTCCCAACGCGTCGGAAGGTAAACGTAAAAAGCAAATCCCACCCACGCACACATCCACGCGATAGAGTGACTTGCCTCTACAAAAGATAGAGACGAGAAGGAAAAAACACCTCTCTTCTGTTCACCGCTGTAATGGAATCGAGAGGAAACCCCCCCCCCTCCCCCCATCGGTTCAGATTGCTGGTTGTAGACACAAAACTCCAAAGCTTTCTCGTGATCACGGTCTCGTCTCAATTCGCCCCTCCCAAGGATCCTCCTCTGCTCTTAATTGGCCCTACTAAAACCTCATTCATGCGACAGCCGCCCAATGTGTAGCTGCCTGACAACTCATCCACTACTTGTCTATCTCCCCCCAGCTTACAACTGACATTGTTGCGTGATTGAACGCTGTTCATCGTTTTCTTTTGTTTCCATCTCGAAAGAGTAACAGGTATTTGTCGGTGACGGCGAGTTATGCAGATATGCAAGTCGTCTGGAGTGGAGAATATGTACACTTCGGCCCCAACACCGTCCTCTGCATATGCATATATAGTACCTACCTCGTCTCTGGCCATCGATATATGTACATCCAAGGAAGTATACGCACATGTGTCTACCAATTGACGTCCCAAGATATCCCCGCCGGGCTTAATCAGGAACTCGCCGAAACAGGTGGGTGTACATGTACTTTTTGTAGACTTCTCCAGGGCCAGACATCTTGATATACCTACATGTAGAGTTACATATACGCGAAAAGAAAAGAGAAAAGGCGACCCACACTTTGACTTGCACTTTCCCTTTCTACTTAGCGATAACGATCCCTCGTCCATCATCTTGTCGGGGCATACGTGGGGTAAGCTGCGATTTGAACTTATCTCTGCATCGTAAACGAGCATCCTGAGAATAATAACAAAAATGCAACACAAGTCCAGAATATCCTAGGTCTCTGGGTTTTATCGATCCCGTAGAACATCCCTGCGTTGTATAGTGTTTTATCAACTCTTTCACACCCTCCCCCACTTCTCTATCTCAGACAGCCCTCAGACTCTTTTTTCTCTTTCTCTCACTTTACTTCTCGTGCAGATGCCAGAAAGTACCGTGACCTTGTACTCGGTACCAGCACCCGTCTGTAACCCCCCTCCCTCTTCCCCCCTGTTGCACCCGTCCGGAAAGTCTCCCGAAGAAGGGTAAAAATAAACTACGTAAAACATTACCGCTGTGATACCGGTCCGAGGAACACCTTCCCCCTCGGAAGAAAGAAAGAAAAAAAAAAGAAATTTTTGATGGTGGCGTATTTATTGGGTACCAGAAGCAAGGTTAATCCGATCCGATTTCGAAACCCTCTACATATCGGGTATTTATTTATCCATCTATGTAATGTATCCCTATCGGTTGTAATTTGAACATCTGAAACCAAGAAGAAGTTGGGAGGAGACGAAGGGTCCTGCCCTCCACCTCCACACCACCACCACCCCCATCTCACATCGGCTCAGATTGAGAGGTACTGATTGTAAATCAGACAAAAGTGACAGCCAACGAACGGGTTATGAATAGTATTGAAGAAGCACAAGAAGCACAAGACAATACGGATCGGATCTCTACCCCAGACCGGGGAGGGGTGGAGAATAAGAGGGAGAGAGACACAGAGAGAGTGTGTGTGAGAGAGGAGATAGGAAAAGTACGATATTGAGACGTACTGCAGGCCAGTTGTAAAGTGTCCGGCATTACTGATTCCGAAACATGGAGACATCGGAAACGCCCCCGCAGCTGTCATCGGAAGTTGTATAAAAATAAAAATAAAAAATAAAAAAAAATAAAAATAAAAAGAAAGGACATCACACCTCCCTCCCCGTCTCTCATCCGAAACGAAACGAAACGAAACGGGGAGATGGAACATAAATAAACAAGCACACCCTATCACCCGGAGTTTTTTCCCCCCCCGCTCTTCTCTCTCTAGGCTATTTCAGAATGCTTATCCCTCCCTCTAGAGCAGCTCTTCCCGGGAGTGACAACCATGCCGTGTACCACCTAAACAATCCCCCCCCCCGATAGCCAAGAAGAATCCCCCCCGGAAAACATATATATTTCCCACAAAGATCTACCAGGGGAAAAAAAAAAAAAAAAAGCTTGTATTTACGCAAGATCGACACTGCAACAACAACCAACCCGGCTCCTAGCCCCCCCCCTTTCCCTTCAGATGAAATATCAACTGCGGTTACCGAAACCTATCTCAATCAATTACTGCTACAAAGAACCCGTATCTTGAGCGGGTCCCTGCATTTCAAGCGCATAAATAAATAAAAAATAGTACTCACCGTTAGTGCAGATCTCCTAGGTTCTAGGCGCATGTTTTTATGCTGGTTGCCGTGTATACTGTTTCGCTGTTACAAGACAAGGCTCTCTCCGTGGGGCCGCGTGTTCATACTATATATTTTTTTCTTAGACGGGCGGCAGCAAGTTAGATTCTGCAGATCGGGGAAGGTTGTTCCTCGCATGTCGTCTGCCGTAAGACCTGACATAAACGGGCGTGGGGTGCAGGGGGGGGTTGTGGGGTTGTAGAAGTTGCCTTGAATGGTGGTAGGTAGGTACGTACCCGCGAAGGAGGTGGTGATGGTGGGGGGAAATGATAATTTAGGCAGGGAATTTTGTAGTTCTAGTAACTAACCGCTTCACACGATACCCCTCGCTGGACTGTGGTGGGGGGGGGAGGATATATCTTTATATAGGTTATAAGATTTCTGTTTCTGCTTCTGATTACTATTTTTTTATATTTATCATTTCGAAAAAATAGAATCGCGAGGGGAGTGATATAATACTACATAAGTAAGGATCAGCAGTACATATACTTTGCATAAGCTATATAATAAAGGAGGGGGTACAACTCATAAGAAAGTTAAACCCTCCAAGTAACCGTTCGAGTAAAGGAATATTTATCCATTCCTTGAAACATAAAAAGCTGCTATATGATATACATATATACAGGACCCCATGTTTCCCCTCACTTAAGTGGAGGGGATGTCCCGGCTTATCGTGCAAGTTTCTAGAGGAAGAGGAAGAAATACTATAAATCCATATACACCCTGGAGTATTAAAACCTACAAAATCCTGTATAAATCATACTCATATCACCATGAAAAAAAAAACCTAAACGGAAAGATATCCCCATAACCACAGAGTAACACAGCGTTCACGTAAACCGCTGGCACTATAAAAAAGAGATCTTCAAAGATATTACCTATATGGGCTCTACCCCCCCTCACCTATTCAGGTTGTGGTGGTGAGATAAACATTATGGGTTAGGGTTGAAAGTCATGAAATATGACTCGCTTGGTCTAGGAGGTCGATCTAGTAAGCTACAGCGGCGCTAGAACTAGCTAGAATCATTCTGTACACCAACAGACACCCGATTATGTCAAGAAAGCCCGACTAAGTAGTTTACGATGGAGAACTTGTAGGAAAGACATAATATTAGTGTGGGTTTGGAGTTTGGGTTGCTAAATGGGGTAATTCACTCTTATATCTTCAGGACTTGTAATTACCCGTGTAACCGGTAAATCTTATACTATGCATATGACGATCCACTAAGTTTGCGCCATGGCTCTCAATCATGGTTTAGCACTCGGTTTTACTACACAAACTACTGTTGTAGATGCTTCCTAATAAGGATAGCTGATGGGCGGTTTCATATATGAGTTACGTGTATCTCTATTTGCTGTGTTTGAGGATCCAGGGCAAGGCATCTCATATGAGGGTTTAGGGTTTTCTCTTTTGGAGCATATATCGATATATCTCTCTATCTCTTTTAGACAATCGATTCAACACCTTTTACTTCAACTGCTTAGCAAAGTAATATATTTATACCTCTAAAGTATAATAGTTCACTGAGGGAGTAGTATTATGGTTAATCAACCAATTAATTAATTAGCTCACTAAGGGAGACAATAAAATACTGCCTATCTTTGGACCCTTGTTGAGAAACCTTCTGACAAGAAAAAAACCTTGGTTTCTAATATTTCCTCATACTAGGGGGCTTATAGCTACTTCCTTTACTATAGTTAAAGAAACTATTCATGCTATTGAACTGGACTGGTAGCATTCAGTCTCGAATACCCCATCTTTCCCTTTGAGTGGTACAAGCCACACAAATTTCCTACCACGCTTGACAGGCCCATTAAACCATTCCATATCTTGAATCCTAATCCTTTTTTGTTTCAGATCTTGGTGGGTCCAGAAATTTTCTAACTTAATATTTAATTCACCACGGATCCCATAATCAAAGGTGATTTCACCTATACTCTGCCAATCCCTCAATCTTGGCTCTATGGGCTGACCGCCTTGTATTACATGAAATAGATCGGCAACGAATGCATATCCGCAAAGCCGGTGCGTAGTGAACTTTGATGCCCTAGAATCTGGGTCCATAGGATTCCCATGCAAGTATATATGAACGGTGAAGTGGCTAGTGTTACAGTTTTGATGTCGTTGATTCCAGCTGGCACGCATAAGTTTCTCGAGGGTTGCATGAATGCTACCGGACTGAGGAACTAGCTCTTTTTTGTAGAAGGGGTGAGATACATATTGTAGGGGAATTGCCACGTGCTTTGCGTTAGTATCGACGTACCAGGTACATATGCCTTCGTAATTCCGACAAATGTATCTAATTCCTGGCCCATTATGGTCAAAATCGACTAGAAAGTGTGTATCGCCCTTGTTCTGTGACATTCTGCCCATCGTGAGGAAACAAATGTTTTCAGTGTTGAACATGCTTTTCGCACGTTCTTCAAGTCTAGAGAATTGTTCTCCAATACTATTCCAGAGCCTCTGCGTGGATTCAGCTAGGGAATAAACTTCCTCGCCCCCTGCCGAAATTTCTTTCTTCATAATCCTAAAGCCATTAGCGGTCATTTTGAAGAATAACTCCACCGGAAGGATTTCTGGATCTTCAGCCGTCTTATGACCCTCTACGAGAGTACCTGTGAGATCTGCTCCTGAGTAAGACTGCATATTATTATAGCCGTTCCATATGTTATTTTGCTCGGTGGCTTTCTGTTTTCCTTCCAAGATTGTGGGTACAGGTCCAATAGGCACGTTTGAGTGAGGTACAGGATAATACTGGGGGATATTTTCTGTAGTTCCTGCTATATTATGTGTCCATTGTGGAGTGGGTTGAGAGCTGGGATAATCAAGTGGGATATTTTCTGTAGTTCCTGGTGTACCGTATATCCACTGTGGAGTGAATTTAGAGTTGAAATAGTCTATAGGAGCACGTTCTGTAATGTCTGATCTATTATTTATCCATTGTGGAGATTGACTTGGTTCAGAATTGGAATAGCCTGGAGAGATGCTTTCTATATCGCCTAGTGTATCATATGTCCATTTTGGAATGGGTTCAGAACTGAGATATCCTAGAGGGGCACCTTCTATAGTTCCTGGTTGATTATGTGCCGGTTGTGGAGCAGCCTCAGTACTGGGATAACCTAGAGGGGCACCTCCTATAGTGCTTGGCTGATTATATGTCCATTGCGGAGCAGCCTCAGAGCTGGGATAACCTAGAGGGGCACCTCTTGTAGTCCCTGATCTATTATGTGTCCATTGTGGAGTAGGTTGAGAGCTGGGATAACCAAGATGGATGCTTTCTGTAACGCTTTCTGTCTCAAATGTCCATTGTTCAGTGATTTTAGAACTGGAATCCATTTAAGTTAATTAGGCCTCGTTTGGTACGCTCAGAAACCTTTCTTAATTCCGGTAGTTAGAGTGGAAAGAAGCCTCAAGATTTGAGGGAATTACGGGACTGATCAATGATGCAATGCGTAGGATAGTGAATGATGGATGAGAATGAGAGGAAGAGAGAAGTAGAACCAAGAGGACAGAAGAGAGAAGTAGAACCAAGAGGACAGAACAGAGAAGTAGAACCAAGAGGACAGAACAGAGAAGTAGAACCAAGAGGACAGAACAGAGGACTAAACAAAAAGAATTGTGGAAACCCCTAGCTAAATCCTATCTAGTGTAGATATGCCAAGAGATTCTCCGTTAGTTATATTTATCACTCGTTATTCATAATATATCACTCGGAAATGTATCCGACATGCCCTGCTTGAAAACCTTCTTAGGGAGTAAACCTCACATCCATTCTTTGGGCGCCTCCCATTTTAATATTTTCTTGTGCTATGCAAAAATTCCTGTTGAGTGCCACCGGTGCTATTGATACTGGTGTTTTATATTTCTATGATTGCGCGCCTCAAAGACCTCAGCGAGGCTGCGTAATATCAGGCCCTGAAAAATCGAGACAAGTACCTAGTTCTGACTCGTGTATGAACGTAGTGTATGCATGCTGTAATCGGAAAAAAATTCTCTCCTCAATCTTTAAATGTATGCGTAATGCGTATTCATTGGAGGGTGAAGGATCGAAGACATGGGAGTACGTGGCTTCCAGTTAGGAATAGCGCCCGAGATAACCCTAACCCTTGTACCAGAGACACCTCGCTTATTCGCTAATGCACGTGCTCGTGAGCTTGGAAGTAGTAGCTAGGGAGGTCGTGCAACTGTATTTCCCTTATACGTTGGGTAGACCTATTTAAGGATAGCATCAGGATCTTTGTACAGTCATAGGTAATAAGTCATCGGACGCGGTTTCAGTGAATCTTGGCGTGTTTTAGCCCGTTTTTCTATAGCTTTTAAGCAGGAGGCTGCCATAGATGTAAAAAAAATTGAGCCCTAGAGCCAATGGAACTAGGGTTTCTTTATATGGAGAACCTTAATTTTATATAGCAATTGGGGTCTATATCTACTCTATTCATTTACAAGGTACACTTGTTCTTCTTACCTCTTTTTAGGTATGTAAACTTAGATGGGGGATAAAATGATAAAAAGGGCTTTTTTAGGGGTTATAGACCTTACTACCCATATCCTAAGAGTCTATAAATGTAGTTAGCACACAAATACCCCTCATTAGCTGCCATTCTAAAAAATCACCTTTTAAATTGTATAAACTGCTAAATTTAGCCCCAAAAGCGGTGGCATTTTATAGCATAGATAGGGGGGGGTTGGGGGTGTTTCTCCCACCCTAAATACACATAGACACAACTGCTAGAACATACAGAAAGCCCAATAGATAAAAACCCACTCTCTATAAGTAACAGCCTGCTCAAGTATCATGAAATAATAAAAGCGCCAAGGCTCAATAACGCCACCTAAAACAGGTCTTACCATGGTTTAGGCCGTCCGATGACTTATTGCCTATGACTGTACACAACGAGAGAATACAATGGAGAGTACGTATTTATAGTGTTCTATAAGATATAGATTGACCTATTCTCGGTATATAGATAAAGAGGTGACAGTGCTCTAACACGGAGCCCCATATATGATGATCAGCCCGCAATAGAGTCGGGACTGAAAAACGAATATATGCGATTATGGGCCAGCACCTAGTAGCGACAGGTATCAAGTAGACTTAGTAAGAGAAGAGGGCCTGAGTGTCGGTTGGGGTGAAAGATCGGGAGTACTCCACTTATTCTTTTAAGGGACCGATGAATAAGTTTAGTTATTTATATTCTTTAAGCTATAATATACACTTGAATATAGCCCTATAGCGCCCTTGGGGTTAAGGTTTGATGGGCAGAAACCTAGCCCTGGCGCCTAATCGGGACAACCTCAAGTATAGAGTACCACTATATACGCCAAACCCCTTCACACACTCCAGTGTCTCTGCTGATCTAGCTAGTACGATATATCAATATATTTAGTTACTTATATAGAGAGAACAAACCCCAATTACAACATAATATCTCAAATTTAATACATCTCTGGGGGGGAGTTGGCATACATACAGCTACGGCTACTTAGCCTAGGTATAGATACTCTCGAAGGTATAGACTAATATATATATCGTAAGGCCTATCTACTACCAGCTCAGGCTATTAGTATAACATACATGTAGGTAGTTTCTTGATAATAGAGACGGTTCTGATCCTGCTATAGGCTTCCAAATACAGCATAATCGCCCTATAAGAATTCGAGTTATGAGAATATACTTAGGAACTTTTGCGCCTTTTCTTAGTACATTATTATAGAAAATGGTGTTGTATTTAGGAATGAGTAATATATATGTATTTAGGGGATGACCAATCACAGCAAAAAGCCCATGTTAAACTTTATTTATCCTAACCTCACCACCTTGGCGTATTCTTGGCACTCTTTATAAGAATATATGCCTATAATGATATACTGGCGCGCTAAAAGCGTATTTTAGAGGGCGATTGTACTCTAGAGGCGCGCCCAAGAGTATGATAAACTCGGGAATGTGACGAATTCCACCAAAAATAAACAAGTTAATAAATGATCCCAAGCGCAGGCACCAAAGTTTTATGGTGGTCAAGAGAATTCTTTGAATGGTTAGAATAACATAAAGATTCAGCTTTGTTGGAGTTCGTTCTTTACTTTCTGTAGAATTCGTACGTCATACCCCCAGGAGTGACTCTAGATATGTACTGACTCTAGTATCCTAATTAGGCTGGAGTAGGTAGTTGAAGTTTGGAAAGAATTTGTAAGTAACGGAGGATAGAGAGAAAACACAGAATGGCAGGAGTGGGGTCGGGGGAAAATTATGAGCGAAAGGGAAGAAGTGTGGGGGGGGGGGGGTAGAAGGCAAAGAAGGCAAAGGTACGGATAAGCAAGGGTTGCGGTAGAATAGTGTGTTATAGTATGATTAGGCTAAAGCGTAAGGCTGGAGAGGAGGGTTATCATAGTCCAAGGGTTCATGTAATTAATGAGAGAAACAAAAAAAAAACATCCTAATTAGGTACCAGGGCTAGGGTTCCCACATATACAACCTCGCTTTATCTCGCCTTACCTCTGGTCTCAAGGACGCTATAATTATTCAGGAGCGTTGTAATTTAAGTAAAGAATAATCGAGATAACCGAAATTATTCACTTCATTACTTCCCTGGGAGGAAGGTGTGGGAGCCTCGATGAGTCTGGGAATTAGATAAAGTCTCAAGGTCAAACAACCTGACTGCGGCTCTCTGTACTAGTTTTAGTATGCAGGGTGTAGGGTGCAGCATGCAAGTATTGTTTTTTCTTGAGTACACGTATGTATGGGTTCTAGAAATCTAGGGCTACCGAGAAAAGGTAAATCTTATGTATGTGGTATCTTAACTCATGGAAGTGTCCGACCCCTGTAGAAATACTCCGAAATTGTCGTCACACAAATCATACTTATTTAGGAAGGCCTATTCGATCCTGAAAAAAATGATCATAGAAGGTCCTATGGGATCTATCTTAACCCGTTTCGTTATTTGTGAGGCAAACCAGCCGGGTATATATTTACCACGGTACATACGGGATGCCAGCTATGTAGCTGAATCTACCAATATGACAAAGTAACAGATCTCTAGAGCCAAAAATTATATAGTCGTAAGTACAGTGGAAGAGGGCGTAGAAGTGATAGGGAAGAAAGTAGTGCCGCTGACCGCCGCTGGATATCGCATATAACCATAGCTCACGTCACCCAATTAGGGTAATTAGTTAGTCACACGTAGCGGTATGCTGTGGGCATCACATATCACATATCCAGACAATAAAAACCTACCCTCTGAAACGAGTCGGGAAATATAGTGTGTATATGACGTGATGATTGTTATTAAGGGGGGTTTCGAGCCCTCCGGCTCTCTGAGGTGGTATTTAACCGAAGAGTATTCGATTGCCGTGGTTAGTAAGATCAAAGGGTTTACAGTCGTATCTTGCTTAGTCTCGTGCCCATCCCCTACGGCGGAGCTTGCTGCGTCACCGTAGGGTCTGGAGCAGTAAAGTCCCGAAATCTTTCAGAGCAACCCCCGAAAACCTCCGCGGAGCTCGGGGGCTTTCAGAGGCTTGGGACCTTTTATAGCCTCCAAAGGTACTTAGGATTGTGTGGAGCTACTACACATTCCTAAGTACCAAGTAACACTCCAAGAACCTCCGAAAGACCCCGGCCTGTCGGGGGGTTTCCAGCTAGTTCGGGGGCTCTTCTAGGTAGCTCGGAGCTTTTATAGGTACTTAGATTTACGTACTGGCTCCATACAAACCTAAGTACCAATTATACCCCGAGAGCCCCCGAGCCAAAATATATCCGAAATGCGAACTGGGCAAGCTCGGAGAGGTTAGCACACCAGACCCTACGGTGGCTGCGCAGCAAAAGCAACCATTGGGGCTGGGAACGAGACTATATCCTGCTATAAGAAATCTCTATGCAAGGAGTACCTTGCTATACTCGATCGGGGTAGCGTACATATGGCAGTGTGACTCTAGTCATAATCATTGTCCCATTCCCATTCCCATTTGGGCCATATGCCTAAATGGATTAACATTGATAATATCAACGGCTCTTTAGATAGTTGCACGGCATTAAATTACTACTCGCTCGCACTGAGGGCCGCTGCGCAGCCAATTTTGCCTTTTGATACTGGGTTAGGGTTTATCAGACTACATTGGACCTGGGGGTGGGTTGGTAGGAAGTTTATTGGCTATCGTGCCAGCGGAACCATCTGTAATTCCCCAGCTAGCCAGCGGCATAAATAGATTAGTTTACTTCGTTTAATTAAGTAGGAGTCCACAAAAACCAACCTACTATAAAGAAATCAGCTTGAACATGCACACTCTTATAAAAGTGCAGTACGCTTGTGGTTGAACCTGAAAAATTACCTCTTTAGTATCCGGGTGTCAAAGCGGCATTACTTCCGTTGACTTTCCTCTTCCTCGGGGACTCCTCGGAGACCCGGGAAACAGTCAGCCCCAGATACTAGCCACCTGTTTGGCGGTTTTTCTTCCATATTACCGACGAACCGGAACAACTTCGGAGAGAAGGGGAACGGGTTTACGCGATTACATATACATGTAATTTATATTAATACAAGCTGCCTTTAGTCATAGTAGGCTAAACCTACCGAGACGGTGAAGTTCACTAGTTATAGAATATTTACCCCTGGACTACATAGGACAAGTACTAACCAGAAGTATAGGATTTATAGGAGAGAGGAAAGATAAAGCATGGGGTCAGCAGACTGTGGAGATAAGGCTGATTGCTTTAGAAATGCTCCGAGAACCCATGCCCAGGTTTTTAGAGCGTTCTAGCGGATGACCACTTAGAAGCCTATCGTTATACAACTACATCCTGAAACGTCGGCACTCCCGCGGGGCTTTAGAAGAAAAGGTATCGGATCATTGGGGTGGGTGGTTTCCCTTTTTATCAACTAGCCTTGTCTTCTCGCCCCTATTACTATCAACTTCCAGAAATACATATATGTATTGAATTTCTGGTATTTATATACCTTTGTATCTCCCACTCAAGCTCCAGCTGCTCACTTCCACTCTTTGCTAAGTGTCTTCAAATCCTAGTCGAGGAAGCTTACCAGTCAGTGATGAGGGAAACACTGCTACAAGCATCAATGACTACTGTCATCACTACAGTGACGCCCGAAACGATACAAGCTTTAGAAAGTCCATCTATGCCGAATAACAAAAACCTTACCCGGGGTGAGATTGCTGGAATGGTAATTGGTATAATTGCTGCCATCGCTACTATTCTCACTGCTATTATAGCTTTGAAGAAGAAGACATTGATCAGAACAAACGTAATGCCCCCCGAGATTCCCACAAGCCTTCCTGCAAAAGCTTCCCTCCTCATCAAACATTTCTATTGTAATCTGGCCCCTTCTATTAATAGTATTTGGCCCCCCCCTCAAACAAGAGTACCTTAATTATTGCTGATTTCTCTCATGGGTGAATATATTAGAGGACTGAAGCCGAAACCTGCACTCAAACAACACACAACACAATGTGCCATAATACAATTAACAACAATATCCAAATGAACTCCTACCCTGTACTCATTAGGCCTGAACCAGTACGAATGCGTGGTTTTTTTCCGGAGGAAGCCAGGGGCGCCGGTCTTATAAGACAATGAGTGGGTTGAACAGGTATTATTCCTGGGCCATGGGGGTTGTAAACATATGCTTGAGAATGTAAAATATTATTTTATTGAAGGACCAAAAGACCAGAGTGCTATTTCGGCCATTACATGTCTGTGAATTCTTGGAAAGAATAAAGGTGTCTAGTATATATGTTCCCATATAAATACTAGCATTTGTGGTAGTTTTGATGTTGGTGGCCGGATGCACCATTGCCATATTATGGGGGGGGGGCTCCGATCGAACACGGCTGTATATGAGGCACTGAGAAGTGGTGCGGATTCCTAAAAATAATGACAATTCTCAAAAACTATATGATTAATTGATGTGACAAAGTCTTAAAATGTCAATTGCAATGTATGGATCTTAGTGCTATCAGGAAAAACTGGCCATAGGGTAGGCTTGTAATTATTTATTAATAATAGAATTTCGGTTGCCTAGCGCTAGTTCTCACCTAGTAATTTATTTTCCTTATATATAAATTAGGGGTGACTATAACTGGAGTGAGGCTACGCTATATCAGACTTTAAAAAGTCCAGAGACCAGGCCCCGAGGGTTGTGACCTAGAGACCAAGGGCTGTGGCTTGTGTATGAATATAACGTACTCGCAAAAAGAATAAAAAACCCGAAGATGCAACTTTTAACAGCAAGGGTTTAAATTCGAGCCGATACGGTACCTGTAGCGAGTAAATTATCTCTACTAATTGGTGGGAATGTATAGGACCTGCATGTATGATAATATTGTAGAGGGATAAAACTACTTTGTGGTTTTTATCAGGTATTTTAATTCAGTAGAAAGTATCACTATGAGGGGAGATACCACATTGGATCTTATTTCATATGCACCACATAATAGCCAGAAAGAAAGGGTTTTGTTGAAGCAGTGGATCCTGCTGTATCAAGTTGTTTTTTGTGGCCATGAAGAACCCACAATACAGTAAGCCTGGGTAATCAACAAGACATTTTTCCATGGTAGAAATGTTTACCTGGGGTTATTCTTTAGGCCAATATATTATTAGACTGATATGTTTGCTCTTGTGGTTGTAGTGGTACTTCTAGATTTCTGTGTTTTTTGAGGTGTCGATCCGCGGTTATTTTTTAGCTACTAAGGCACTCTGTGAATGGAAACTCCCAAATAGTACAGCAATTTTTCTCCCTGGCATAGAGGGGCACCCAATGATGTATTTAGTTATGTGTTTAAAGTTCTTATTTTGTCTTATCAGCTTGTTGGATTTTAGCGGTGGGGTGGGTTGTTGTCACTATGTAATCCGGTTATTTTTGTCCCCCACAATATATGTATGCTGCGTGGGGGCGCGGGTAGAAAAGAGAAAAACAAAACAAAACGGAGGGAAAAAGTCCATGGCTAGAACCGAACTGAATCATACAATACCGGAGTACTGTGGCACATGCTAGTAACGAAGGCCAAGTGGCATAGTCAAGTGGGACACCTGTCCCCTATGAGGATTACACAACCCTCTCCTCTCTTAGATAATATTTTTTTTCTTAGTTTAGCTATCATCAGAATATAGTTGTCTTCCCTTTTCTTGATAAACATATTGTTTCATCATCGATTTAGTTGTAAACTTCTTTTAGTGACACGAGACAGCCCACAGTACATGGTCCCCGATTGGGAATAGCGCCTGAGCATGGGGTAATCCTAGCCCTTGCACTTGGGGAGCTTTTGATTGGCCGCTTTGTGATTGCGATGTCTCATTGCCGAGCTAGGATCTGTCTGTCAGGCGAGTGCCAGCCTACACTGCTGCTACATGCACGAATCGATTTTCACTAACACTGCGTCATTGAACGTTTTATCGGGTGCATGTAGGTAAAAAAAAAATGTTTCTGGGCCTTTGTGGAGAGTTTAGATGTTAGAGCGATATACTCATGTTGCCGGATCGACATTGCGTTGCCTGACTAGGAAACTTTCTATGTCGATCCGGCGACATGAGTAGAAGGGGCGGGCACTAGCCACGCAAGACTGTTAATCCCGAGCCAGTGCAATGCAGTGTGCCAGCACCCAATACGTACTCGTGGCAGGCAATAAGTACGCGGAAATGCAGGCCTCTGGCAGGGAGTATCTATTGGATACAGAGACCTTTCTGTGAAGAGTATATTTGCTTATTGGTAAATACTCACCTGAATTTCCGGGTACTTATTGCCTGCCACGAGTACCTTTAAGCCGCATCTCAGCAGTTACACTAATATCTGGAGATCGACGCACAGTTAGACAAGATAGGCACAAAACATTTTCAACAGATGTTATTCTTTCTCTACTTTACATTTAGTAAATCGTCTTGTATAGTAACAAGTGAGATCTAGTTCTATGACTACATGTAAATTGGCCTCGTACATTTGCACATAATACATGCATGATAAGGCCATACTACCTGGGTACCAGAGGCAATGCACGTACTGGAATACGATAATACACAGTGGCGGCCATGGGAAATTTAGCAGCCAACGCAAGCTACCCTCGGCCACCGTGGGGTGAATCCACTCGCTGGTTATATGTTTGTTTCTCTTGAGCTGCATAGAATCCGCGCCGATTAGGGGGCGGGGTTGATGGGGGAAAAAGCATAGAGAGAGCACTACGGATCTATACATCCACGGTGGTTGGATTCTCTATCGGTCCCACAGGTTCGGGGTGTGAGTGATGGTGGGTCTATATAGGACCAATCGTTAAATAACTATACAGAAGCTACTGTAGAAACCGACAACCTTACGAGGCTGTGCGAGGGTGGGGTATCTACTATTTAAAGCTATGAATGATCCCCGTTTAATCAGCTGTTCTCGTCAAACTGCTCTTACTCTTAATTACTCTCCCGCCACTACTACAAGTTCCGGAATGTACGTATTTAATCTCCAATAACTATAGTACCTCCCGTACAACCCTAGCTGTTTATATCCACTGTTTGCTAAGATCTCTCAGACTATAGTTAATCCAAAGTCATCTTATCAGCCAGAGATGGGTAAAGTACCACTATTGAAATCAGCGGCCACTTCAATCAATGCGGTGACGCTTAGAACGACACGAAATTTAGAGAGGTCACTCGGATCAAGTAATGGGTCCCTCAGTCGGGGTGAGATTGCTGGAATAGTTATTGGTATAGTTACTGCCATCATCGCCATCCTCTCCCTCCTTGTAGGCTTAGAGAAGATGCGAAGAACAAACGTAATCTACCCCCCCCAACCCCCCTACCAGAGTTCTTTCTCCTCAATAAGTCCTTTAATTATTACCCAAGTTACTTTAGACTTCTAAGAACGTGACTACTTTAATTATTGCTGACCTTTCTCATGAGAAAATACAACTAGAAGACTAAAGCCGAAACCCGCACACAAATAACCCACAACACCATGCACTATACTACGAACAACAACAATATTCAATTGAATTCTTATCCTGTACCCATGAGGCCTGAGCCAGTGCGAATCCATGAGCACGGTCTGGAGGAGAGTGGGAGTGCTAATCTCATAAGGTAATGAGTACATAGGCGGAGTAGGTGTTATTCTTGTGATTTGTAGGCCTTTTAGAGAATGTATGCTTTCTGCTTATGCAGGAAATAGAAATTTTAGAGCTCTTTATAAATTATTCAGCCGTTAAATATCTATGTGAATTCTTGGTATGAATGAAAATACCAGAGGACAAAGCCCTCAAGAGGTGATGCATGGTTAATTAGTAGTACAGTACATTCGGACTATGAGCAATAAAGAAGGCTGGGAACGCCCCTTTGGATATATATGAGGCCTTCCAAGACAAGGCCTTGTTTCATCGATTATCACTCGTGAGCGGCTGGTTCATGCACGTGGAGACTCAAGGAAGCGTAAACCCCTTGTACTTCGGCCATTACTATCATAGCGCACATGGTCTTAAGAGCCAGCACCAATAATATCTGTACCCTGCAGCGTACGGCAAAAAGGACTGAGAAACGTGAGACACGAAGTCCAGGTTTTTGCTTTTGGCAAAGATCCTAGTAGTGTGTTGTGATATGATGTAGAGGCACACCATCAAACCCGAAACCGTTGCCATCGTACTTATGAGAATCTGTCTCGTGCCCAGCCTAGCGCCAAGAATAATGCCTCTCGCTGCACCGCAGTACAACTAATTATACGCTGCTGCTGTTTGTAGAGGCCATAGATTACGTTCTATAACCGACAAAAAGAACCATTTGACCTATAAACAGTGATACGGTTTGCTTATCTGAGGAGGTGGGGCCTAAAAGCTGTAAAACGTAGTATCTGTTGCTATTTGTTTTATTGTACAGTTCGGTAGCGCGGGTGACCGAACAATACTCAAAACCACACCAAAAAGGGTCAAACTTGCCTGTTTTCTAGCTGCTTCCCCTACCACAATTGTAAAGAAAATTTTATAAGACCAACTTTTATAAGACTTAACAATATAAGTAATTATATTATCAGGTTTGAAAAGAAAGATAGTAGTCTCATTATTGGTGGTAGGGATTTTTATAGAGATAACTTTAGAAATTGTGCCAAGACTATAAGTTTGTATGGAATCTTTGCATATTTCAGTGGAATTCCCAAATTGTCTTTATCTAAAACAGTATATATTCCCCTATAGAGGTGATCTGAAGGTCTAGTTTTTGAGATGTAATCTCGAGCGACATAATAATCTGCCTTAAGGATTGTGGATTCTAGGCAATGATTGTACTAGATAACTTTAGTTAGAATACTAACATTGATCCACCTCTGATATTCTCGATGGAGATTATAGTATTTAGTTAATACGGCTATATACAGAGGTAGCAAGAAAACTCCATGAGATGGGGGCGCATCTCAGCACAAGGGAACAGGTAGGTAGATACAAATACTAGTAGTTACTCTCCTAGTACTCGGGTCAAGAAAAGGTACTTGAGGTCCCGGGAGTCACAACAAGAGTCAATTTATATGGTAGATCGAGTACCTGTGCACGGTGCCACTATTTTTTTTCATCTAAGCCAGCCCTGGCCTTGAATTCTCTGGTTTAGGTATTTCCACCCTGACTCGAATATAAGTGCCATATTCTAATTTAATACAGGTTCTTATCGGATGTGGTGTTGTCACTGTGCATAAGAACGGGGCTTCCGGTCGGGAATGTAAAAAGAAAAGCGCGGGGCGAAAATCGAATTTTTTGGAGAAAGGAAAGTGCCAGGGGAAAACTATGTAACACAAATCTGGGCGCAGTTAGTTGGGACCTATTCTATACGTTGACACGAATGCCTACGTATATACGAATGAGTGAAAGTTTTGGATTCGGGTTGCATTTAGAACACAACCAGAGCTCCAGTAACACAACGAGAGTTTTAGTAGCAAAGCCAGAGTTTCGGTAAGTATCAGTTACGTTCAAAGCTAGATCATTCCAATCGAGACTACAAGTACCTTACTTTTTCTGGTCATGAGTAAGCAATAATACCCTGCACTATGATCAACCATCCTCCGGCGCGCGGCACAACTTTCCCTAGCTGGTTACAATAGGCTTGAATACATGTAGACCTGTGGTCCTCTAGCTCTCTAGACACATGGGATTAATAAGGAAAATAAACTGTTTACATAATAAGAAAGGGCTTTATTTAGTCAAACTGGTAGATATCAACTCTTGAAAGTCGAAGAAGTCATAAGATCAGCCCTGGTACTATTTTTGCCTATGTGTTTTTATGGGGGCAACCCTCGATAAGCTAATGCAGCCTTGAGCAATAAATCCCCGAGATAAGTACAGAATGACAGAAAAGTCATGGCAAGCAACGGTGGTAAAAGAAAATGTGCAAGCAAAAGCAAATATATAGGCAATTACAGGGTATTTCTGTCCCCCTGCCTACAATATAAAATAAATATTCAGAGATACTACTGAAAACGGCAATCCATGCATGGCCATACATAATCTATAGCCAGTCGAAAAGAAACCTCTACATGTATGCCCAACACATACAGAGCAGGCGGAGTCAATAGAAGTACGAGGTCCCAAGCTAGGAATAGGGAAAACACACTATAAAGAACTATAGCCTAGAAGCGTGGGACGACACCACCCAGCTATTACAATAGTAATAATATCGCTTTGGACACGAGTGAGGCAGGGGGAAAGATATCCCCACAACGCTATAAAACTAGGCTTCTACTCCTTTAAACCACAAAGTGTTTCTTTGATCGATTTCTCTCGTCAATTAGTCTACACTCCTCCGCTACCACTAGTCTTCCATTGCTCTCATCAAAGAATTCTCTATCCCTTTACTAAAACCGTTCCAGGTTTGTCCCACGTACAAACCAAGCTTACTACCGAGCCCAAGAGAAAATTTCCAACCGATTATGGGGAAAGCATCGCTACTAGAGCTAATGGTCATTTCCATGACTGCAATTGCGCCCGGGACTGCTCACCCTTTAGAACAGCTCCCCGAGCCCGACAAGAAACCACTTAGTCGAGGTGAGATTGCTGCGATAGCCATTGGCGTAATCACTACAGTCATCTCCATTCTCACTTTCATTGTGGGCTGGGAAAGAATGCGGAGAACGAAGGTAATAGCCCAAACTCCCTAGTCAAACATAGACATTCACATTAAAGGGCCTAGGTTTAGTGTGAATTATCTCAATTCATTTAGCCTTCTCAAGGACTGACGTTCCATGAAACTAGAAAGCTAAAGCTGAAAATATCACCCAAACGACGCACAATACCACACACACCACGATTACCACGAATATACAAATGAACACTTGTACTGCACTCACTACATCTGAGACACAGCGGCCCCATGAGATTAGTCTAGAGGAGATTGAGGGGTTTGGCCCCACGGAACAATAGAGTGCGTTGGGTGCTGTTGAGTTTCTCATATAAATGTTCTGGCCCGTTGGGGGGACCTGCCTATCGGGGGGACGTCCCCTGAACGGGCCAGCCTGGGAGCGGACAGGTAGGCATCCCCTGAATGGGTTACCTGTTGGAGGGATACCAGTGTCCCCCATATGGGTAGGTGATAAATCATGGCTCAATTAATACAGGAAATCCTAAATAAATTAAGTGAGTAGTCAGAAAAATATCAGCCTATCCTGAGATTATTTTAAGATTTTTTGTGATTTTATACCATGGGTTGTTGTCTCTAGGGATTTGTATATTGTGGGCGCTTTTTGGTAGCAAATAATGGTTATATGTTATCTGATAAATATGGGTGCTTTATAAGCGATGTACTTGGGTAAAATATGATTTAATAGGGTAAAATAGCTGTCTACCTGTTCAGGGGACGCAGTGTGTCCCTCCAATGGGTAGCCCATTGAGGGGATGCCCTATAAAACTGATTTATAGCTACCCATTGGAGGGATATCCCCCCAACAGGTAGCCCATTGGGGGGATATCCCTCCAACAGGCCGGCCCGTCCAGGGGACGTCCCCCCGATAGGCAGCGTCCCCCGAACGGGCAAGAACATAAACACGTTTGTGAATGGGATGATAGAATATTGATTCAGTATCTTTGCTTCAATAAGGAGAAAAAACTATATATGCGTGATTATTATTCAATCGATAATTGTTTTAGACTTTCACTAGGTGGGTATAAGGCTCTAACGATCATTATACCTCGCATGTCCCCCCACAAGCCAGCGCTTCCTCGGTAAATATTAATTTAGTCAACCGATCAAGTCAGACTTTCTTTTTCTGTTTTTCAGGATGAGTCTTCATGCAGAAAGCCGGTTCTTGTATAAACCAATAAATATGCAAGACGAACCTACGTTGGGCCCTCTCGCCCGCTTCAAAAAAGTGAAAGGAAACACCGCGAGATATATAACTGCATGACTAGACGTTTTTCTCGATCCGGAGCTAGTATTGGAATTACATCTAAACTATACATATAATTAAGCAAAAAAAGCAACTTAAACCAGAAGACACCGTAACTTCATTTTTTATGGCGCGTGCTAGTCTCGTTCCCAGCCCAATGGTTGCTTTTGCTGCGTGGCCACCATAGGGGTCGTGTAGTCTTGAATGTGCTAGCCGGGACAGTGTGGGCTATCTTCTGTTCAACAGCAAGCCACACCAAATTTCAACAACCTGTGTCATGTAAAAAATGGAAGAAATTCCACCAGCTCAATTATTTATCCATTGGGGTAAAACACTATCAATATATAATCCCAATAGAAATTTACCTCCAGTATATCTCCTCCTACTGGTTATGCCATGAGTAGCACCCATAATGCACTAGGTACTTCTAGGAACAGTTCCATTTTGTACATACTCTTTACAACCAAAAAATGAAGTTTTATTCCACAACAACCACATATGCCCAAGCTTAATAAAAAAAGATATGGAGGTTCATTAGCACTATATAAGGCTACATATATTTTTTTGTTAGTGATTTGGAATACTGTGGGAATCGGAATATCGACTTAAATTTTACGACACATTTAAGACTGCGCGTACCATAGGTGTAAGAATATCACATACAGCTACAGGGCTATGGCATAAAAAAATCCCCCCCCCTCTCCTAAAGCAAAACAAGAATAAAACAAAGAATCCACAAAAAGAAAAAAAATGGTTGAGATAGGCATAGTGCCTACAATCGCATCAACGGCTAGACTCCGCACCCACATCCCGAGTCACTTTCAGTAGATGCCTAGGTCCTCGTACATACCTAATCATGTTGTGACTGGTTGATAATTAGCTGCGCTTTATTGCACTTCACTTGGACACGATCCTTGGCGCCACGTGATAAGTCATCCAAGATATTATTTGTATTATGTAGTTAGCAGGACTTTTACCTTCAGGGTAATTACGCCCACCCTAACCTCCTAGGCCCCAGTTCGTGACCCAGTCACCTTTCCTAGTCTGGGGAAGGTACTCTTTTTCTAAATGATGTACGCAACTATAGCTTTAGCATAGATTATATCTAAACCCCAGAGATGCATAGGCGATCGACGAGAAGCTCGGAGTGACAACCTGTGATGTATGAGGGTACAAATACTATATTTAGCGTTTCTAACCACTAACAGGATATTTTAACATAGACTTAAAGCCAATATTCAAAAGTTTCCCCATATCTTATATAACCAGCGACAATCTCTCCACTTTGTCTATATTTTTTTTCAAAAAGAAACCCACCATGCTTCTCACAAATATGCAAAAACACAAGGAAATAAGCAGAACATAACCTCCTCCTTCAAATCACCAACCCCTCCACCTAACCCACACATCCTTCACAACATCCCCCTTGTCGACAACAAAATACCACCCATACCCACTTCCCGCAATACAAGCATGCTGTGGCCAAATCTTCACCTTCATCCCAATTTCCAACTTCTCTCCCGACCCCTTCTCCTTCTCTGCCAGAATACCATGTTCCTGCGATATCCTACTCACAATCCACCCACTCTCCTTCGGGGTTCTTCCAGGTGCAGATAATCCCCAATTCGATACGGCCCCCCAACCAGGCCATTTTTTACCTGGCTCGCGTCCTAGCCCAATGGTACCGACCGCTACGAGTGCTTCGTTCAATCCACCTTCTCCACGACCAGGGTAAACGGAGACCACCTCGGCAAGGATCGAAATCGCGATATCTTTAACCCCCAAAGTGTACGGCGCGGGAATAACCTGAGTTGATAACTGCTGCAAGTCGAGCATAGTGTAGACACCGGCGTGAACCTCGAGTTTGCACCGCTTATCGAGCATGCTCAAGTCCTGTGAGAAAGTCTTTACAGATTCCGAATCCATTGTCATTGTTGTTGCCGATAACGCTGTTGGCGTAGCGCCGACTGAAATGGTCCATTTACGACTACTCTCCTTTGATAATCCAAACTCCTTATTCGCCGAGATCATTGCCAGCTCCCCTGCCTTGATTTCCTCAGAGAGGAGAAGGAATGCATCTGTTGTGTTAGTTACGTTGTAGGAGTGGCCAGCGTGGGAGTAGAATCCTTTAAGGAATATTCTCCCGGTTGTTTCGAGCTCAAGAAAACGGATTCGGTCGAGGAGGGCTTTGAAGGTTTCAGATGTTACTTCGATTCCCGCGCGCTGAGTGCCCATGTCCAGTTTGATGAAGATGGGCCATTGCTTCCCGGTAACAATTGATTTAACGAGTTGTGTGAGCTGGTCGGGATGATCAACGAGGATCGAAATCGTGAGGGATGGGTGAGCGGCTGATAGAGCCGACAGACGGGGAAGCGCCGAGGGTGCAAGTGGTACGCCATATAGGATCTGACAACGGACGTTAGAAACACTCACGTGACTAAATAGTAGACATACTTACATCATTCACAACACCTTCCCTGACCAATGGGACCAATGCCTCTGCCTCCCGAACCGTGGAGACAACCAACTTCCCGCCACTTCTTGTCCCAAGTTGTAACCGAGTTAATTCGGTTGTCTAATTATTATCGCATTTGTTAGACAACACTCCTACCCTTAGTCATCCACGACTGTCTCAAGACGGGAATGATCACGGGTTGCTCAAGAACCAATGATTCACCTGACCCCCTTGGGACTCTGCCGAGGAACAAAAGAGGGGGAATGAATAAAAATTGCGTAATTAGCACTCACCTTATGAGTTTTTACATGTGGCCTAAAGTCCATGCCGAAAGTCTTTGGAGCCTGGAGCATACGCTCACAGTTCCGCTTGAGCACGGCTTCATCGAGAATTGCCGACGGGGTTGGAAGCTCAGAGATGTGTTTGCCGAGAAAGTGTTTCCGCAACTCAGCAGCGGAGGGGGAGGGGTAAATACTGTCGGAGAGTGGAGTGGCCATAGTCACGGCTATATCGTTGCCAGAGTGCTGGGATTCCTCAGTGTGGTCGGAGAAGGCGGGGTAGCTGTGCGGGGGCTGGGTTAGGGTTAGCTTTGGTGTAGCCAAATGGTAAACGCGCGTTTATAGCAGTAGATTCACGTCCCGAGAAACTGGAAAGTTCCCGCTGCTGGGTCTTGTGGGGACACAACGCCTAGTTATACTCGGAGCAGGCGAAAAGAACCTCAAGACAAGATACTGGATTAGCCAATCAGCCCCCCAGTATAGCTAGGCATGGCTAATCAAGAGTCTCTAGCAAACAGTATGTCCAGCTTCTTCCCCCTGCCTTCCCCATAACTCGCCGGATCGCGCGGAGCTGTACCCTACCCTGCAACATTACCTGGCCATTGCACTCCCCAATCGGAGCGGGATATGTAGCCGACTCCTGCACCGGAGACTCGAAGCATATACGCCCATTATGCCACGCAGTCTTTCATACTAGCTACTGGTGGTCAATTCCGCAGGAAGGCTTGAAACACTTCCCCAAGCGAGTCCGGGAAGCTCTCAATTCCGCCTCTAGTAGAATTCTAAATATGTAGGTTGAAAACAGTCACGGCTACACGCAATTATAAACGCGTCTACCTACTATTATTTATATGGCCTCTCAAGACAAGAGGACTATGGAATAGCACCAAACGGAAAAAAAAGGAGCACAGTGGACAAAAAGGAGAAAGTAGGAGTTTTTTTGCGACAAGAATTAATTGTTAATGAAAAAATAAAAAAGTTACATCCCCCCTGGGTGGTCTATATTGGTATCATATGGTTTCTTAGCAACATAGAAATAACTGTTTTGGAAGAATTAGTTTCCATGTACCTAGCTATGTGAATGAAGGGGAAGGGCTCACTTGTTATGATAAACATGGATATGCCTATTAGTGCAATCTCGGTAAGCACCTGCGCACAGCGCTTTCGCCGACTCTCCACTCATACCCAACACTCTCGTGAAAAGTGCGAGCCCGTAGGCCTCAAAACTTGTTTCTAGATTCGCCAAAACCCAGTGCCCTAATTCTTTCAAGTGAGGGTCTTTAGGCCATGGGCCCATTGGTGCGGGCCTGATTTCCTCTTTAATGTCTATGAAACCAGCGTTCGTAAGGCACTCCCTTGCCTTAGTTGGCGCGGTTAGGAACCCCATCATATCAATTGCCTTTATGAAGCTGTTTATGTATTCACGTAGTGGGCAATCTTCAGGGAAGCTACCGTCATCACAGCTTAACCCTATAGCGTGCTCTATTATCTCGACGTGGCCACCTGGCGTAAGATGCCTACGGGGCCATACTTTTATCAGCTATACCGACGGAAAGTAGTTAACCCAGAATAGTAGAAGTTGACCCACTTGTATATCTGTTCTATGTAACGATCCCAATTTCTAATAGACTGACCAAGTAACCGTGAATGGATAAAGTCGAAGTGGTTCTGCGGCACTTTAGGTTAGTTAACCCCCCAAAGGGAAAGTACAAGTAATGAGACGCACAGGCGGGTATGTCCATTCCATTTCTACGTCATCGATTTCAAATCGACAGTTCGGAAGCACCCTAGTCGAGGCACAGACTTTAGAATTCCGTCTCCGAGATATCCGAGAGGGCGAAGAGGGTAGGAGAAGGATACTGACAAGTTTGGTTGGATTGCACTTAGATCAATTCCGATGATTTCTGCTTCCGGATACAGCCTGAAGGATTCCTCCAAAAAGAGCGTTAAACTAAAACCTTTTGATTACGTCTCAGGAAATCCCGGACTACATTCCACCCGGTCCAAAGAATTCTTACTCCGCCATATCTAGCGCCCATATACCCGTTCCAGTACCGACGTCCAAGACTCGCCTCGGAGGGTATTGATCCAAAGGTGCAAGGGTAAGTTTTCCGCGTAGAATCTTGACAAAGATATGATGATGCATATCGAGGCTATAACCCCGGGTTTTATTTAGACACTTGTAAAAGTTTGGGAGAGAAGGATTAAGGTACCGGTCTTGCTCTGTCTAGGAATTGTAAAGTTGGTGTCAGCTTTGTGATCTATCACGGTGGTTATGTGGGTCTTTTTCATGGACATACCTCATCGTTTGGTAAGAAGTACTGTCCTTCTGCATATCTGTGGTATCTCCGCCCTAGAGACACTCTGTGAGCATATGATTGTGTGACAAGATTTAAAATTCCTAGCGGCCGATACTAAGAGAGTGAAAGATGAATAGCATACCATTTTCGTAGGGGTAATCGATGATACTTGGAGTTAGGGAGACACATCCGCTAGGGTTACTACACGTTTGTCAGATAAGTATCCGCACGAAAAAGACCATGAGGCACAGCAGCACATGGCTGGGCCCAGCACTTTGGTTCACCGTGGCTCAGTTGTTCCGGGACCCATATGTGTCCCCAACAAGCCGGCTGCAGGGGGTTTTGGATCACTCACGTCCCGGAATCTTGGTTCTCATCATCATCTCCAGCCTGATAATACTAATACAGGTGTCAGGTTCAAGAGCGGTGGAGAAAGGAGCGTTTCCATGCTGTAACAGCAACGCAATCATCACGATACGATGACTCACCATGCCAGAATCTACCTCAATGTTATTTGCGGGGAGAACGGGCTCGCGTTCAGGGCTTTCGTTACCCATAATCTCCTCCTTTGTCCGATTAGACTAAAGTATAAAGCTACCCAGAAAACAAAGAAATAGGAGCGTCTGGGGCGGCGTAGAGGCTATTTATCAATCGACAAGCCCAAGATGGGACGAACTGTCGAGAAAGAAGCCGAGAGAGGAAGATTAGATGGTGCACAACTTTGAAAGAACACAAGGGCTCAGCACGGAACTATATAGAATCAAACTAGCGGCGTAGCAAGGACAGTGAACGAGGAAGCGGGGTATTGATAGGTAGACGGGCATCAAGCAAGGTGTAACTGAGGCCAGAACGCAGACAGAAAGCCGGCCTCACATATGCAATGCACGAGGCAGTCCCCAGACGCATAGGCTCTCGGGTTTAAAACTCCCCAGCCAGAGACCCCCCATTCCCAGAGAGCACACACGGCATGTTTCACCAGAGACCAAGCTTTCCATCTCCAGTCCCTCGGGACAGGTACCGATGGGAGACTATGGAGGGCGATGCTGGAGACAAATATCCGGGACTCTAGGAGCTGAGACCGTGGGGGGTTGGGTAGTGTAACAGAGCACGAAGAAGAAAAGAAACCTAGCCAGGCCTCATCTCGACTGCATCAGTAACTAATGCAGCTGGCTGTTTATGATATACTCACATGTATCTCCTTGGCTTTACCACCAGACCTAGCTAGCCATTGATTATTTTCTTCTCTCGCATCTTCCTATCAATCGAGGTGATCTTCACGGCATGGGGCCCTATGGACACTAGTCTGTCGCTGGTGCGCTGGGACGCCAATTCTCGCCGTCCTGTCCTTGTAGCAGCTCGTCTTTTGTTTGCGCCCGGCACGTACCTACCTAGGAATGTGTATCAGGAGCACCACAATGCATCATGACTATCCCTTGGCCACACCCACCACATCCTACCAGAGGCTATTTTTATGGGCGTGTTACCCACCCTCTACTCATCATCCTCACCATCCTCATCATCCTCATCTTGCCATCCAAATATCCGGTGTTTCTTATACTCCCAGACATGCTATTTGTTCTGTTTGAGTCCCCCCCGGAGAAAACGACCCTCGCCTTCTATTGGCAGAGTTGGTGGCTTACGGGCAGATGGTACCGTTGATAGTGATACTTGCTGGGATTCCCAGACTCTGGGGCTTCACGGACAGTGTGTCGTTCGATTGGGGCAAAAGCCAATGTCATGTTCTTCCTGAAACCTAAAGCTCAGATGGACCCTTGAAACTAACTAGTAGGTAACCCTAGCCCTGATACTCGCTAACTGGTGTTACGTCCTGTCCTATAAAGCAGCACGGACCCGTCTCATGGGAACGCCTCTGATCCCCTATCGGTAAACGCAAACTGTGAGACATTGCTATAAGATACAGTACTAATCTTGGATAAGACCCTCTTCTAATAAGAAAGACCATGTCTAAGCTAGACTATTAACCAACAGAACAGGTATTTGGGCTTAGTTATATACCTCACGCCTTGGTTAGTCGAATGCCACGATTTTCTAGGGCTCTGGCATACTTTGCGCGGGTTATTACGGTACTATGTCGTGATCTCCCCCACCCGTATATGCATGACAGATCTGTCCAGACCAAATTTGATTTGGCATCGAGCCGGGTCCGTTACTAAGTGTAAGCCTATTGATCGGAGGTAGTACTCCTCTTGGTGAGATAGATAGGGGGTTAATTATTGTCTTATTGCTACTTTTTGGTCCTAAGAAAATTGTGCACAGCGCATCTAAATCCCTAGCCTCATTACGCACTTTTGAACCCAAGAAAATCTTAAGGCGTTGATAGACATCGCCACTAAGGCAAAGTAAGCATATATTGTCGGGACCGCGTGTATCAACACGCTGTTTGTCCTGATTTATGCGTTGGAAGACAGTATAAACGACTGACTGATTTACTTAGGGGCTCCCGGTACCTGGTTAGCGGGGCGACTTTCTTTTGGTGGAAGGGGCGCCCACACCCTCTTCTCTGAAAGGAATTGCTTGAAGCCACAGAAAATTGTGGGGAAAGCCACAATATAACACCTTGTCAAGATGCGGGCACTGCAGCCTGTTGTGGCGCTGGTATCCGAGGAATACCGGGCCATGATTGGAGGGGAGTTCAACAAAACTGGTGTGGGAACATGGGAACAGGGTTTACAGGGTTAGCCCAAGCAACCTTAAGCTCTGTAGATCACTCTTAGGTTTCCGAATATCGGTGCCATCATTTGTTGGATGCGCCGGGAAAGAAAAAGGAACGAAGAACCCTGAGAAAATACTTCGAATAGGGCCCCTCTAGAGACTTAGGGGCGGGTCTTGGTCCGGTATGTGGGGGCTCCTTCCGTGGCTATTCCCCGACATCTCTGTGTGGATCAGGTTGCGGAGCCGAAACATCAATTAACCTTGTGTTCAGCGGCAAGGTATAACTTATAGATATGTCGGCTCTGCCCTCAGCTCCATCTGTCCATGGGTACCCTGAGCATAACTGGCGCCCATCAATGAGTTACATTGGGAAAAGGGGAGCTTAACCAGATACATAGGTATCATGGCTCAACCGCAATCATAACTTGCGCAGCTAATTCCCCAAGCGGTTGAGTAAGTATGTTTCAAGTTGGAAAGAGCCAAGTTAAAAGACGCGCAAAGACAAATTACTGCCTATTGTGTCACTGATGAGTCTTTCCGTCCTATGCTATACACTTGCACAGACGGTCACAAGATTGCTGTGACTGTACCTTCTATCCGCTGGGTTGTCCGTTGTTGACATTGTTGATGTTGACGAAATCGAGAGTCAGGAGAGACACAAAAACAAGGAAAAAGCAAGACTCGTAAAAACACTACAGCAACGTGGTGTGGGCGCTTCTCTCCCCCGCGAATATATGGTAGCAGATCAATAGTCCTGCCGTCGTTTCTAGTCGACAGGGTGAGTAGGTACCACTTTCCCCTCCTGGGCCCCGTTGTTTATCGACAACCCACAACAAGCAACAGAGCAGGGAGAGAGAGCGAAGATGACTACCCAGCAACAACGACGGCGACAGTCTCGACATAGGAGCTACTCGCCTCCTCCGTCGCCTTCATTCCATTCCATGTCGTCTAGTAGTCGAAATGGTAGTGAATATGGCATCTCCTCAGCCCCTCGGCACCCTGTACCATCCATGCAAGCTGCCTTTGAAGAATCTATCCTTGATCTCGAGGTCGATACGAGCACAAATGCGAGTATAACCAACTCCTCTGGGGCGGGTTCTTCCACTTCTCAGGGCTCTCGCAAGCGTCGCCGCCACTCGGAACACCACAGACTCCTTAAGGTCGTCTCGCAGATCGCTTTCGGTATTCATTTACTGCATGCGCGGCTCGCCAAATCTGACCCGGAGGTAGTACGAATACTCCAGTCTCACGTAAATGACATGGACTTCTTTGTCTCGTCAACGATAAACGACTTCCAGATGGCCAAGTCAGACATTAGGCAGAGGCTCAAGCACCTACGGATCCCGCTTGACTCTGGCCGTGCATCTGAGGTTTTCGATCAGATGCTGGAGAACCGCGATTTCCGGCTGGAGATTATCAAGGGGAACGAGAATGTTGAATATGTTATATCACGGACCGCTGTGGCAATGAAGAGCGCTCTGATAGATGTACGGGAGGGGCTAAGCGCAGTGGACGAGCTAGCAAAGTACCTTTTGAGTCTGAAAAAGGGATGGAAGAATACAAATCTAATACGAGTCTACACGGCAATCACTTTCAATGTTGAGCAGTGGTTTACGGGACTTGTGGCATTACAAACCAAAGGAGTAGGATTGAAAGAGGATATTGAGCAGCTACGACGTGTGGTTCGAGAAATCGAACTGAGGACTGGCGTAGCATCTAGGAAGACTAAGGTATAACTTCTACCATCTGTATAGGGTTATGCCTATCCACCTTTTATGTTTTAGATTCTAACATGTCATGTCTGATATAGGACTCAGTTGTTGTGGCAAGCAAAAAATCGGTAAGCTGCTTTCATTTCTTATGATTGCTTAGGTGGTTTTGGGTAGCATGTATGCCCACAATATCTAGTGTTTCTCAATAAAAACATTCTATCAAAATATATCTTTGCTAACAGCCAAACAGTGTCCGAATATATCTGCAAACATCCACAAACCACTCCCTGCAACCCCATCAGACTCTGTCCTCACCGCAATAGACATTCGCCGTCCTAAACCCCGTACATCCAAGAAAACATTGGTGAAACATCATCGTTCTCAGTCAACCGAGAAACGCAAAACGCCTACTATTGTCGTGACGGATGAGGGGCAAGAACCTCCATCAGCTCCGAAAGCTCCGTTGGGTCGTACCATCTCCCAGCGACTCCTTAGTCGCCCACGAACACGGTCAAAGGATACACCTGAAAATGAGCTAGAATTCCAAAAGCAAAAAAGACTGAGTAGGATACGAGCCCGGCCAGTACCAGAGATGTGGCCTGAGCCATTATCTGGGAGGTCTGGAGATGTTTCGGTATGGAGATATTTCTCCTTTTTTTCGTCCCCTCTGGGGCGAGTGCGCAATAAACTGATTCCGGAGGGGCTTTAGGAAAACGAAGACAACCAAGAAGAGACGGAATTCTCATCCAGCCCAGACAATCTCCAAGTCAATAGAAAAGAGTCGAAGGAGAAAGTATTAAAAAGACCACAAAGCTGTATTGTCTCATGACCCTTGAAGACTTTCCATTTCAGTTTTCTCACTTTCACATTGGATGCATTTTTCGTAAATTTTTTTAAACATTTTTTCTAAATATCTCGTTCGCGGTACCTTCTACTTGTCCCCCCTGGGCCGCTCTATCTTGTCGTAGATATTGTTCTTTTCTAATCGTTTTTCCTTTTTTTAATTCCGGACTCGCAACTTTCCTATCGTCATTATTACCACCTTACGCTTGATGCTCGTTTACGCCTACAATCCCTTCTTTTCTCACTTTAAACTTTGGCTCTCTTGACTCCGACTCAAGTCTATCTCAAAGTTTACTTTACCCTGCTTTGTATATTTTGGTGTTGGTGGTTTGTTGATTTGTTGGTGTGGCTTTGAATCTTTTGTTTTTCGTTTTTCACTAGGGGAGTCTGGTGGGCACGGATGCAAAAACGAATATTGAGTTTTTTGAGATTGTCCATTGGCTTGCGGACCGGTACCGACCGTATCTGGTAATCGCGGGGATACGCTTGACCAACCGGAGCGTGGTGCCTGAATAATCCTCGTACAGATCAGGGTTGCTAGCGTTGGTTGGGGGCCGCGAACCGGCTGTTATATCAACTAATCGAAACTAGTATTTACACGCGTCGACCCCAATCGAGAATGATCCTCTACCAATCACAAATTGCGAGTGATGGTTTATGAATATATCCATAGCAGAGGGTTAGGAGTTCTAGAGGAGCCCAAACAAGTGCTAATTAATGGTGAGCATGAACAGCACCAAGCTGTAGATCTACAATACTAGGATTCAGCATCTAGGACCGCCCAACACTTTGTGACTAGTATTATTATATTAACTTCAGCTAAACTAAGGGTAGAACATCCAGTGCCTAGGGGATTTATACGGCTATTGAGTTATAGAACAAGCTAAAGATGTACTGGGAATCGGAAGTACATGTCTCCCGGGTGCTCTTTAGCCCAAAGATCAGATGTCTCTATGGTCAACCCGGTTCCTAGTGCAAGTTCTTCGTCTAACATCTCGTCGTAACTCGATTATTGCTATTTAGGATGGCCTCGTTCCATCACTCGGCCACAGCAATCCTCTGATTAGTAGGGTATCCTCTTTAGCCTTCAATAGAAAACATCGAATAGCTCTATCCTTCCATCAAGGTCTAACCAATTACATAATGAATCTCCTGTCTCTTTCAGTGTTCGCCACCGTCTAGGGTCACAATAGAGGCCCACAGGGGTCCTTCAGTAGTCCTAGGACTGGACGGGCGAGATTCTCCAGGACTACGAGGACCAGAGCCATAGGGACATTTGCTAAGGGATTTTTTGCACTATTCTAGGAGCAAAGTATGTAGTATCTGCTGCTAATCGTACCCTAAGTGGGAGTAGGTAGAGCCTGATGACCGGTTTGGGTAAATAAATCCCTAGTCGGCCTTGGAATCCTGTAGGACAGTCCATAGTCCCCGTTCCTTAAACCCTGGACCACCCCGAAGAGAGGCTGGGATAGAATATAGTCATAGGGCGTCCGGTCCTAGCCTCAGGACGGGCGAACTGCCCCATTACTCTCACCGGTCTCTTTCTCTCTTCTTTCTCTCCCTCACTGTGAGAAGAGATAGGGCCTTCTTTTCCGATACTATAAAGTATAGTGGTCATTGCCAAGACTTGGATTCAGATGCGTTACTGCAAGGATTGTTTCATCCCCTGATGTGAAATCTTGCCTGTTATATGTTACGCACAGCGAGGGTTTCTTCTCGAATGTGATACCACTTAGATCTTCACGAAAAAGAGGGAAATAATTTGTGGAGCTATCATTCCATATTTTTTGCTAGGTTATCTGAGTGAGAAATTGTGCGTGTAAATTGATTAAGATAAAATATTAAACTTGGTTATTTTTGTCTACCTGAGATTAACTTATTAAATTTTGGGTTGACTTAGGTACTATAACTGACAAGAACAAAACAAAATCCCAATGGGCTATCCTCTACATAAAAACCCCCGATAGCTGAACTATCCAATCAAACCTTGTTCTTCAAAGACCAACCCCCTTTCGATACTCTAAGACCGAACATTATGACCGCTCCACCAAATATGCAAACCCCCGAGAATATCATCAAGCCTGTGAATTGACCATGGTACTTATCGAGCAGCGCCCCCTGAACCGGAAGCCCAACCAAGCATCTAAAGGAGTATCAATAACCATATCAGAGAGTAGTGGATAATCAGAGGTATATTTACGCAATAGAAACAACAGCCATATACGCACCCATCCGAATACCAAGATCACCTGGGCTTCCCTTTCCAGGGGGTGTCATATTTATTAACGCCGGCATCATTATGCCGACGAATCCCCCACTGACGAAGCCGTAAAGAGCAGCCATAGCAATGATTCCAGCATGCGATGGGAAGAAGTTGAGTGGAAGCCAGAAACAAAGGACTATTAGAGACGAGAGTGTAACGAGGAATGTGGTGATTGTAAGAGTTCCTTGGGAGTCTGAGATATATGATGGTATGATACGACCGGGAACAGCTGCAGCACTGCGAGCGAGGGTGGGTAGTGTCAGCCATTTCACTCACTCTAGGAGGGATGTTTGAAGGCTGAACTTACTTGAGTATAGAGACTGTGTATAAGGATAGACTTTCGGAGAAGCCCTTCTGGGCGGCCATAAGTGGTAGGTAGTTGATAGGGCCGAACAGACCCAAGCTTGTATAATTATTAGTTATGAGTCAAAAATAGGGGGGGTTTTATTGATAATTTACAATGTAAAGAAGCAACCTATGCAGAACAGAATAAAACCCTGGTCCTTGAATACTGCAAGCCCTGAAGACTCTTTCTTGACCCAACCTTTTGGAGGGATTGGTGATGTGATAGCAAAGATCGAGAATATAAGAAATACCCCCATCATAAGTGCCGTATAGCGGACTGCTCCCGAAAACCCTATTTTTTCCATCAGGGGTGTCAAATAGAGCGGGTAGATAATACCACCTATACAAATACTCAGAGAGTACGTTAGAGATTACCGGCACGTACTCATCGATGGATATATAGAATAACATACCCAAAGAGCCACCAGTCGACACAATACCTAGCGCCAACCCTTTCCTCTTCTCAAACCACAACCCAACCGTAAGAAGTCCAGGAAGAAACAACGCAGACGCCCCAAGCCCGTACACAACACCCTGCGCAAGAAATACCTGCCAGTAGGTCTTACAAGACCCCAAAATTGCACACCCAAACACCGTGATCACCGAGGCGGGTATCACAACACGACGGGGGCCATAAACATCTACGAGAACTCCAACGACTGGGCCTATAAAGAACATGAGGAATAGCTGGATTGTTGCGATCCATGCTATAGCGGACGAGCTGTGGTCGGATAAGAGCGTGGTTTCGTAGTGGTATTGGAAAATACCGCAACTATAGGTTTTTAGGGTGTGTCAGTGTGTATAGGTGTTAGTGGAGGGGTTAACTCACGCATTGAGGAAACCAAAGGAGCAAAATTGGGTGAAGAAGGCCCCGGATACACATAGCCAGGCTTTGAAACCTCCATCAATTGGTATAGGTGGAGTGGATTCATCTTTAATGGTGTGTGTTGATTGGTTTTGGGACTTTGAGGGGTCCTGCTGCTCAAATTCGATAGCTCTATCCATTGGTAACGGTAGAAATATAATGCAATTAAAGAGAAACTATAGACTTGATATTTTAGAAAAATATGAGAGAAGAATGCAATAGAATATATACAATTACTATTCACGCTATGAAGTACCTCCCCCCCTCTGAAAAAAACACTATCGTAGTCCAAAGTGGAGTAAAATTCCACCGAATATTCTCAAACGTGACACCCCTACAATATTGGCCAAAAAAAGAAATAAGGAAAATATACTTTAGGGGGTAATATTCCACCGAATTAACCTACCCCCCCCGCCTGCTATGGTTATCTGATCGGTCGATAATGACTCGTGTTGCAGGGGTGTGTGCTGCGGACTGTAGTTTCTCCGGGTGGGGGTACCCTTGTATGATCGGATCTAGTAACTTTATCTATGCCGTAATCTGATCATTTGATATACTGCTTTGGGTGTGCTGCAGATTATTATCAGTGGAAGTGTGGCACGCAAGGCCAATGACCTTGATTGGCCTTCTTGATCCTCGGCGATCAGTATTGGCTGTAAAGCCCCTGCTAATAACCCATGTTTCCACCATAATTCTACCGGAAATTGTAGGGATCTGAGCCAGCGGAGCGAGGTGCATTTATTTGTTAAGCTTCCAGTTGACTGGTGTGCTTTGGGAAACTGACGCGCGGCTTGGGGGCCGGATAGTAATTTGTTAACACAGCATTGGATGTGAGGACGAACCACTACTAGTAATGGAGTACAGTTTCCTGTAGAATCATTGTGGGAAAATGGGCTATGAGCAGGGGTTCTGTAACCAATACTGACGCTGGAATCTTCACCGGGAACCAAGGTGACCAATCAGGATAGCCTTGCACGCCACACTTCCACAATAACCCTACTAGAAACTACAAGATATTAGTAAGTCCTTAAATAGGACCACCAAGATCGATTGGTTGATAAATAGGGCTAGGTTTACATTAAGCAGCGCTCCCCTAACCCTGTTAGTCGGACTCTTTGGCTGATTGTATTTTCCGTCAAGATTCGACTGCCTTAATCCATACACGCTGCCATTAATTTGCCTATATTATAGAGCTATGGAGCCTTGCCGATTCACTCCATGAGTTTGATGAGAGAACAAAACGCGAACCCTGCAATTTAGTCACCACAAGTCACTCGAATGTCTATATTGAACAGCGCTACCTAAATAGGTATATCAATTACTAAGAGTAGGCTTCTATGTTGAGTAGTATGCCAATTAAAACTGGAAGAAACATTCAAAGAGCAAACACGGAGTGTTTAGTTTTATAAGTTGTATGAAAATTATAGTCTAAGTAGTATAGTAAGATTTAAAGTAGTGTGGTCCACGAGGCCGCTCGAGGCGAGGTAGGAGAGGTGGTCTCGAGGTGCCTCGGCTTTGTAGGCCTCTGGCTTTGGCTCGCCTTGGGTATTAGGAGTCTGGCCTCGGGGTACCTCGAGGATCCTTGAGCTATAGAGCTATTAAATAGTCCACTACAAATTATCTTAGTCTAGTTCCCTGCTATTAAGTACTACCTTATTACCTATTTTATGGCCTTCGAGTCAAGCTCACTAATAGTGGGTGATGAATTGTGGTGGAAATGACCAAGGTGACTTATTTTACTCCTACTAGAACCTGTGATCTTTTATTTAATTTATTATTATTATTTACCTCGAGCCACCTCGAGGCGAGCCCAGAGAGAAGCCTCGAGGTACCTCGACCTCGTGGCCCCCCGGCCTTGCCCCTCCTCGAGGCCGATACCTCAAGGCGAGGCCCGAGGCGCCTCGGCCTCGTGGACCACACTAATTTAAAGCTTAGAAATGTATCTCATCAGACAGTAACTTTGCATGTAAAAGATAAACCAACATAAGTTGAGAATGGCAGTTATTTATTCAATATATCTCTTAAGATAAGTACCCCCCTAGGAAACATGGCAAGATGACTTAATGGGCACATTGGGGTCTAGCCAGCACACTAGGCGTTTGTTCTAGATAAGAAACACCAATATTTGCTGGTGGCACAATTCTCCTCCGAGTGATAATTCATGATCATATTAGTGAGTCTTTTAACACTATATAGACTTTTATAAAACAATCTTGTTTTATTGGTCTACTCGTTAATACCCTTCTAGGCCTCAACAGTTTGTAAAATCACATTACTCTGAAATAGGCAAGAAAGAGCAGATTTTATCATGTTCTCGAATTGGAGCTACAAATTGACTAAACCCCCATCCTAACCCTCTTTGTACCATCTCCCTTACAACATCAACCTCGACCCCACCCTCCACCAATAGCGGTAAAAGATCACGAATCACAAAACTGTGGCAAAATATACGCTCAAAGCCACTGCTTATTCCCAAAGTGGGACAAAAAGGCACCACTATCCTTCGGACTGACCTTTGCGATGGTTTCCAACTGATGTCTCACAGACTCCTCGGGAGTAATCATGCCAGCAAAGTCAGGATTATACCTCCTGAAGCCGTCTTCCATCGGGACAAGAGACTCCTTCTGTTCCTCGGTGACTGTATAACGTTTTAGTATATTCTAATACCACTACTAGTAGGGGGGATGGTGTTTTTTTTTTCACTTACGAGGATCAACAGATGTATTGACATAACCTGGGCTTATTGCCAAAAATGTAAATCCCTGCGACTTATACTGAATAGCATACTTCCACCAGATTGCGTTTGCTGCAACTTTGGATATGATGTAAGGGATGTGAAGAGGGTTTTCGGTGAACTCGTTGAAGGCTTGTTCTGCAAGTCCGGTTGAAAGCAAGATGGCCTTCTTTTGCGTACCGGCTTCAAGGAGCGGGAGAAAGCTATTCGTCGCTTGGATTACGCCAACTACGTTGGTATCGAACTAGAGAAATAAGTCAACTCTAGTTCAAGCGGGGGGAGGGGGGGGGGGTTATTTGGAATCTACGGAGATGAAGGGAAACTTACGGATTTTCCGAGGCTCTTTAGCCTGTCTTCGGTTGTGCTTTACTCTATTGTTAATAAAGATACATCGCGTTGTGGAGGGATGTTTAGGAGACATACAATTCGGTAAGTGTGAAGGATGTATTTTCAGTGTCGACGATAGCCGCATTATTAATCAATACGTCCAACTTCCCTCCAGTGATTTTTGAAGTCTCTTCTGCTGCAGCCTAGTGGTTTTTTTTCAGTTCATGTGTTAGCTGGTCTGTGTATGTTCACTGCGAATATCTGAGTGAAATAAGTACTACCTTAAGAGCGGCGCTGTCTCGAATGTCGGCTTCGATAATATGAACGTTGGGTCTTCCGAGAGCTTCCAACTTTTGGGCAGTGGCCTTCTTTCTGACGATTGCAATGGCTGTGTTTTTGGGATCCGCGCTCTAATATGAATTAGTGGATAATCATTGGGATAGTTTTCTAGGTGCTGCACTCACAATTTGGTTGATAAACTCGAACTACAGAAGAATAATTAGTATGATCAATCAAGAATCATCTTTGGTAGAAAAGGCATACCCCAATTCCACGAGCTGCTCCAGTGACGACGTATGAAGACATATCTAATTTTTTTGTAAGAGTAAAACTTTGGTAGTTTTTTTTTTTCGAATTGAGAGGTTTTCTGTAGGGATTGAGATGGCTTATATTGTCTGCGAGTTGTTTGCTGCGTGTTTGCTGTGAATGAAGTCGGTACTTGGGGAAATGCCAAAGGGTATTTATACAATTTCTGACCTCTATGAAGCTCAGCAGGCTAACTTCCATTTTAGATCCTATACTATTAAAAGTAACTTCGAGAAAATTTAGTCTCAAAGTGTACAGACCGCTTGAGTAGATTATTCAGACTACGTTAGGATTCACGATTTGTAATGTTTGTGGGAGGGGGACTTGGCTTTTACCCGGGTAATGTGAGTTTGTCAGCGCACCGGTGCTAGATATTAATCATGTCCGAACAACGTAGGTTTCAATTCGTACTAGCGCGCCTGCTGACATAGCTGTGTTAACAAATATAGCGATTAATCTGGGGACTACGAAATAGCTACTGGTTAGAATAATTGAAGATCATTACCCATTTGGTAAATGAAGCTTACGCGGGGCATGCGAGGGTTAGGCACAGAATGTGCTTCTGTTATGCTTAAATTGGTCAGCCGCCTATCGTGCTGTTTGACTACCGGCTCGATCCGGGTGATCTGCCGCCTGAGATGCATGTCAGCTTCATCATATATCACTCAGTGGAAACGACAGATGGGCATATTATTGAGTTGTGCATTGGGTTATAACTTGGATGAAGCGAAGCCAAAGGATTGAATCGTGGTTGTGATTGGCTGCCTAATCCGACTAATGAGCCCCGATTCCACCCTCCCAATCTAAAAATCCACCATCGGAGAGTAAGCTCCCTAGTTGGTTTGTAACATACATGTAACTACAAAGAAGCAATCCTATCATATTTAGGTAGGTTTCGAAAGGTAGGGTCTTACCTAGGGTTCAAGACTAGGATTGTTTAGAGCCGCCTACGGAAGAGTACTAGAGATCGTCTGGATTACGCAATTTCTCTAAGCCAGTACCAAATGTACAGAAATCCTAATCCCAAGCCGAAATCACAATAGTCGGATCCATTCGGGACTTGGAAAACATAAGCGAGCATTAAGCCTCTTATCCACATGGTGATAGGCCTGTCGTTATTTACTAAGTCGTTAGTGGCGTTCGGTCAAGAGGCAAAGATCACAGTAAAACAGGGTCCCTTCTAAAAGCACATCCTCTTCGAGGAAGGTTCCAGTGATGAGAGACGCGGTAGATAACAAACGTATAAAACACAAAGCACAACTGCATGCAGCATTGATGACCCACTGAGATTCTGAGGCTATGATCTGTTGTACCCTTCCATCTACTTGGGGATAGAACACCGTGGATATGCTATAGATCTATGAGGGACTTTCTCAGAGTTGAGCTATCGTGTGACTATCTATGTCTACCTAGCTACTTTTACTTAGTCATTATCCGGCCTGAGCCGTGCGTTCGTGATTAATAAATTTTAGGATAAAGTAGTATATTAACAAGATCGCTGGCATATCATACTGACGTTTTAAATGAGGCTAAGAATAACAAGTTTTCCACTCCTAAGGAGTCTAGGAAGCAACTGGAAAGCCATAAAACCTATAATGAAAATAAGTCCACCGTGAGAATAGCCAAAATAGAGCTGAAGCACTTAAGCCGAATAATGGAATAACGAAAGACATAAAAACCGCGATACCAGAATTAACAAAGTCTAAAATCTGGCGTTCAAATATAAAAACGAATGATAGAATAATCGTAGCTAGGACACAGAGATAATCATACGCTGAGAAGATATCCCCGTAAGGAATAAAGAGATCTTGTGTGAAAAGATCCCATTCGTTACGAAAGAAAAATAAAAGTGATGCGGATGTAATCATAATGGCGTTACTTAAAGACAAATATCGTGATCCAACACCCGGTGACCTTGGTGTGAGAGGCAGTCTTAGTGCCCCAATCGATGGGGGACAGCATCCGTAGTCCTCTTGCCGCTCCTGTCTCTGACGACTTGTCCTCCTCCTATCCCTACAGACATACTGAACAGCCCTCCGATACGGCTCATTATCTCCAATATCTTGCCCCGTGTGAACCTCATCTGCGTCTGGAACATCGGTAGATGGAAAGTTAGGGGTGCTGAGACAAGCACTAAGTGACATTTCTTCAGTTACTTCCCCACTTTCGACCAGAGCTCGGAACTCTGCTTCCTCTGCGTCTAAAAGCTCTACCAACTTGCCTAGTCCTGCGGGGTCCCTGTGAACCCATGCGTCTCGTGGTGTCTGGAGTAATCTTGCACATCCGTAGGTATTGAAATGCATCTGCCGGTCTGCATCCTGGTCTGGCCATGAGCCATGGCAGAGCGCCTGGAGATATCGTGAGAGTCCACGCATCCCGTCAAGTGGAGCGGGTAAATCTACAACATATCCGAAAACGAGCCATTCTATCATCTGACCCATCTCGCCACGCCAACGTTGCCATTCGCGCCAGCTGTAGCCTGGGTGGGATGGATCTTCCGTGCCCTGATGTGGGCGTATTGCGAAGCGCATCTTGCGTGGTGTAAAGCCGTGGGATCCGGGCCAGATATCTAGATTCCTATACCTGAAAGTAAGGTCGCTGTGCTGGATATTTTGCTGTGCTAGAGCCCTCCCCCCTGGCCCGGGATCTTCCAAGCGGAGCCATATCTATTCTACAGTAAGCAGGTTATATTATATGTGAGGGTTGAGTAAGTTTAGTAATTGTTTTACTTACCTTAGCCCATAGCCAATGCCCAAGCTCGTGAACGACGGTTTGGAATGCCATGAGTAGTATATGACTAACTTCCATCTGGTACCGTCCGTTTTCAATCCCATCGAAAAGCGCAGCATTGAGGTTGATATTATTCTCATCTATATCCTCTCGCGGGGCACTGCCATAAACAGTATCTGGCAGGCTTCTGGTAATCACAACCTTAGGGAAAGCTTTTGACATCCAAGCAATAACTAGCTCAACTATTAAGGGATCTATGTTAGTATAAAAACATATAAACATATAAAGGTGAAAATAGCCATGGGACGTTGTGTATGGAAGTTGAACTGACTTTCATCTACGGTAGGCGGAGCCTCATTAACCAATTCATCCGGGCTAAAATGACCATAACTACCAGGTGGTGCCCTGAATACGACCACGTATCTCCTTGCGATACTTGGATGCGTAATCATTTCACGAACCTTTTGGCATAGCTGATAAATATAGTGAGATTTGCCAAGATGCGAGATCTCTTGAGTTTCAGGCGCAATTCTAGTATCAATGATATTCAAATCGGGCCAGCTATCTTGGTTTTGCAGGGCGGGATTTGTGACTGGTGTAGGCTCCATCAAGAACCGACAGCTTTCAGGCATGGGGAGATATGTGTCCGCGGGTGTATCCCACAAGTACTTGTAAGGGTCTGGCTCAGGTTGCGTTGGAATGTCCCCAATACTCATTAAATTAGTCATCCCGGCTTCGGCTGCCAGAGACGCATTTCCAACCCGAGATACTAGCCTTTGAATCAAGTCATCGTTACCAACTGGGATTATCCCAGGCTGGGGAAGAAAACTGCCTTGTTTTATTAAAGGGAGAGGCCTACGAAGACCTACCGTACTAGGTGTTTGCTGCCCTGGACCTCCGCCGATGAATGGTAATGTTTGGAAAACGGCCCCGCTTTCCCATAATGTATCTAGGTCTGCATCTGAGGGATCATTATCCTCCACCCTCTCAAGGCCAGGTTCGATATCTGGTGGTGGCCGCACTGGATCGGGATAGAGCGTGTTCCATGGTAACCCCTGAACTCGGTTTTCAATCTCGGTAATAATGTTGGCTGCATCATTCCGATGATTATGATACGCGTGATCTTTTATCTCGTTGAGAAAGTCGTGGAGTACTAAGCACATTGTGTTTTCTGCAAATTGCTCTGCTTGCTCTTGGTATCCAGCATCAAGTATTCCTTGATACTGTACAAGCAGAGGCACTAGTATGGTACAGAAGTGTTCAGGATCTGAGAAGTTGAGACCCCACTGTTGGAAGCTTTTGTTGAGTAATTCTTGGTCAAATACAAAACGATCCGGGTAGTCTGCAAAAAAAAAAAAGATGTTTATAAGAAACAGAACTAAAAGAAGCCAATGATGCTAAAGAACTGAGGGAGCGAACCTGGATCCTCGACCCATTCGTCTTCTTCATAAGCAGATCCTTCTTGACCTTCGTTACCCCGATCCTCAGTACTCTCATCTGGACCTGCCGGAAGCCCCGTTCGCTCTAAAAACTGACTCCAAATACTACCCCTTAGAGTATTATGTGCCATTTTACCCTCGGGTATCTTTCTGCGGTCGACTAAACGTCTGTTTATCAAATACCGGTACCGAGTTTACCTATTTCTTGTCGTTTGGTGATGTGGCTTGCCTTTCAGTTTTCCATGAAGTGTTTTTGACGAAGTAATTTGTACCAGCGCCCATTATGAACTCTTTAGTATTATGCGTTGTCGCTAACAAAAGGGTCTCTCAAGACTAGGCCTAATAAACTGCGACATTTAATCCCTTTGTCTAATCACACCCTTTAGTGGGATTTTTACCAACTAATGAGACCGTCCTTTGTTAGTCCCCTCTTTGTCCTTTTTACATCTCTTCAGCTGTTTCTTACTGTGTTGATTCTGGTCTCAGGCAGCTATTTAGATGTTACAGATGGAAGACTTGGTTAGTTATAGATGCGGAATATAACACTACACATTGTTTCCATTTCTCTCATTGCTTATTTGTTCGTGCAACTTTCCTAAGAGAGAGGATGAGGAATAATCGCTTATAATAACTTATCCTGACCTTTGCTTTAACCGAGAAATTATTCAAAACCGCCGTTGAGAGTCTGTTGAACAAAGAGGTAGCTTGGAGGTCACATGACCAAACAGAAATATTTGAGGTATGAACGCTTACACAGATAGCCTAATTATGTATTTACTCTGTTAATAGAATTATCTGAATATAAATTGGTGGTGATGCCTGCGCACCGGCCTAAGTAAATACGCAAATCAGTAAAAAAGAGTTATCGCTAGAACTTTGACCTGCTTTAATCTACCTATGTTAATACTAGTTAGACGTACTGCGAGACTAGCTAAACGGGGGGTTTATCGAAGCGTGTGGAAACATCGAGTGCTCCGAAATCAAAACCCTCAGGGAAACTTAGTTTTTTTTTTGTCAATCGATTGAGTTTTAGAGTGATAAACCACCGGTAAAACGATAAGAATACATTGTCAAAACCCCTATGCAAGCAAACTCCTTCCCCCCAGCCTAGACCACACGCTCAATACTACCCTCCTTTACCGCAGACGTTTTACCCGTGTTATCATTCTGGATCTATTTTTTGTATCAGTGACTGTGCTTCTAGCTAATCAATATAAAGACAATTACCTCGTAGCGAGGGTCTTGTGCAGACGCATTCACAGTCACACCAGTCGAGCCAGCAGCATCAGGTTTAGTAAGGACCCTCATGATCCTCCCGGTACTCGTCGACGTTCCAGAGGAACCTAGTAGCGAAAAAAAAAAATATTAAATTATAGATATGACAAGGTTTGGTGTGGAGCACTTGCCTCCGATCGGGTGGTATTCAACATTCTGGCCTTCCTTGAATTTCTGGTCCATGGTTGTGATTGTAGGATGGTGTTGAAGGTTGAGATATTCGTATTATCTATTCAGGTGCTCGTTGTAGTGTTTGTAAGGTTGTGAGATAGAGAGATATTTTTTATATCACCCCCCCCCGAGGGTTACTTCTTTGTGGTCAACGTCATGTAATGATAGTTGCTACGTGAATACTCGGAGATTACTTCCACTGCCCAGGTGGTAATATTTCTAAACAACCGGGTGACGTGGGTTTAACGTAGGTTTTGTTATTGTAAGAGAAATCTTGACGCAATCGTTTAGATGTAGATAGTCAGGGGTTCAGTTTATAAAAGTCGCTCAGACGGGCATTGCCGTGATATTCAAGCGGTACCCCCCTTTGCCGGAGATGTAAGCCGATTGTTAGTAGTTGCAGGTTGTACCCGATCGGAGGGCGTAGAGATGGAACACTGGGGCGTGAGACATGTACAGCCGTACCCCTTGAGCTAGAGACGCGGAACGTCAAATATATACTAAACCGGACTTCCGGTACGAGGGATTTCCGTAAGCGTTGATGACGTCATGACGCGATCATGCACCAGAGACATACATATTGGTTCATAGAGCGGGCTGAAGCCACTCGGAAGTCTCGTTCTGCTCTAGTTATGTTTGGGGCTTGGAGGTGGATAATCCTGTAATTTCCTGGTACCGAGTGATATTTTATGTTCTTCGAGTAGAGTAACTGACTCAGTACTCGGGCGCGACTACCTGAAATTCGGTAATGCCATAACGTGTCATTTCTAGGGTGCATGTAGTTGACTCCAGAATTATAGTTAGCGTGTATTAGCCAAATAGGTCGTAGGTATTAGCAAGGTATTGAGAAACTTCAATGAAGCCCATCAACTCACAAATTACTGCTTATAAACATAATTATAAGAGAGGGTTCCACATAGTCAAAAAGTACTCACAAAGGAGGACTAAGTCTCAAGCTATAAGACCCACGTACTGTGGAACATGCTAGTAACGAAGGGCTAGTGCCATAGGTAATTATGACACCTGGTCCCTAAGAGGATTACACAACCCTCTTCTCTCTTTGAATAGCTCCTCTCTTAGTGTTAGTTATCATCACAATTATTAGTCGTCTTTCCTCTCTTCGATTCTATTTTAGTGACACGAAGCAGCCCACAGTACCCCTGGCGAGATGCTCTAAATCATAGTTAGGCTAGATACCAGCAAGGAGCCTTGGTATACATGTCTAGAGCAATTATAAACCCACGCTTTCTTGTAGCTTTTCTATTAAAGATACATGACAGTCAGATGCCCTAAGATTGCGACTGTTACATCTATCTAAAACTACATGTGTAGCTTCTTGCTGACATGATCTACTCTCATGATACGCTTACGTAATGTGCCAAGCATGCGCATGCAGTCTCAATCTTGGGGTGGTACGTGCACATAGCTTATCATAACCTCATCCTTCAAGTTCATAATTCAATCTTCAGATAAGTTTATTTCTCCCCATTGCTTTACTATTTTTCGCCATTTATCTAGTATTATCAACTAGCCCCAGTTATTTACCCTCAAGCTTGTACGTGCTGCTAACGCTTCGCCTATAGTTTAAGGAGACTGCTACGATGAAAGGGTTAATTATTTTATATGCGATGTAACTAGTATTCTGCGCTTCTAAGTTTTAGAATTATATTATCTTTGCTCCCCTAGCGAAAGAATTGGTATTGTTATTGGTCTGATCATGTATAGGGTTAGGGCTACGATGAACGGATAAATATCTTTTGTTTAGCCTATTACCACTACTCGTAATCTCATGACTTTTGTAGAATAGACTACTATTGCATACAATACAAAATATTAGGCTTGGTGCAGTTCTGTATGGTATGCAATAGCAGTCCATTCTGCAAACACGAATATGCGAATTACCCTATCAAGTAATTTTGGATATTCACAGCTTTGTCCAATAAAAGTGATAGTAATCCGACTTGGTGGAGCAAGGCTGCGAGTTCGGTAACTGTTGCCACTTTAGGTTCAATGACATGTAAACATCGTGTAGCTCCGCTCTAAAGCCCCGACCAGCTAGGTATCGGGTAGTTTTGATCCTCTTCAACCAATATGGCAGACCCATTCTCGCTAGCAGCATCAATAGCTGGTCTGATCGTCTTAGGCACTCAGACCTCCAACCTACTCTATCAGTTTATTGGAAGTATTCGTACCGCCCTCGACGATATCCGTAGTTTTGGGCAAGAACTCACGGAGCTTTGTTCCCTCCAAAAGGCTTCAAACAGCGCTCTATAATTATGGTAGTCAGGGGTCAAGTAATCATGTGGGATTATTGGCAGACCTTGAGCTTGAGCCTGATAACTGCAGGATAAGCTCTTGAAGCTTCAGCTCTTGGTGAAGGAGTATGGAATAAAGGATGGTGGTGAAGCGTTGGAGGATGTGGCGATGGGCATTCAAGGAGAAGGAAGTAATGGTATTAAAGACACAATTAGAGGCTCATAAAGCGACCTTGAATATGGCGTTAATGATTGTGACCTAGTCAGTACATACCAAAATATCTGTTTTGAGCTATGCTGATGGGTTGTAATTATTATTCAGCACCGATTTTGCTTCGTTCAAAGATTTGTAAAATAGGATTGAGGGGGCCGTAAGGGAGATAATTGGATGGTTGATTGGTTTTGGAGATGGCGAAAGTACCGCGGTAACTAATGATAATACAAGTTTTTTTCTTAATGGATGTCTTTCTAGCGCTAGCGGTCGGCATCCCTAACACTACAAAGATGTCTTGGCATAGATTCAAGGCAAGGCCCCACACAGGTAGCCCTAGGTCCTAACCTAGACACAATACCCCAATGTTCTACCCCGCGCAGTAGGTATGTGGATATTGGGGGCATAAGCTCTAGTCTAACATCTCGAGGTCCTACCCCGATACCCTCGAATCTGAGACAAGACCTCCCATCGGTAACGATGGGCCCTAGCCTAGACACAATACTCCAAGAGTCTGCTTCGCTCCTAAGCTCCAGTCCAATATCTCGAGATCCTATGAATGAATGAATGAATGAATTTATCATTTAAGTACATGCAACCCTTAGGTTATGGTACCCGCACTAAAATCCACAAAAAACAATAAAAATGACAAAAATAAAAAATAAAAATAAAAACACAAACGCAAATGCTATCTCCTTTCTACTCTCTCTATCTCGAGATCCTACACAAATAACCTCAGCCTCCACCCAAGGTCTGATATCTCCAGGTCCTAATAATATACCCCCAGATCCAACTCCGACTTGGATACACCATGACCCTCTTCCGGACTTGGTAGTTAAGGACTACATTCGGGTATCTGAAGTCTCTCGGGGATTTCCGAGTTTCGCTCGGAATCGGGTTACTCAGGGTCCCATGTCGGGACATCAAGGCTCCATTCCGGTACCTCTAGACACGATAGGTCTAGCTAGTTAGAAAAATATCGGGGGAGGGGGGTATACGGACTGAGTTAATTTTCTCGGGTTAGTTTTCTTTGGCCTGGGTGTGGCTAGAGGGGACGTATCATAGTTAGACGCGAACACTTAGTGAGATTAGGATGGACTAATCGTGGTGTTTGATGGGAATCATAGAATATGGTTCTACATATTAAGTATATATGACTACACATAGTCACCCTGAGTGGTTATTGGGCATTTCTCTCATGTTACCACGATTAACCCCACGATCAGATTAGATCCACACAGCACATTATCTAATCAGATCCCCCACAAATAAATCGCGAAAAGCAACCAAACAATTTTGCTACACTAACCGCGTCGTCTCGAAAACTTCACCCCAGCCACACCTCCAACAAACACACCTCAAAGACTCTCCAAAGACTCTCCAAACACTTTCTCCGATGGAAATCCCGCAATTGTAGATTAACTACTGATAACCGCTCTCTACTCCCTCGCCGGCGTAAGCGCAATGCGTCTCCAGGTTCACATCATCCCTGCGCATGCCGTGCCGACAGCTGCACCGGTAACTACGTTTCTCGAAGTCGCGTCACCTACGCTCACCCTAGAAGACTTGTCCATCTCCATCTCCAAACGATATGCAAGGCTATATCCACACCGTCCGTAGGTTTCTCCTAAGCCCACACTCTCGCTTCGGCACACACCTCTCCACAAGTTTATCGCTTTAACACATCCCATCCTTTATAGTCTCCTCCGTATCGACAGACTTCAGGATGCATCCCAGAATGATCTCGATCTCTGCTATACAGTCTCGGATGTATTCTCCGATAAAGCTTCAGACAATCTCAATTCGATTGTGCGGGTTATCCAAGCATCAACCCTCCGTGAATCTTCCATCCCCCCCGAGTCGGGACTACGGCCTAAATCATTCGTGAGAGGAAAGAGAGCGAGACCAGCACTGCTGGAGGATGTAAGGGAGGCTAGCAACGAAAGTGGTTCACACCATTCTCAGTCGTCAATACGGGAAAGGAGCAAGAAGAGGCAGAAAAGGGATGATTTCGTGGTAATGGACAGTATGGACGAGAGAGAGGATGATAGTCATATTGTTAAAACCTGGAATGGACCTATTGAGGAATTATCAGATGACGATGACGAAGTAATACACGAGGAGCCGGAGGAGGTGGAGATAGAGGATGATAATGAATCGTTTAAAGATGCGCTCATGGGGTCCCCTGAGAGGTCTCATAGTTCTGCACGGTTAAGTCCATCGCTGGGCGCACGCACACCCGAGCCCACACTCCCCCCAGCACTTCCCTTTGTACCTGCGAGCCCGGAGGTGCACGTAACAAGGATTACAAAGCTTTACTCGGCTGGGGAGCTACTCCCGGAGGTTAAAGAAGAAGAAGTTCCTACCTCATCAGCGTTTATAAAATTGGCTGAAGTTACAAAGACAGTCCTCCAACCTCGACTTAACGGCTTCTCACAGAGTTCTGTCTTGACCCCGAGTGAGTTACGGCAGAAACGCAGGGCAAGTCGGTCATCGATTACTTACTCATCTCCCAAGAAGCGCAGTGTCTATTCAGTTCCGGTTTCTAGTGATGAGGAGGCTCTGAATAGCAACCCGACTCCCAGCTCCGCTACTAAGCGCTCCCGCCGCAAGCCTAGCATAATAAGTGAAACAGAATCCTTGGTGCAAGAGGGCGAGGCAGATGATGAATCTAGCCAGCACGTATTAGCTCGCAAGGCTGAACGTGAATCCGAGGACGCCGAGAGGGAAAGGGTAGCTAAGGAGGTCGAAGCGAGAGAGAGTGAGAGCGAGAAGCAGGCAATAAGGGAGGAGAGAGAGAGTAGGGAACGGGAAGCGAAGGAGAAGGAGGCAAAGGAAAAAGAAGCGAGAGAGAGGGAGGAGGCTAGGGAGAGGGCGGCAAGGGCAGCTGAGGAGAGGGAGAGAATTAGAGTGGAGAATGATAGAGTGGAGAAGGAGAGGCTGGAGAAGGAGAGGCTGGCGAAGGAGAAAATGGAGAAGGAAAGATTGGCGAAAGAGAGAGCTGAGAAGGAAAGGCTGGAGAAGGAGAGATTAGCAAAGGAGAGGATCGAGAAGGAAAGGTTGGAGAAGGAGAGACTGGCAAAAGAGAGGGTCGAGAAAGAGAATCAGAGAGTGGAGAGCGAGAAACTAGCTGCAGAGGAAGCCGAAAGGAAGAAGGTTGCCCAAGAGAAGGCTGCCAAGGAGAAGGCTGATCAAGAGATAGCTGCTCAGAAAGCTGTAGAGAAGGCTGCCGAAGAGGAATTGGCTTCCCAAGTAAAGGCTGCCGAGGAAAAAGTTTCTCGAGAGAAGCGGAAGCTTGAGGGGGCTAAACGGAGGAAACTTGCGGAGGAGAAAAAGGTCGCCCAGGAAAACGCTACCCAGGAGAATGTCCCTCAAGAAACTCCCCAGCAAAAGACCACCGAAGACACCCCAGACACGAAGAAGAAAAGGACAAGGAGTACCACAATCAAAGAGAAAAGAGAACAAGAAGCTCTCGAAAAGCAAAAACGTCTCGAGCAACAAAAAGCCGACCGCGAAGCTAAAAAGAAGGAAGCCGCTGAAGAAAAGGCACGCAAAGCCCAAGAGAAGGAAGAAGCCAAAGCAGAGAAGGAGAAAACCAAGGCTGAGAAAGAGAAACAGACTCGGGAAGCCCGAGATCTTGCAAGAAAGGAGTCCCAGGCCGATATAGAGAGGGAGCCCGAAACCTCCTCGAATGAGAGTGAGACGGTTCTTCCAGTTATTCCCAGCTCTGCATTGAGGCGGAGTAACTTGAGGGGCGTGGTTGTTAGAAAGCCAACCAGAGTGTCTTTTGCGGATGAACATTCCACGGCAAGTGTAACTCCACTTGCCTCAAGACCGACAAAACAGACGCCGATTTTACCACCGGGATTCAAGCCATCTAACACGAACCAGGCAGCCCCAGATTGGGTGAATACTAAAAAGACACCACCAGCGGCGAATGCAGAAGTGGTGGAATCTCAGACTATGAATGGGACTTCAAAAAACACACCTGCGATTTCTACAGTAGAAGTAAAGGGTACAGCAGAACCGAGGACTAGAGCAGCGAAAGGGCTAAGATCAGGAAAGGCGACTTCCCCGGTCACAAAGGTCAATGGCAAAACCCAAGTAGTCCCACCTGAGAAATCGGTGCCTGCTGATAAGCACGATGCCAAGAAGTCCACTGTACCCAACTCCCAGTCAGGCTCAGAAACTGGTTCTGAGACTGAGACTGAATCCGACGACTCAACCAAGAAGGCAACCCTAGCTACTCCAACTCCAGGCACTAAAAAGAACACTAGAGCTACTTCTAAAACTCTCCCACAGAAAGATGCAGAAAGTTCTAACACTACCAAACCCTCCCAAGCTCCAAAGGCCCAGCCTCTACTAGCTATCCCAAAGGCTACAAAGCCAAAAGCCAAAACGGTTGTAGCCCGCCACGCAGAGCCATCATCCGAAGCACCACCGAAATCACCTCTCCCGCCCACATCTGCTCAGAAAGCCTCAACCCAGAGCGAAAGTGGCACAGATACAGAAACAGGGTCTGAAACAGGATCTGGGTCCGAGTCTGGGTCTGAGTCTGGGTCCGAATCGGAGTCTGGGTCTGAATCTGCATCCGAGTCTGAATCTGAATCCGAGTCTGAAGAGGAAAGGCCAACAGTGGCAAAGACCCTCTTTAGTAGTCGCACAACCCCGTCTTCCGTACGGCATTCCCTAAGCCAAAGTGTAAGCATCAATGGAAGCCAGCGTTATAAGAGCTTGTCCGATATGGAACTAGATCCGATCCCGGACGTGAGGGATATACACCAAACTACTCGCACTAGCACTCATCCGAGGACTAATGGTCTACATTCATCCCGGAAGATCAAGAAGTCAACTGTGGCAGCAGAAGATGATTCAGAAGACACTGATTCCGATTCGGACACTGATTCTGATAGTAGTGATGAAGAAGTGAAGAAACCAGAGGTGAAGGATGCATTGGCGGGGAAAAGAGCAAGTACAGGACCCAAGAAAAAGGGTATGTTTGGGTTTGGGTTTAAGGTTTGATCACTTTATACAAGAGAGCATCGGGTGCTTAGTCCTGAGCTAGCTTTGTAAAAGTAGAGTATAAGGATAGTCTCTGGGTAGTGTCTGCTGATACTCTGGGGATGTGAAAAGATAACGTGAGGATGCGATATTTATGGAGGTCTCATTTGTTTACAGGCCTCTACTGTGCATACTTATTCATTTTTATTCTAGTTCTAAGCCTGTTTTTTTTACCCTTTGTATTCTTCTCTTTCATTATGGGGTTCTTTCAGGTGTCAGGTTGTACTATTCGGATACTGTAAAAGTCATCCTTGCTGTAGAGTAGCGATTATTGTTAGCCGATTCTCTTTTGTGCACAATAAAATTTTAATCGCTTATTGAGGATTACTTTGCTCATCCGGTTCTAACTTATAAACTCATTATTGACGACATGTATCTAATTGAGTATCTATCTTAACAATTGGTAAGTACTTATCTACGGAGGTATATACTCATTTCGCTTACAGAGTTAATATCGTATGATAGATAAAATTCAGTTTTAAGTACTAATCACCCAGATAGAGATATAGTACTAGTTTCTGAATCAAGTATCAAGGGTTCAGGTCTAGTCGAACATCTGGTCACTAGTGATTAAAGATACAGCTTTGCGTACTTTAGGGTCTTGTTCTTAATGGGGTTTATTGATTAATAGCGCCCTCCATGCATAAACACCAAGAAGCTATATAAACGACACAAGAGAATAAAATGATTGTGTTAGGCTTTTCCTAGTTCGAGATTTTTTTAAGGTAAATCTTAAACGACTAACTATAGAGATGGTAAATCTTACCCTATGACTACGAGAATTGCAAGAGCGAAGTGATAAAGTTTCGTATAAAGAAAAGGGAGGAAACAAAAATGCAGGTGACCCCGGTCAGCTCTTAAGTTTTTTGGAGGGTTTCCGCTATATTTCGGTGAGTACGTATAAAATAGCTAGGATATGTTTCTGGTCTCGTATCTAAATCTAGCTACATAGCTGGGTCATGATTCCTAGATGAAGTGAAGGGTTATAGGTGGGCAAAGGGCGTAGCAGGTTTTTGATCGGCGTGGCCTCTGGTATGATGTTATATGTAAGATCAAAAAAGAAAAGATATATGTACTCTTCTTTGAAAAGTCAATTTATGGAAGAGTGAGTAGTCTTGTGTTCCGTAGGTCCGGACACAATACCTTAAAGATAAGATACAGGATATTACTACTAAGCAACTCTGAGCCCCTTGTACTCTTTGGTTTATCGTTCAAATAAACTCTTTCGAGGAGAGCTCTACTTTAGGCGGGTGCTTTGCCCTGAGTGGAGTGGAGCTATAACTCTGCCCACTTGGTAAGGATCGCTCCCAGGCGTCGTCTCAAGTTTAGACTAGCACGTTATACCACCGTTATCATAGCTATTATACAGCAATCCCCTTAAAAGTTAATATTCTAATGTCTTCTTTGGTTACAGGTAGATGGCCTGAATGCTCCCCGTAGATGATATGCCTCATGATCACATAGTCCACTCAACTACTACAGCTACATTGAATTGCCCTCTCAGTCTTGGGAACATCACCAACCCACCTCTCTTCCTCAGCACTATCCCCACCCCAGCTATCTTCATATGGTCGAGCAACCATATCCATTACCCGCTTCAAGACGTCCCGTTCACCACCCTTCTCGACACGCTTAATGATTTCGTCAAGCACCCAGTTCCGCGGAACAAAATTCGGGTTAATAGCCTTCATACGTGTGATTCTGACTTCGTCTGTAAGGCCATCCTTCGCAAGACGCTCACCATAAATCTTCAACCAATCAATAATCTTCTCCTGGGCTTCCTTCAGCGAGAAGCCTCCACGAGTGCCGTCTTTCTGTATGAACACCGTAGTGGCTGCATACTGATCCTCGGACACGGACTCAAGCACCTTCAGAACCGGCATTGTTGAAAGGCGGCGGAAGAAATGGTGGTAGTCGAGCTCCAGTGCCTCCAGAACTTCTAGTAGGGGGCTAAATAACGTATCCATATCCTTCTCCTCAATCTTTTCAAAGCCAAGTCGGAGCGCCATAAGGCGCTTATATTCATCTAGGAAGGTCTTTTTGTATTCTTCTCCGATGTCTTCAATGATCTTTTCTGCGCGTTTGACAAGGGCTTCGCCTTCCTCTTGGGATTGCACACCCGATTCTATAAACAACGGGTCATCAACATTTTGAGCGCCGAAAAGCTCGGCGGTGTCTTCAGCGAGGCGAACAAGATTCCACCAGATTATTGTGGGCTGGTTCTTGTAGGAGTAACGGAGGAGGTGGTCGTCGTGATTGGGGGTATATCTTGGGTCGAAGTTCTAGAGGTAAGATTAGAAATCGCGTAAGAATAGGATGATTGAAGTGTAGTGTAGTAGGGAAATTACATCCATAAAAGCAAATGGTCCGAAATCAAGTGAGAGTCCGAGGATAGAAGTGTTATCCGTGTTAAGCACACCGTTCATGAACGCGTACGCCTGCCATTTCGCAACAGTCTTTGCATTTCTCATCACAATTTCCCTATACATAATCTCATACCTATTAGGCTTCCCTTCTTCCTCCAAATGCGGCGGAAGTCTCAAAACTTCATCTCTAACGTAATCAGCCAATATTCTCAACCTCTTCCGATCGCTACGTGCCCGAAATATATCGAACGTGCCGATCCGAATCCAGCTCTGTGCAAACCTAGAGACAATTGCACAGGGCTCTATCCTTTCCCTTGCTGCATGTTCTCCAGGGAGTAATGTAAGACTTAGGGCACGAGTGGTTGGTATTCCGATGCTGTTGAGATACTCGCTCACGATGAACTCCCGTATACTCGATCGCAAAACCGCACGCCCATCTGCAAACCTCGAGTATGGAGTTTTCCCCGCTCCTTTGAGCTGTAACTCATATCGCTCTTTTGTCTCTGGGTTTGTCACTTCAAACAAAGAGATTGCGCGTCCGTCCCCGAGCTGGCCTGCCCATTGTCCGAATTGCCAGCCACCGTAGCATTGGGCCCAAGGGTAGACTTCATCCTCAAAACCTCCATTACCTGAGACTAGGCGCAGAAATTCAGGCTTGGATACTTCGGCGGGGTCGATTCCGAGGGACTTGAATCCAGCGGCAGAGGTAGCGAGAAGTTCTGGGTTTTCTTCTGTTACGTCGGGTCGAACATAGGTATAGAGTGCTTCTGTGACCATGCGGGGGCCAAGGGATTCTCTAGGGGCGTTTTTTGATGATTCAGGCGTTGGGAACTTTGGGTCCGCTATGAAAGTTAGGTCCCTTGCTCATGTAGATCAAAGCAGGTTGGAATAGTTACGTGGGAGTTTAGAGGTGAAGACATTCGATTTTGGAATATCTTTCAGCGAGAGGCCGGGGAATTTTGTCCCACAAGTAATATTCTCTTCCAAGGGGCTCTTTGCCACTGGTGACGTTCCATTACCCACAAGGTTACTAATTGTACTGGTGGATGTCATAGCGATAGTTGTAGAGAAGAGGCGACAAGTATGGAGCTGTGAGACGAGGCTTGTAATTCGCATACGGCTGAGAAGCATAAGACAGACTTTGATAAGCCACCACGATTCCGAGATAGATGTGGAGGTTCTGCACCTGGAGCTGTGATGTGAAGCGTTTAGAGGTATATGGGGGTGAGACAGAGTGGGGATGTCGCTATTGCGTAATTATGCAGACCCCTGCAATTCGGTTATCGGGAATGTATCTTTGTACAACATCAGATATTGGTCTGGGTGGAACAGGCATGATATATCGTGGGAGATCTCTAGAGATCCGAAATGGACTCATTTAGTACAAACCTCTCATTGAATTTCTGAGAAAGGCAATTTCCTAGTTTTGCCATCTCCTACCATCTAAAGATAAAGACACCAATAATAGTCGTCTTGAAGCAGCTCATGTACACAGAATAAAACATTATAATTCCGCATACAAACCTATAGTATACGGATACCACCGTTCACCCAGTCTTGTAGTCCTCCAGCTCCTTGCGCGAATATCTTCTCCGAAGAACCCGGGCGCACTTTCATCTAACAATCCGAAATTGGCAAGATCTGAAAGATAACTGGCTTACAGTAATCTGCAATCTTCTGGTCGTAGAGATTAGAAACTATCAAAACGTAAGAGTTAGCATAAGAATTTGTAAAAACGAAGTCTAATAACTAAAAATAGGTTAGGGGGAAAGCAAGGGGTCCACCCACAATCTCCACTTGCACAAGACCAAAATCCCTTCTGCGGCCCGAGTGCCAAAGTTCCATCATCACAAACAGACCACCCTCCGGTATAGATAGAACCTGATTGGGGTGGAGGGCCGTCGAACTGAATCTGCCTATTAGCAACGACTGCACCAATTCTCCCAACTTGATCAACCATGATCCCATTAGTAAGCTTAATCTGTAGCTGTTCAGGACGAGAGGATATCGGGAAAAACCCAGGGGACTTTTCATAGCCGTATAGGCTTCTGAAGTTGAATTTCTGGTTGTAAGTGGTGCTACAGCCAGCTGGAATACCTCCTTCAGGTACAAGAGTTTCGAATTCACCTTGGGGAAGAGCAGTAGAATTTGTACGATGGAATATAGAGAGGGAGAACACAAGAACGGAAAAGAGAGACAAGAACTGCATTTTTAATGGTTGATAGCAAGACTGATGAGCTTTGTCAATCTTTGATTACTGTTCGTTTCTGCTGGATGAAGACGGTTTAGAATGATTGGAAGATGATGAGTGGGAAGGGGTTTCGATTAAAAGCTATATATATACCTATAATCCTATTTGTGTTGTGAAATACGCCTATTCGCTGTGTGTAATAGAACTCCACGTAAGAGCTCTGATGTATACGTATGAGTTCGAATTATACACGTGGAAGTATCGGGTCATTAAGCCACTATGGTCTAACCAACTATACTCAACCTCTTCCAACACGCATTCACATGCAGTTTCCCTTTCACAGCAGATATTAACCAATGCATCTATGAGATACGTGTCGTATATATATACCAAAAGTTTGCCTATAATATAAATTTAAAGACACCCACCACCTGCACTGACTAAAGACCAAGAATCTCACAAAACTTATACTGTTATACTTAGCCTATTATAGGACCCTAAATTGTAGAGTAGCAACTGCCTTGGGTGTCCCATGCTCAATTGAATTGCAAACAAAACCCTGTTTGCCATCAGACAGGATTCGCCGTCACCCGTGAGTGACTGTAACTCTCTTTTTCATATAGCTAGCCAGCACGATTTTACCCCATTAGCGGTGGCGGCTTACTAACTACATGTAGTGGATATGGGGTGTTTGGGGTATTTAAACAGTAAAAAGTTCTCAGCAACGTGTCCCACTAGGCTCTATAGCCTGGTGGGACAGTGCCTGGTCGCATTAAAAGAATCACTTGCTGAAGGGCAATGGTTCGACTCTCCTCGCAAGAGGGATTTTGAGGGGTCTGGGGGATCCAATACATAGGATAAAAGAGGGTAACTTGGCTTTATGGCTCAAGGGGCCTGTTATTGGATAAGTCGTATATAACTACATTTTTGTCTATTTTTTCCCATTTCTCATCTAGAAAGCGGTATTGACTATCTGTAGGGGCACGTAACTACTCGTCGGAAAACAAAGTCTGACGATCGATTATATATCGGTACACACCACAAAAAAATTTACCCACAAGACCACGCGAAATATGAGATTTTAACTATTTTCGCTTGTTCATTTAGTATTTATGTATTACTTCTGGGATGTTTCCCAACTTTTTTATATAATCTCCCTCGTAGTCATTACTCTACATGTACAAATACATAAATCATCTTCAGGCTTAACTTTTCGGCGAGTATAAATGTCCGAATTGACATTCGCAAGTGACAACACCTACGTGCCACCCAACACTCATATCTGAATGAATAAAAGTCACTCGGAATTAGCTAACAAGAGCAAATTCTGTGATTTATTTTAAGCCACAATTTTGTATGATAGAGTTAAAGGAACTACCTGAAAGCTCGATAACTAGGATCACACTTGATACGTCTTATAGGGACTATTTTTTTAGTATGGAGGTTCAGTTACAATACAATACCCAGGGAACAGAGTACTATTTATACTCAAGGCTTTTTCATTTTATTTTCCCCATTAGTTACAAGAGCTTGTCCCTATGACTTATAGAACAGAAAAACTACATAGCAGTGCTTTTTACTCAAGGAATAAACATCTGACTATAAATGCGATCGAAGGTTTAGATATTAAATGTATATACAGTTCTTAGGTATAACTCTGGTTCATAAGTCTTTTTGGGGCTTACCATACACTATTAAGTAGGTGACGTTGCACAAGCGTTACCATAGCCGGAAAAAGTCGATCCGGACTCCCCGTACCTATTTACTAACTTTGGGATTTTTAGACTCGAAGTTTCAGAATACCGAAAAAATATCCCATACCTCTCAGAAGTAGTAAGGAAGAAAATAATTGACTTTGAGAAGCCGATTGAAATTGCCGTACAATTGCTCCATAAGGGCTCGGCCTGTAAGGATATTGACTCTATAAGGATATGAGTTTGAGTCCACTCTTTTTGGTGGTAAAATAAGGATATTTCCATATAAGAAATATATCCCTGAATTTGTGTAATTTTTTGTATGGGATCCTATAGAAGGAGTAGGGTTAGGGTTCTTTCGTAAAAACTAATATGAACTTGAAGGGAATGAATAAATAAATTAATCATAAATATTATAACTTAGAGAGTTTAAAAATAAAAAAGAATAAGAAAAATCACGTATATGTTCTGGCCCGTTGGGGGGACGTCCTCTATATGGGTCAGCCTACGTCCCCTGTATGGGTAACAACATAAAATAACTCCTGGCTACAAAAAAACACTCAGAACAAAGCTTCCAGCCTCCTACAAGTTCAATAAAGCATAGTATAAAATCCAAAAAAATCACAAATATAGTTCAAGATAGATTCATATTTTCTAGCTATTATTCTTATTCTTTTGAGTGTGCCTGTATTAATTAGGCTATACTTTGTTAGTCCGCCCCATGGGTGTCCCTCCAGCGGGTAGGGCACCTAAAAGATTGCCCGTTGAGGGGACGTCCCCCCAACGGGCCAGAACATATATAATTCGAAATCATAAAAGGTCACTCGTATTTCTATAAGAATATGTATGAATGAATCAATCAATCATGAATATATGGAGAACACCGCACCATTATAGGATATAATGGTGCGGAACCGAGGGTCTTTCATACATGTATCCTTATGGGGCGACTGTACTGTAGCTAAAAATATCGACATGAATAAGACTTTAAGTATCTACTACAGTCCTCGCAATGTCCTCAATATACCGGCGTTTAAGCAATGGATCTCTTCGTATGTGTGTAGATTAATGATCTTTCCTGTATACTAAGACTGTGATCATTTTAACAGTAGACGTAGCCGTAGGGAACCTCTCGAGCTGAGAAAAAAAGTGGGACAGGCTCCGAATAATCAGAAAGTCGTATATAACTCATCATATCATAATCAGGTACTGTTTCATCATTTTATGGGGGTTGAACTATCGACCTTTAGCAAGGGCATAATTCTTCCAAGTCCCAGTCCCACTAGGCTGTAATACCTAATGGGACGTGCTTTTGAGGATCTTTTAGTGTCTAAGTACCAGATTATAGTTTGAGGGTGATGCAGCGCTAACTGGTGCATTGCCTACTTCACTCAATCAGAAAACCGCTTGATATACTGCACAGGAACATGACTTGTGTTCTTAGATCCATGCGAGTTTACTCTAAGCCTTGTCGATAGAAATCGGGAATACTAAAGAGATAATTATCTAGGTCAGGAAATCCGCCTATTCATTCAATCACTAGTAGCCTATGAAGCCTGGAAGTCCTAATCTGTTCAAAAACTACACGTATACTCATAATTAAGAGCACGTTACTATATGGAAACCATACTTATTAAGCAAGAACCTAACCCCCAATCACAAGAAATTACTACGGTAAAGTAAATAAGCATAGAAATTCTCTGGTCGTCCTTAATATTATAAATTATGCCTTCTATTTTCTCGAGACTCAATATAGCCGAGCTATGATAGCTTCTGAGACTGTGGTCATCCAACTCCCCGCAAAGCCTCTAAGGAATATCCTCAGTCTCTTCCTCTAGTCATACAGTGTCTCCGCTTATGAGTAGATTGATTTTCCAACTACGTGCTATGATTAATCAATCAGGCAATCAACCAATCCACTCTCGTTATTATGATCGAGTGACAATCTATGATCAAAACTCTACTCGACAGCTGGTCTATAAAAAAGGTGCGGCAACCAGCCTAGCACAACAGCCCCTCTCGTCTATATCAAAGAGGTACCGTAAAGGCTCGAAAAGATAAGAGCGCCCTTCTAAACCACCTAGCTAAATAATAACAAACTCCTGGGACTTATAGTGGTTTGGTTATCTATACTTTTCTTTTTACAAAGTTTCCGGCGTTTATTTTGGCTGATACCCTTTTTTACCGACTAGTAAGCCTAAAATAATAGCAAGGGCTACCACGATGGTAATAACTCTAGAAAGAACATAAATTCTTTTATACCCTTCATAAAGATAAATTAGGAAAATTATAAGGCAAAATTCAATATTGCTATGTTAAACTTATTCTTCGTAGGGATATTTCTGTGAACTAGGCTTTTCTCTTGAGCTGCTGCCACCTAGACCTCCTTTTGGGTATCTAGACGGGTTATGCCGTCTCTCTGGAGGATTATGTTTTTTTGAAGGCTTCAGCCCGTCTTTTAGTTTGTCCATTCCATCTCCCACGTTCCCATCTTCTGGTTCACTTCCCGGAAACACATAAGGTGACTTCCATTTTTCCTCAATCCTCTTAGCCGAATCTTCGAGTATTCCGGGTTAATTAAATATTTACCATTATTCTAAGGAGAAACAGAGGGTGCTTCACATACCTATCCTTTTTAGTCGGAGTTCTCGATTTTTGAGTCTTTTTGACTCGCTCCTATCATAAATTTCCTCGGCCCAATTCTCTCCTACACCCATCTGTGGCACAGCTAGAGAAGAATTTAGTATTGGGTGAAATATGAAGGATTTTCTTACAAGAAAGATCCACATACCCTTTGTTTTCTGCCCCGCCGGCCTCATAGTGGCGCGTAACCCTATAGTCTCCAGTCCCTCCACCCCACGAACTTGAGCGGTTGGGGTTAGCAAAATCCAATAAAGATAATTGTAGGATCTTAACTTACTACTCCTTTTGCTAGCGATCTTTACTAGTTCTGGGTCTAGTATACCGCCATTTGGATTCGGAATAGAGGTGCTTGCCCCCATTTGGATCAACAAGACCGTTGTTTTCTCAGAGTTATTTTCTAGAGCAAGGTGGAGTGGTGTGTTCCCTTTAAGATCTTGGATATCTCTTTTAGCACCCCTTTTAAGGAGCATAAATGCTGCTTTGTAATCGTCTTTCTCAGCTGAATAGTGGAGCGGCGTTCTCCCATGGCGATCACGAGATTCAATATCACCACCTTTGTCAAGAAGCATCTCTAGTAGAAGTTTCCGCCTTAGCTTTGCTGCGAGGTGGACCACCGTACTCCCTACACCTTTTCGAGGCTTGATATTGGCACCCTTCTCCAACAATATCTTCGCCGCTGGTACAGAATTTCTTCTTATCGCAATACTCAATGGTGTCTCTTGGTCTTGGTTTCGGGCATCGATATTAGCACCCGCATCTAGAAGTGGGGCTATCATATCTTTCGCCTTGTACAGTATAGCACAGTGAAGTGGTGTAAATCCTCGCCGATCCTCAATATCTACATTAGCTCCAAAATCTAATAGTAGCTGTGCTGCTTCGGGGAGGTCCTGTTGCGCCACCAAGTGAAGCGGTGTCCTTCCATCCCCATTCTGCTGGTTGATATCGACGCTACTCTTTTCCAACGCACGCCTGACTTCCATTTCCTTCCATGGGTCTACTGCCCAATGAAGATGTGTGCCTGCTTGCCTTTGCGGGATGACAGGACTTCCTTCTTTTTCGGCTTGAAGGTATTTTGTGAACCTCTTTCTCTCGAGGGGGCTCATTCTCGTCCTGGGCAGATATACCCATGAGCGCTTCCATGGCTCACCTGCAGGCTTGTATCCCCCTGGAGTATAATCTGTTCCTGCGTCTTGTATCAATCCAAGTCCCCTTGGTTTACAAACTACTTGGTCCTCGCTCCATTCTATATTCTCCTCTTTGGGAGCGTAATTTGTCAGTTTTGGCGTTTTCTTTTTTTTCCCTCTATCCAATATCCGGCTTTTTACACTTATTGGACGACAATTTAGTCGAAAGAAGGAACTGAGATCTTTAGTCCAAAGTAGCTTAGCAGTGGACAGTAGTTTGTCTATGAAATAGGAATGACGTACGATATGAAGAGAATCCTTTACCAAGACTTCTTCCTAGGCAGTTGTAGTTCATCATAAATTCCTGAGGTCTAAAATCCAACTTTCGGAGGGGATTGGCAACCAACGCTCATGTAAAGTTGCTACGAGTTAAAATTTCGATATCACGTGATTTAGTTACCCTGCCCATAACGCGTTGGTGTCTTGGCCTCCCCTGTTCTCGATTATCGCGACAACAAACTCCCCTTCACAAAGAACCTCATCCGTTATCCTCATCCGTCTCTTCAATCATTTTAACGCAATCTCACGAATCAATTACGACAAGATGCCTGGCGATTATGAGACCTTCGAAAACATCTACCTTGACCTCTCGCTCCAACCGGGCAAATGTCGGTTTGCTGCGAGTGGAATGGGCTGGAAGCCGAGTGGTGGCGACACTTGGACGCTGCAGAATACAGAGATCAGTAATGCACAATGGTCTAGGGCAGCGAGAGGTTATGAAGTGAAAATTTTTACCAGAACGATGGGGATTGTGCAGCTCGACGGATTTGAGTTAGATGTAAGACACCCCCGAAGTTCTTTCATAGCCTTGCTCCAGTTCAGTAGAAGCTGGAGGCATATTTTTCTTTCTCCTGAATTAAACCGGGAATCAGTACTAATCTTATTCATATTCCATAGGATCTTGATCGAGTTAAAGACACGTTGAAAACCTACTACAAGATCAACCTTGACCACCGAGAGCACGCCCTCAAGGGATGGAACTGGGGAAAGGCTGAGTTTTCGAAGCAGGAGCTATACTTCAACGTAGCTAATAAGCCAGCGTTTGAGATCCCATTTTCCGAAGTTTCAAACTCGAATTTGGCTGGTAAGAACGAGGTTGCTGTAGAGTTCGCCACTGCCGATGGAAGCACTGGTTCAACCAACGGAGAGAGCAGTAAGAAAAAGAAAAAGAGCGCTCAGGGTTTAGACCAGTTGGTTGAAATGAGGTTCTACGTGCCAGGAACAGTCAAGAAGGGAGAAGGTGATGAAGGAAGTGATGCTGAGGGAGAGGGCGGCGAAGAGATGAGTGCGGCAAACTTATTCTACGATACCCTAAAAGAGAAGGCAGATATTGGGGAAGTTGCTGGGGATACCTATGCTACCTTCTTGGATATTCTTTTCCTTACACCAAGGTATTCATTCTTCGAATATACTTGGAGTTCTTGAAGCGCTAACCAATTCAATAGAGGTCGTTACGATATCGATATGTACGAGACTTCTTTCCGTCTCCGTGGAAGAACATACGATTACAAGATTCAATATGACAATGTCAAGAAGTTCTTCCTTCTCCCCAAGCCTGATGATGTTCACCATATGATCGTCATTGGGCTGGATCCTCCCCTACGACAAGGCCAAACAAAGTACCCCTTCTTAGTAATGCAGTTTAAGCGTGAAGAGGATATGGAGTTTGACCTGAACATCACAGAGGAGGTACTGAAGGAAAAGTATGACGGAAAGCTCCAGATGCACTACGAGAATCCTGCGTACCAGGTCGTGTCACAGATCTTCAAGGGGTTGACTGGGAAAAAGATTACTACCCCGTCAAGGGACTTTAGCAGCCATCACCAGCAGTCAGGTGCTAAGTGTTCGCTCAAGGCCAATGAGGGTCATCTTTTCTGCCTAGATAAGGCATTTTTGTTTGTTCCCAAGCCGGCAGTCTTCGTTTCCTTCGATAGAGTTGCCCACGTTACTATGTCTCGGTATGTGTGCCCCCATTTTAGAAAGCCCATTAGTCATATTCTAATCAAAAAACAGTGTTGGCGGTTCCGTTTCAGCATCTCGCACATTCGATGTCACAGTCACCCTTAAGCAAGGTGATGGCGGCGGAGAATACCAATTTAACAACATCAATCGCGAGGAGCAATCATCCCTTGAAGACTTCTTCAAGACCAAAAACCTTCGCATCAAAAATGACCTTGTCGACGACTCTAGCGCCCTTCTCGCTGCTGCCCTCGAAGACGAAGATGACGACATGGATGAGGATGTTGCTGTTGCCCGTGCTGACCGGGGTTCTGCTGATGAGGATGAAGAGTCTGTTGACGAGGACTTCCAGGCCGAGTCCGAGTCTGATGTCGCTGAGGAGTACGATTCTGCTCATGAGAGTAGCGGATCAAGTGATGAAGATGGTGGCCCAGATGCCGCTGTCGCAGACGATGATGACGATGAGGAGATGGAAGATGCGCCAAGCGAGGCTGAGGCGCCGGCGAAGAAGAAGGCAAAGACTACTAATAAGAAATGACTATCCGACGTTCAAGTGAGGAACTAAAAGGATTTATGCATTTATGTTATCTGGTTTTGTTTTTTGTTTTTTGACCATGGATTTATTGAACGTTCAGGAAACAGAATGAAGGGCGATTTTGGGTGTGTACCATAAAAACAAGGTAGTATTCTTTTTTCTGTGGTTTACTACAATTAGGGATATGGAGGATATGGATAGACAGTTTAATTTATCAGTACTTGTTGGCTTGGGCTTCTCTAGATTTGAACAGCTGTGTGGCGAGTGAGAATCGATGATCAAGGACTAATACCTATAAGTAACGGCACAACCGAGAGATAGGGTAATGAGAATCCCACTAATTCTTCGAAGATGCTACACTTTCGATCCTGTCAAGCTCGTTTAAAACGCTTTGAAAGATGCTATATGAACATTTGCCATACCAAACCCTTTAATAAATACAGAAGACAGGAAAAGCTAGTTAAGAGCTATTAGGGCATTTGCACTATACCTGTGTATGTTCCAGAGTACAGGTGTGATGGCTGGCTGCGGTCCCCAAGACACGTCTGCCAGCGGAAAGACTAGCTCTCTACTAACTTTGATCAAAAGATGACAAACTCAAGAATATTATTGTCTTCCTCCTGCATCGGAGGGATGATCCTCTTATGGAGGATCACTAGCTAGTGTGACAAAGATATTACGTGTTCTTCACGTGACAACAGGTGTATGCCTGTTAAGAGAAGGGGGTACCAACTATTGTCGGGGGACAAAAATAACGGACACCCTAAACCAATGGGTACAACAATCGTTACACCAAAGACTCTTGAGTAGACAACGCATAGACCTAAGTACTCTAGGTTTCTAAAAGGTCTCTAGGATTGTGGTTCTAGTTAAAGAGTGGTGCTATAGTAACATTCTGTAAATGTCACTTGTACTCATAGGTTATGGGTGTTGTAGGCTGTCTTCTGTTCACAAGACTGTGTATCGACCGATCATAAATGACATCAAACAATGGATCATTTATTTTGTGACTGAAGGTCACATAGCTATGGTTATATAATCTCAACTAGCCACGTACGCTAATGAGGTGCCACAGTGTCCCCCGACAATACATATAACCAAGACTATGATATCACAAGATTCTGCAGAACCAAAGCTTTTCCCTTACCACTACATGTAGCCCGAATAGTGGAGCTTGGTTGATAGCTGCTAACTAGCCCTAACTAGCTAGCGAACTCTAGGGTCGGTTTAGTCTCTAGATATGGCTAGGGAGCTAGTAACATCGACTACGTAACCAAGTGGAGCTTAGGTATTTGAGCAGTAAAAAATCCTCAGCAGTGTCCCACTAGGCTCTATGACCTAGTGGGACAGTGCCTTGGTCCAAATAAAGGAATCACTTGCTAAAGGGCAGTGGTTCGACTCTCGTCGTAGGAGTCTTTGTGGGGTCTGGGGGATCCAATACTTAGGATAAAAGAGGGCGATTTGGCTTTAGGGGTTCAGGGGGCCTGGTATTGGATAAGTCGTATATAACTACATTTTTATACATTTATTCATAGTCGGATAAGTCGTAACTTAGCATTCCTTTATATCACACGCAGGATAACAACTTTTTTTTATCGGGCTTCAGTTAACCAGTTTGAAGACCTGCGTCGAGCAGGTGGTTTAGTGTACAAAGCGATAAAATAAAATCAAGAGGATACATGTAGTACAGCTACATCACGTAAAGGGGGGGGTAAACATCAAATAGAACATAAGAGAAATTAATGTATCTGTCAAAAAAAAACCATATTCGCATTTTAAAAGCCACTTCATCCCTAATCAAGCACGACCAGTCTAATCCCGATACCTTCTCCCCCCACCATTCCTCCCCCTTCCATAGCCTCCACCAGTGCCGCCACCACCCCTCACAGGGGGAGGTTCCCTCCCCACAACATTATCCTCCACCCTCTCCCCCCTCCTCCACTCCCCCTGAGGCACTCCAGCGGCCCTCGCACCACCACGCACCCTGAACCCACCGAACCCATTCTCCCTCGGCCCCCCCAACACGCCACCTCTCCCGCCGCCGAATCCACTTGCAGCGCCAACCCTCCCACCAGCAGTAGCACCAACACCCCCGTGTCCCTCCGGATACACAGCCACATCGATCCAATCCCCAACAACAAAGGCAACCTCGCTCAGCGTCTTCTTGCCAACGTTATCCAGCGCCGCATCACCCCCGGGAACCACCGCACCGAGGTCTTTCGATGTGTACCGCGCGGCACCGTACCGGGTGTCGGCGTATATGAGGCGGAAACCACAACGTGAGCGTGGGGGACAGATTGTTGGGAGAGAGGTCGAGAGAAGGAGGGATAGCTCGGAGAGGGTGCAGTCACGCCAGGTGTAGATTGTTACATAGTCGTGTGGCTGGGCGTGAGCGCGGAAGTCATCGAGGCTGGGGAATGTTAGTGGGTTCTTACTTTCAGAGAGAGAAGGAGGGAGGAACAAACCGGTGGAAGCCGCCTTGTCTGTAAAAGAGCTTGAGTAGGAATGGAGTAGTGGTCTTGCGATCGACCTTTGTAGACGCGGCAGTACCGGTGACAGTACCGGTTGTAGACATTGTGTTTGAATTGTAGAGGAGAACTCGTGTGTGGTGGTTCGTGATGAGAAAGAGATGAGAAAGAAAGTGGTGGTGTTCTGGAGGTCGCGTTTATGGAGATCTTATCTTATCTGATCTGGGAATTGATGACAGCTATCAACAGCTCTACGAATGAGATCTTATGGATTTTGTGTATTCGTAGGAGGTGTATCATTACAATGAATATAGAAGAGGTTCTATTTTACTTATTGGAGGAATTGTACTCTTGTGCTTGTAGAAAAAAAAACATGATATATTACAGTATCTAGACTGTTCCTACAGTTGAATATAGCTCCGGTCTATCGATTCATAGACCCCCATGATAGCCTTTCCATAATAATAACCCCCCCCAATACCCCTTATTCGCATAAAAGAAGCCCACCAAGATTACCAAATACCTGCATTACCCTCATTACCATAACACCTTTCCCACAGTACCTTAAACCCGTAACAGCCCAAAGAAAAGTGTCCACGTCAAGATAAAACTCGATAAACTACTCCCACTAAACACCTCCGTTGTCCAAACCTCACTCGCACCTCTAAAGTACCGTTCTGGCTTCCCACCCGTGGTAAGGACCACCACCAACACGCTCACCATGAACGAGCCAACAAGATAGAAGATGAAGCCCCAGTAAGACTCGAGGCCAAGGATACCGGCAGCGATACCAAAGACAGATGATGTAACAGATCGAATGTCTGTTATTGTCTGTGCGGCGTGGGGAGGTTAGTACGAGCTGGGGGGACAGAGAGCTAAGAGGACAGAGAAAGGGGGGGCACCTTTGTGTTGTGGAGGACATTCTCAGGAACGACCGGATTAAGGAGGAGTTCACGTTCTTCAGCGGAAGAGGTCATGTCTGTAGAGTAGATTTTGTATTATAAGGGAGATGATAGTTGTGATGTTGAACAAGACTCCAGGTGTCTGTCGAGATAATTTCTATGCAGCGACGCCAAGAAGACAGAGGCAGCCACACTCCAATAGTCAGCCACACTCACACAGACTAGCTCCCGTTGAGCCTCCCCCACCAACTTCAACTTCATCGAGAGATATCTCGACATATCTCGACATCAGCTTCAACTCCCCTTCCTCAATTGCCATATACAACACCTACAGCCATGTCTCGAAATCCCCAGATAGAAGAGGTCTCTGACTCTGACCCCGAGGACATGGACATTGCCCTCTTCGACCCCCGCAATGCCGCATCTACCTCCAGGCCCCCCCCTTACACCTCCAACCAGGGCACCTCCTTCCCCATAAACCCATCCCACCTCAACCCCTCCGCAATCCCCTCCTCCAGCGACCCATCCACCCAATACGTCAGTGCCGGTGACGCCTCCCTCTACAAAACCTTCCAATGCATCTACCCGGTCTACTTCGACACCTCCCGGTCCCGGTCCCAGGGCCGACGCGTAACCAAGAGTCTCTCCGTCGCAAACCCACTCGCCCGAGAAATCGTAGATGCCTGCGCGTTCCTGCAGCTGAAGACTGTGTTTGAGCCCGGAAAGACGCATCCAAAGGACTGGGCGAACCCCGGGAGAGTTAGGATCCTACTAAAGACCGAGGACGGCGTGTACAAGCATGATACTATCAAGAATAAGTTTCTGCTGTACAAGGCGATTGGGGAGTATTTGGTGCAGCACCCGACGACGAAGGAGGCGCCGTTGAAGTTGAGGATTCCGAATATGCCGTTTGATGGGAAGCCTCCGGAGCCACCGGCGGTGCCGAGGGGCTGGAAGATGGGGTCCATATTGCCCTTGCATAGTGCGGCGTTGAGTGGTGGGGGGGTGAGTGATGATATTTTCAAGGAGATGATGAGGGATATGGGGATGCCGGGGATGGAGGGCCCTGGTGCTGGTGGAGGGGGTGGGGAGGTGGTCAAGAAGGAGAAGAAGGAAAAGAAGAAAGGGAAGCGGTAGAGAGTTGAATACGGGTGAAGGTGTAAATATGGGTTTTGAATTGAGAATTGTCTTGCGAGTTATTGATATCACGAAATTCACTAGATATCTTGGAATGTCTTGAAAGTGATCTTCATGACTTACCACCTGCCAGACAGAAACTCACAACTCTTCAAAGAGTTGTAAATGCAGAGACAAATATCAATTCCACTACCCATTACAAAATCACTTTTGAAGATGTAGATTACACATGTGTCTTGTTATGAACCTTCCCTCAGCATCTTTAGAGCTCAACCATAAAATGTATCGTAAATTAGCATTCAGCATAAAAACAGCCATAGCATAACAAACATCAGACTGTCCGCCAGCGTCAGCCACCCTCCTCTATTGTATACCCACAGTCTTCCCCTCAGATCCAAAAGGAAAAACACCCTCTGTATAGAATACTCCGGACGCCATTCCACGAGCTATCAAAACAGAACACAGAAGCAAATTAAAACTTATCCCAATTATCATCATCCCAATCGTCATTCTTCTTCGCACTTGGTCCACCGGTGCTTTTCTTGACCGCCCCAGTCCCTAAAGCACTGTGTCTCTCCTTCTCGGCCACCGGCTCCCCAAACGTATCCCAAAAGTCACTACGCTCATTAGCCACCCCTCTTGCGCCACCCGCCGCACTCCCGCCCGGCTGATTAACCCGCGAGTACTGCGGCCCCCCAGCATTATCCACCAAACGATTAATCGTCTCGAACCCATACTTGCCAGTCTCCTGGACCTTCTGACCCACCACGGCCACATGTTTCGCCAAATCGGCCTCCGCCAGCTTTGCCGCGGTGGGCTGAATAACCACATCATTGACCGTTTTTGCGCTCTTGGCCACCTGCGTTGTAAAGAAGCCAAACCCCTTCGTCAGCGCTCCTACAGGGTCACGGCTGAAGTCGTCGAGTGTCGGAGCACCAGGTTCGGTGTTGTTCCGCACAGGATTGGGGTCGGATCCGAAGCCGGAGTACTTTCCGCCCTGTGAGGGGGGCAGGTCGGCGGAGCGGGTTGCGTTGGCGTTGCCGAGACGCGCAAAGTAGGCTTCGTTCTTGTCTTTGCTGGTGTTTGGTGTGCCGGAGGCGGAACGTGCTGCGGCGGAGGAGAGGGGGGTAGACTGGGTGCGTGCGGGCTTTGGACGCTCTGTTTTAACCCATTCGACACCGGAGACGTCGGCGGTGAGCTAGAGAGGGCATGTCAGCAGTGGAGGAGGGAGTAGGGGAAGAGAGACGGGGGTTATTCACCTTCTCTTTATAGTCCTCTCCAAATGTACTACCGTACAGTTCAGCAATACTCATCCCTTCATGGAATTCCGGCGCCTTTTCAAAAAACTCCCGACACTTCTTATTCCCGCCGTTCTGCATCCGTAGGATTTCCTCCGCCTTGAATGAGTCCATAGTAATACTACGAACAAACGAGATATGAACCCCAAGACCCCGGTGCACCCCCGCGCAGGTCAAGCAAATGAAAATCTATGTACCCCCCGTAAGCTTCTTCTTCTTCTTCCCCCTACTCTGCGCAGACGGGACATACACCGAACTTTGGACTAGCCCATTGCGGGGCCGGGGCGCCACAGTCGCAACATGAGTTGTTACCGTCCTTTTTCTGGAGCTCGAGAAGCTAAATGCCGCGCATCAGTACACAGTGAAACAGAACACCCGGTGAAGCAAGCTAAGAGGTGAGTACTTTGAAAAAGGGGCATGGAATACAGGGTAGGGGTATAGGCTACCTTTCGACGAGTCTCTGGGTCTATCTCCCACATTTTAGACATTTCGAATATATTCCTAAGCTATAGAGAGAGTTATAGAATCGTAGAGAGGGGTATAGAGTATCGAGTCTGAGTGTTATCGGGGGGGGGGAGCAGAGGGGCGGTGTTTCCCCTTGCATAGGAAGCATCACCGTGTTACCCGGCTGCTGCAGCTACAGCTCTTCCAACGTCACCTCTCCGTTCTTCACCCCCGACACGCATCTACACAGCATCCCCCAGGAAGAGAATACACCAAAGATGGACTTCGCCTCAATCCTCGCCTCGGAGATCTCAAAAAAGCGGAAAACAGACCCTTCAAAGCCCTCTTCCTCGGATGCTGCCCCACCGCCAAAAAAGTACCTGAAACGCTCCGAAGTAGAAGCCCAGCGCCGCCGCGAGTACGAAGAATCTCAAGCCCGTCTCGAAGCAGAACGCCGCGCAAAAGCCGACAAGAAGCGCGCCGATGAGGAGGCAGAGTTCCAGCGCCGCGAGGCAACAAAGCTGAAGCAAAAACAACTTGCCGAAGCGCGCCGGAAGAAGGAGGATGATGCTGCAGAGGAGGAGGCTGCGAGGATCAAGGCTGCGAATGGGGGTGTGGAGGAGGAAGTTGTGCCTGTGCCGGGGGAGATGACGGAGGAGGAGGCGATAACCCATTTGAGGGCTCTTGGGGAGCCGGCGAGGTTGTTTGGTGAAAGTCATACGCAGAGGATCCGGAGGGTGAAGAGACATCTAGCGGCGGCAGATGCAAGGACGGTAGCGGCGGCACCGCCGCTGACGTATGAGGAGATGATGCTGGATATGAAGGATGTCAATGTGGATGATGATAAGGTGTACCGGCAGCTCAATGCATGGTTCGCGTTGGTACTCCAGGAGTGGGATGCGGCGTTGGAGGCGAGACCACTCGCGGTTAAAGAGAGTTTCCAGGGCAAGGCGGCGACAAGGTCAATGGCGCAGGCGCAACAGTATATGGGACCGTTGTTTCAGCACTTCAAGAATAAGGACTTGAAGGAGGAGTTGTATAGTAAGATCTGCGAGATTGTCGTCGAGGCTCAGGCGAGACGATACGTCAAGGCGAATGATCTATACCTACGATTAAGTATTGGAAATGCGTATGTCACCTACTATACCCCCTAGAAAAACTAAGTACTAACACAACTACAGTGCCTGGCCTATCGGTGTTACCATGGTTGGTATCCACGAACGTTCTGCGCGAGAAAAACTCCACGAAAAAGGAATGGCGGCCCATATTATGAGTGACGAAGTCACACGGAAGTTCCTACAGAGTATCAAGCGATGTCTCTCGTTTTGCCAGACCCGATGGACCCCCGAGGACCCTCTGCAATTGATGGGCTAGTTCGGAAATTAGTGCTACATATAGGCGTTGATCGTTTCTGGGTAATGGGGATATAATAACGAGGGAAAAAAATTGACATTTGTATAACATGGAATAGGAGATGAGTTAATGGTTTTCTTTTCTATAGAGATCTGAATCAAGATGATTATATTTGGGAGTGGATTCCGCCTACATTATGATTTTGTGGTATGGCATGGTAGTAATGATATTCTTCACTATTGGATAGGCCCGCATCTATCAGGGCTATCTGTTCTGGGCCACTCGCGAATTTCACAATTTCGCGAATGGACCCGGGCCATTCGCGAACGGACTGCCCTTTGTATGTATTCACGACTTGCCCGGTCCATTGACGAATGGCCTGGACTTACAGGGATCTAAAAAAAATGTTAGACCCTCATCAGCCATACTATATAGCTAGGTGCCCTATGGGTACCCATGTACTGGGAGCTATCTCTCAATTATAACCACCTGGGGATGCTTAGCAATTAAAGAGGTATATACTAACTCAAATAAAATAATTATGATCTGGTATTAACATATTAAGATCAACTTGCCCCCTAAATTAAAATTATAGGGTTTATATACTAGAGATTAACCACATAAATGCTCTAAGTTATTATGTATTTATTTGGGTGTACAATGTGTCTTCTCTAAGCTATTATGTATTTATTTGGGTGTACAATGTGTCTTCTCTAAGCTATTAGGGCTGATGAGAGTCTACCATTTTATTTTAGATCCCTGTAAGTCCAGGCCATTCGTAAATGGACCGGGCAAGTCGTCAATACATACAAAGGGCAGTCCGTTCGCGAAATTGGCGAGCGGCCCAGAACATATCCACTGATCTTTTACAGTTAACTCAGTTCTAAAATTTAATACTAAATAGAATCACGTATATCTATAAAATCCCATTTGAGCTATCCCATAACCTGGTGAAGCTGCCCCTTTTCGGTGGGGGCCAAAGTTGTGTGGCTAGACTTAGGGTTCTACTCTTTTTCATAGGCTACTATACGTTGAGCCACCGCCACTTTGGGGGGGCAGCATTTTTCACCGGGTTATGGGATAGTCTCGTAAATCTTCCGGAAGGTACTACACCTATAGTAGCGTACCGGTTTACTTATAGACATAGGATATCACCCGGTATACAGGGACATTCGAGTACGAATGAATAAATACATGGGTACTAGAGCACGCACTATCTCCTAAATTGTCACATAACCATTCGAGACCGGTCTTTCAATGATATATCCCACTACAACACCTCTAGATATTATAGGAATTATGCTAGAAAACTTAGACTACATACATTCTCTAAACCATAACCAATATAAGTTCAATGGGTGGTTGGGTAGCAAGGCTGGAGAATCGGGGGTTATGGCAAAGACCAGTCAAAGGGATAAGAATAAATAGCCCGTAATAATATAAAATCTCGGTCCCAAGCACATTATTATAACGGAAGTCTACTTTAGTAGCTATTCTAATTAAGAGGGTATTTGGAGAACTCTATGTTCCTAGAACCCAATCCTGTCCCCTCTATTATCAAAATTCCCCGAGTGGTCGCTGTAATAATGCTGGCTCTTTACCATAGTGGTTTAGCACAACTCCAATGATAACATCTTATTGATTAAGAGTGTCAAAACACAAGATACTAGCATCTGAGAAGCACAGTACTAAACAGGCTGATAAAAAAAACACCTAAGGGTGAAAACCCGTCCTAATACCCATACAAGACTCCAATGACAGTTATCGGCCCATACAAGTCATCCCAACCGTAATCAATATCTGTACCTAACAATAATTAAAATTACAAATTAACCCGATAAATGTTTAAAACCATATCCATGACTCCCAGGCAACCCCTCCCCATATCCCAAGCACTACATATCTGAGCCTTAAAGGTAACCCAGAAAATAAATCGCTATAACAACCCGAGAAAAAGATACAGCGCAGATTTGCCCTTAGTGCCCCTACGCTTCTCATGCCGTTACCAACAGCATATATGTTCCGTCCAATTCTCCTTTAGCTAGCTTTGTGTCGGGATGTTCGGCCCCTAGCCTCTTTAACCGTACCTCATATACCTTCCTTTCTAATACCTCAGCCTCTTTAAAACGATCCTGAGAGGCATAAATTATCGCTAGGTTGGCCATAGCTACGAGGGTTTCCAAACTCTCCTCCCCTAGCACTTTCTGCCTTCCATCCACCACTTGTTGCTGTAGCTTCTCTGCATCTTTCCATCGTTCTTGCCCTCTGTAGGTTGTCGCTAGGGCTTCCATGGCTTTTAGGGAGAGTGTATACTCTTTGCCCTTCAAGTCTTTCCTGGCCTCCACCACTTTCAGCTGTAGATCCTCCGCCTTTTTAAACTGTTCTTGTCTATAGTAGATAAGTCCTAGGTTGGCTATAGCTGTTACCGTTTCTGAATGTTCCGTACTCCTCACTCTCTTATTTGCATCCACAACCAGTAGCTGCAGCTTTTCCGCATCTTTCCACCGCCCTAAGTCATTATGGATTCTCGCTAACCAACTGAAGCCATCAGTCAATGATATGTCGGCCATCTCAGCGCTTAAGTATCTCCCAGCATTAGCGCCCACCACCTCTACGTGCGGTATGATCCTGTTCGCGTGCTCCCAGTAGTTGGGTGTTTTTTCGTATTTGCATGAGATCGCATTGCCAACTAGAACTGCGGCTTCGGCCGCTTTTTCGACACGTTCAAGACCTGTAAGGCGCTCGTGGGCCCATAGATGGACCATAGGGTTGATATAGAAGCTTTCTTCACGTCCTTTACGTTGGATCAAGGAATATGAAAATAGAAGCTTCAGCGAATCGTGTAATGTGATATCTGTTCAGAAGGCTCATTAGTTTAGTCAATACTCATCTAGGCCTTGAACATACCATCATCCTCAAGCTTCTTCCCACGACGTAACATGTCCTCTTGAATGTCCTCATTAGACAAGAACGAACACAATGATAGCAGCTCTGCAGCATTTGTATCCCCCCTTTTCACTGCTTGAAACGAGATGTCCCAGGTGGTGAAGATCGTATGAGCCCCATCACTAAAATCAAAATGTGATGGTTTTTCGCTCAAAACTTTAGCATAGTGTTTGTCGAAGATATCTCGGTATCTTTTCAGCTGCATCTTACGAGACCCGATGTAGGCCCCCGCTTGGATGATAGCAAGAGGTAATCCTCCAAGCTTCTTGATGACCTCTTCCGCCATAGGGTCTATAATTTTCGTTAGCCAAGATACTGTAAAGGATATATCGGGGCCAGACTTGCCTCGAACTTTCGGATCAAGGTCCAATTGTGCACTCTTTAGAAGAAGTTCTACAGCTTCTGTATTATTCATCTCTGTTACCTGCAAAGGCGTACCGAAATTGCCACATTCGGGTCTCCTGCTTGTCATTATGATTGTACCATGCGAAACCGATGGGAGGAATTGCGCTATCCCAAAGTCCAGATCGTCAACGCGGTCGAAAACAATAAGCCAACTCTGATTCTTCTCCCTAGCAAGCCATAGCTTCACCCCTTGAACAATGCAATCGTGGTACTCTTCTTTAAGAGAGACACGTCCTTGGTCATCAACCGCATCTGCCATATCAAGCTCCTTTGCTATCAAATGATAGTTAGGTCTCTCCTCATGTGAGTTTTTTGCATACTGCTTTATCAGGCGTTGGGCCGCCTTTCTGAACCCAAGTATTGTGGTCTGTTTGGTGGTTGCGTCGATCCAGAAAATCGAATCATAATGACTCTTGTAGGTGTAAATATACTCCAAAGCGACCTGTGTTTTCCCAATGCCCCCAACCCCGTAAAGAACTACTGGTACTGATTTCTTGTACCTTGTCTCTTCATTGATCTTATTTATTAGGTTTCGTCTGCCAGTGAATTGTTTGTTTTGCCCACGCTCCAGCTCAAAAGGAATCTCAAAGGTGATGTGCACGCCATTTGCTCGAGCGGCTTATTGAGGTTAGCAACCGTGAAAACTTCACTTGGGGTTCTTATCTTTGAATACCTTCAACTCTCCTCCAGTCCTTCCAGTTCTTTGAAGCCCTTCCTGGGGCCTCGTTCGACATTAAGAGGATACATAAAGAGACCTTCAGGTAATTCCCATCCTGGTCTGATTTGTACTTTACGAGGTTTTCATGGTCACTATTAATCCCGAATACTTCGGCATCAGTAGCGCCTGGGACCACCGCAGAGTCCCTCGGTACAACCTTCGATATATTAGCTTCACTCCAGAGCAGTCACTTATCTTTGTAGACACTTACAAAACCGTTGACGTCACGTGACTGATACGTCTCATAGAAAAACTTTGTATCAAAGTGCTTACTGATATGGGTGTACTGCCCGATTTGTTTTTGAAGCGATTTTGAACCTCCCTTTAGACTCCGGTGGATAGCGTTGTTTGTATTTGTGAATATTGAAGCAGCACTGATAAAGATTTTTCCCCATGAGAGGCCAGATGTCCCTTGGTGAGGTGTGCCGAAGAAAAGGATGCCGGTGGTAGAGGTTTTGATTGCGTGATGGTGTTGTACGTTGTGTATATTGGCTGAGTTTGAGTGGATAAGCGCCTAAAGATTTACGTTAGAAAAGCTACACTAAGCAATGATTCTGTTTACAAACGCTAAGGGAGGATTTACATCTTTAACAATAATACCTCCTATGCTATGAGCAATAAAAATGATTGGCCGCTCGATTGTCTAGGCATGTAAGTATAATTCTGTCAATCCTCTTAAGTGGAATATCTAGACCTACATTTGTCTTTTTTCTATAAAGGCTGAGATCTGTGACCAAGCCGACTGCGTGATCATGGAGTGTCTGACGACTCAATGGTGTCGACCCACGAGTCCTGCCATCGTAGCCGTAGGTGAGGATACGGGCATTGGTGACTACCTTAGGAAGCCAATCACGAAGCCATAAGCCTCCACCCTCTGCTGTCCAGGTACCTTCACGATGGCCGTCAAGCCCATGCACAGCAACCAAGCTAGATAAACATATTAATAAATATTGTTCCTCGGACTATAGCATACCCAGAGAACTCACTCAACAACTGGATTATGTCCTTCAGCAAAAACTCCCACCCCGACTAGTTGCTTAAGTGCCGGAGTAGAACTTCGAGATAGAGGGCTCCAGGTAGAGACCCTAGAGATTGGACTCGAAGAGTTTTGAGATCTTAGACTAAATCCTAGAGATCTCGGGGAAGAGCTCTCAGACACTGGGCTCGGAGATGAGTCTCGGAATACTGGACTATGATTGGGATCTAGATACATCGTAAGACCCAGGAATACTTTATGCGAAACTGAATCTAGAGATATTATGCTTGAAGGCTTAGGGGTATCATACCTGGAGTTGGTACTGAGAATGTCACATCCGAAGTAGAACGTTGGTATACTGGGCTCGGGTTGGGACTTGGAGTTGATCTTGAGGATTCCATATCCGAAGTAGAACCTTGGTATATTGCGCCAGAGCTGGGACCTAGAGTTGGTCTTGAGGATTCCATATCCGAAGCGGAACCTTGGTATATTGGGCCCGAGTTGGGACCTGGAGTTGGCCTTGAGGATTCCATATCCGAAGCGGAACCTTGGTATATTGCGCCCGAGTTGGGACCTGGAGTTGGCCTTGAGGATGCCACATCTGAGGAGCCTTGATATACTGCGCTCGAGTTATGACCTACAGGTCGTCTTGAGACCACACCTGAAGAGCCTTTGTATACTGCACTAGAGTTGTGACCTGGAGCTGATCTTGGGGGTGCCACATCTGAGGAACCTTGGTATACTCCGCTCGGGTTGTCATCTAGAGTTGGTCTTGAGGATATCACATCTGAGAAACCTTGGTATACTGCGCTCGGGTTGTGATCTGGAATTGGTCTTGAGGATGCCACATCTGAGGAACCTTGATATGTTGCGCTTGAGTTGTGACCTACAGGTCGTCTTGAGACCACACCTGAAGAACATTTGTATACTGCACTCGAGTTGTGACCTGGGGCCGATCTTGGGGGTGCCACATCTGAGGAACCTTGGTATATGACGCCCGAGTTGTGACCTGGAGCAGACCTTGGGGGTGCCACATCTGAGGAACCTTGGTATATGACCCCCGAGTTCGGACCTAGAGTTGGAACACCCGAAGTTGAATCCAAGTACACTGGATTACCTCTAGATACTGAGCCCGGAACTGGATAGTGAGAACCTTGAGGTAGAGTATGAGAATGTAAGGTAGGGCCAGGGCCTGAATACTGGGATTGTCTAGGTCTAGGACCTATTCGATCATCAACTAACCCGCAACCCCCTCTGCACCCTAAACGTTCCCAGTACTTCCGGACTGCCCAGCCCTTCCGCGTCTTTTCCCCTAATCGTGTCTGGGCCATGACTAAACAGTATTAAGTAGAAGAGATAGAAAGACAAACAACTGATTTGAGTGATGTTACAGTTGAAGGCAAGGTATTGCGTCAAAGGAGGAGACTACCGAGCTTAAATATGTTCAGCACGGAAGGTGCGGTTTATGTGTTCCTAGAGTATTATAATTATTGTATGTAATCCGTATAACACCTTTAACCTCATCAGCGATATGTGGGGTGAGACACTATACCGTATAATCTTATTAAACTCGGCCCGCTATAGCAGAGGCGTTGACAGGCGCTCGAACAGTTGGGGCAATGGAAAATCCCAGTACTAGGACAAGAAGATACATACTTGTACTGATACAGACTAAACTATCTTGCTTTCTTTGTTTTTTTTGCGTTAACTATTGCGCAAAAGCACATGTTGCCCCGGCCGTAATGAGTCGGATTTAATCGGATTATACGGTACTCTGAATAGGGGTTATAAAAATTAGATTATTACGCTCACCGGAGCTTGGTGCGCCCGGTTTTCTAATTGGCACCTGATGTGACGGCCTTATAAGACAAGTCTGCGCTGATCAATACGGTACCTGGGGCGGTTCATCCCGCTGTTTGTAAGACATATTGGTACGGCCAGTGTATCATTTGCTTTTTACTTACCAGTTAGTGCCCAGCGCATGTCTCGCTTGTAAGGTGTTATCCCGCGAGTCAAATACGTCGGATCATGCCCGTCTTAGGAAGTGCTACCTTACCTTATTTTCAGCCAATCAGATTGCAAAGCTTCATGTACCTTACACTGTTCTCAGCCCTGTCTAATCCATGGATAAAATAGTACTACTACTGATGTCTTTAGGAACAACCGGCCCCGCATACTACCCAACATTGTGTTCTCTACATATCCATTTTGGTGATATGCCGGCCTGTTCAATAGTATATTTCTTGCATATGTCTCGGCATAGAATTCAGCAAATAGAACGACGTGTGATACGATCGGGGAATGTCTTGGCACAACAAAAGCCGATTGTCTCATGAGGCAATATATAAATATCGCAATTTGGGCCTGTGTCCAGAGTTCGCTGGGCAGGGGGCGCATTTGCTGTCCAGCCCAATGGACCAGGACACGTACATACTGCGCAGTCTTCTGCCAACGTTGCACGTACTCAGGGCTTTAGCCAGGGTGTACTTCATTGACCGTAACCCCGCCATTTCACATACTATCAACCAAACCAGCGCAGTCAATACATACCTAGGTATCCCGCATCGCACTCTCTATCCTTCGTAAATCCACAGTTTACACGAAAAGCCATCTTAATGTCGAAAATGTTCAAACGATTCTCCTGGAAGATCTCATCTACAAGTAGTGAGGTATGTCACCTTGCTCCTCTACCCTCTTCCAAAGTCGCTTAATAACAGTGTCCCAGAAGACTACGAAGTCGCAGGCCGCTGAAGTTGATAGTAATGCATTTGGCCTTAAAGAATTAGCGCCTGGGATCAATCCAGTCTTGGAGTACGTAGCCTTTGGAAAAGTTAACACAATTATAGCGAGCACCCCGATATACCCGCAGTACAACTACATATGGGTTAACGATGCCATAGATGGCAGAATCCGAGTTTTGCTGCAAATATATTAGGCTGGTCGTCAAGCGCTCTGAGAGTTTAAAAGCTAAACTACGCTACTTCTAGTATTGTCGCAATTCACGGGCTTAACGGTCATCGGGATAAGTCATGGATGGCGGATAATGGCGTCAACTGGCTCAAGGATCTATTACCAGAACAAAACCAAAACGCCCGTATATTCAGCTACGGTTATGACGCTAGGACCCACGGCTTCGTATCTCAGCAGCATCTTCACGACCACGGTATGGCATTGGTTGCTGATCTAAGCTTACAAAGGAGGGCTACAAAGGTTGGTTCAACAGATACAATTAGGAGGGTCATTCAATTAACCTTAATAAAATAGACAGAGAGACGTCCTATTATCTTTATCGCACATAGCTTGGGAGGGATTATTTGTAAAAGCGTATATACCTCTACTCATCTCGCTCATACCAGCTTTTTGATCAATGGTAGCTAAATTCTTTAATCAAGGCATTGATACACGCGAGCGCAACCAGCGAGGTCCATCTTAAAGCTCACAAAGACATCCACCTTTCAACATATGGCATACTGTTTTTTGGCACCCCCCACCAAGGCGGAAACGGCGTCGCTTTAGGAAAATTCCTTGTGAATGTCGCATCAACAGTCGTTGATACCAACAAAAAGATATTAAAACACCTAGAGATGCACTCTGAGATGCTCGAACAGCAGACAGCCCAATATAACGCTATCAGCGACCAGTTCGAAACAAAGTTCTTTTACGAAACATACGAGACCTCAACCCCTTTTGGCTCAAAACTGGTCAGTTCCAATAACTCAAACCTCTCTTTTTTTTCTCGTTACATTTTCTAAATAGATAAAATACCCTAGGTCGTCCCAAAATACTCTGCTGTGATACCAGGTGCCACAAATGCAGAAGAGATTGCCATCAACAGAAACCATACCGAGATGGTCAAATTTCGCTCGCCACAGGATGAAGGGTTCCGGAAAACGTCCTTGATTCTTACTCTCATGGAGGCTGAAGCGGTGCCGCGGATCAGCAACAACTGGCGTAAGTATGAGGTGCAGAACGGTTTAGAGCCAAGCAAGGCTTTCTACAGCCCTCCTGAAAGTGCTAGAAATAGTACTTCTGATGAGAGGCTTCGCGACAAGATGAACAAGATGGAATATGAGCTCCCAGAAGTTCCTACAGCAGAGCCGAGCTATAGGCCAATGAGAATGAGTTCCTAAATGGAATGCGGAGGATATATATGAGGCTCTTTACATTGGACTGGGTTATAATAGGCTTAATTTGGGTGGCTATGGGGAAATCTAGCGCGTATTACTTAGAGACGGTGTTCTAGTATATTTTAGTTTTTGTATATTTTTATTAAGGTGGTATGGTATACCTAGGGATCTTTTGTGTATTACTTGGTTGAATCTTTTAAAACTCAGGCAATGCAGGCTACTAAAAGAGTGCGAAGCCACCTCCTAGGTCATAGTATGCCTTACAAGCAGAGAAGGAAGCCTACACACTGGAGATCTCTCTAAGCCTTGATCTCAACAAAACCCCTTTACGCCATCGAGCGCATCATATGATATCACTCAGTGTCGGAGATAGACTACCTAAACACCAATGAGTAAGGCTACACTGGATGTCTCGATATCACCATCCAGGCTGTGCAGGGAAACCTTGCTAATAAGAAACGCAAGATTAGCGAAAGCCCGCTTATCATTGGTAATGCCAAGAAACACGCGAACCGTGGGAGTGGATCCACTGATACACAAAGCTTAACGCATCTATGGGATAACCTCAGACAGGGGGATAAGTGCACATTGCCCGTTCCCTCTAATTAGACAATCTCATATATCTACCATGCCGCTGCTTTGTGTATGCGCTTCCCCTATACATTATGGAAAAAAAACAAAGTCAGGACAATACTCGCTTGTGGCTATGTGGTTAATGTCGCCTAAACATGCTAGATGCTACAGAGCCCCTCCCCCCACACATTGGAGCTTCCCCCCTCCCCGCTTGCTTGCAGTCGCCGACAAGGCTCCTGCAGATGTTATGAAAAACAATACTGAACCATAAGTTTCTGGTACTAAGTTGTCATAGCCCTCCCCGGGAACCTGCCCGGCGCTAGCACTACGCATAGATCTACCTCGCAAGGCACCTTGGGGCCCCTCGAGAGATATATACTATGGTATCAATGCAAGTTTTATGACAGTTGTCAATAACGGCAGTGCGAAGGCTCAACCCGTAAAGCCTATCACGGCAGGAATTTGTACTAGGCGCCACCGCCACTAATGACCTACAATATCTGATAATTGAAGGCAGACAATAAGTATCAGCTAGGAAATATAGGTATTGCCTTCACCAACCCACAAAAGTGACCTAAAAGATGCATCTAGACCAATCCCACTGGAGTTGTTGCCTCCGTTAAGAACCTTTGGTCCGAGACTTCCGTTTCTTTTTTAGTACTTATTCGAGCACTGTTGTGCGCGCAATCTTAAAAGTGACAGGTTAAATTTGGACCTGAACCATCCTGGCCGCCTGTCGGGCCCTCTTCCCGAGCCGCCAGAGCCGCCACAGCCGAGTGATGTCTTGTGACACGGACTCCCTTATTAATGTTTCTAGTAAAGACTAGTCCTCTTGTAAGTGTAAGTCTCGGGCAATGGTTTCTTATTTGAGGAAATGCCTATCGTGGGTGGAGTATACTTATTGGTTGGCGCGAACGAGGGTTGCATTATTGGGTACTTACCTACCTCGGGTACCGGGGAGTTTTTTTCCCTCAATAATTACATGAGGGTACCGGGGGATCGGGAAGCGGAGCTAGAGACATCTTGTTCGGAGCACTTTTTATACCTCGATTTGCGGCTGTTTTTTTTTTTTTTTTTTTGTTCAAGTGATTTTATTGTTCTGGGTACAAAATCTGGTATGCAGTATAAACTATGACCTAAAAAGAACCCTTCCCCTTCCTAAAAATAAAACACGACCCCCTTCAAAATTCCAAATAACAAATAATTTAACACAGGAAATAGAAGAAACCATTTTAACAAAAACAATGTACTACTCAAATATAACTTCCTTCCTTCTGACTTATTGTCTTGGTGCCGTTATACACGGACTTGGTAGGCTTGATGACTCCTTATGATTCGGAGTAGGTAATGGAGGTGAGAGAGGATGTAGTGGAGAAAGTTGGCGCTGGTGACGGAAGCGCTTTTTTGGGAAAATTTATTTTATTTTGAACGACGAAGGTCCCGACGAGTAGCGAGAGAGCTTCAGAGCTCCAAATTTCGTCAAGGGATCTGATATTGGGTAGAAGAGAATTTCTGGACACGGCGAGAGTGGGGCAGTGCAGAAGCACATGCTCTGTTGTTTCGGGATAAAGGAGGCACCTAGGACAGGTGTCGGGAGTGTGAAGATTTATCCACGACTTGTGGGCGTTTAGGTAGCTCTTTTCCACCCGCATTTGGTGGAGACGGGAGGATTGGAACTTGTGGAGAGACATAAAGTAGGGTGTTGTTGAGAGAGAACAACCATATTTATAGTAGCTGGGTGGGGGGTAGAGAATCTCCCAATTCTTTAGGAGTTGTTGCTTAGCCATAACTGAGAAGCTCTTATGGCTGAGATTGGAGCCTAGTAACGGCTGAACTAGGGAACCTAGAAATTCGATTGGCAGGTGGTTCACGCCTGCTTTGGCGACCGAATTCCATTTTTTAGGGGGATTAGGGAGGCCTTTAAGAAGTTCGGAGTGTGAATAGTTCCGTTCGGGTGAGATTGTTGGAAACGACGAGTCAAACCGGGCCGTGACTGGGTTGTTAAGAGGATGGGCAGTAGCAACTCGAATGGCGTGTTTGATCTTGAGATAGTGGAGATAAAGTATCAACGGGGGGGCGGATGCCTCCGCCCATAAAGCGTGTAGATTGGTCGACCTAAAGCAACCTAGGGCCCATCTGAGGACGGAGTTCCAAAAGACCTCCATTTCTTTTAGGGCTGAGGTAGGGGTAAAGAGAGTGGCTCCGTAGGTAAGCATGGGACGAATAGCGAGAGTAGCAAGTTTCCTGCAGTTACCTGAGGAAAGGCCTTTCCCGGGAGAGGAAAATCTATGAAGAATGCCAAAGGAGGCCTGGGCGGACGCCAGTCTTCTTATGAAATGATCGTTAGGGTTAAATGAGGGTGAGAACCAGTAGCCGACCCACCGGACTATTGGCTTTGGATGGAAGGTGTGTCCATCAATGCACACGGAAAGATGTGAGACTGGGGACTTGTCTCTGGGAGTGCGCCAGTGCATCAGCTCAGTTTTAGCGACTGAGAAGGACACGTTGCGGGGGGCTGCATCGTTTTTAAGACGATAGTAATTTTCTTGTAGCAAAAGAATGTTTTCCTCAACTGTGGGTGAGGCAACCGTGATGGCAAAGTCATCAACGTATGATAGGGTAATGCCTGGTGATGGTTCCAGGCTCGATTTGCGGCTGTATAACCTCTCTATTTATATGAGTTTATGGGTATCTTATCAAGTTAAGCATTGTTTCGTTTATTAATTTTTCCTTGTAAGGATCTATAGGCCTAATTATCGTGTCGCATTAGTAGTAAACAAGCCTCTAATACCCGAGTACATAAATATGTTTTTTCTTAGAGATAAATCACCAAATTTCATGGGACACTAAGGGCTACTTGGGGATTTTTGATATCTGTTGGTGGCTTTGGCATTGTACCTTTAGGCTAATCCGCTACTCTTTTATCGACCTTAGTGCCAAGGCTTCTCGCCCAAATAAGACTATATAGTGATGAGGTATCAGACAGTCCTTTTTACAGTAATTAGGGTATAAAATATAGTATATTCCTTACTACTGTTAAGGGACCTAATTTCGCAGTACTGGTTTTGGTAGCTAGAGACTGTTAGTTTAACATTGACCTAGCTTAGTAGTTTGATAAGCGAGGCTTGGTAGTATTTGGCTCTACTCGTTAAGATAGGACTAGGGGGAACCACCATCTGTTTCTTATTTCTCCTGTTTAATAATATCGAGTATTGTTGTCAAGTTGATATAGTTCTTCCTAGATGTCCTTCACTATATCTCCCTACGGTTTTGAGATCCAACTGGGTGCTTAGATAGTTTTCATGAACGGGGGGTGTTGTAGTAATATTGCATAGAATAATGCTAAGAAAAGTATGTTTGTAGAAGTTGTGAATACATATATCCTAAGCTGATCCGTGAATAAAGCAAAAACAAAAGTTTGTGTGTTGCCGCAGTCTCAATAGCTATGCATATGTCCCCCCCCGCCCTGAAAATTACTAGACTGACTTCCTGTTTCTATTCCATCTTAACCCAAGAAATGTCAAGATTAATGTTGGAATACCGATCCCTAGACCAATCCCTATTGCGATTTTATTCTCAGTTGTGAGGCCTCCAGATGTCGGGGGAAAGCTGAAGTGTATACCAACTGGTATTAGAGATGAGTTAGGACCAGTACCTGTGGCGATAATTTCACAGTAAAGTGTTAATGTGTTAAGCTTCGTGATTTATATATTATTGGCCGTTTGAAGAAACAAGGGGAAAGTGGAAATACCATTAAAAGTGAAGTAAATATATACATCCCCAAAATTTGTGGGGGTAATTGAAGGCAAAATTTCTACGATGGTTGACATAGTAGTTTCAGGAGAAAGATAAATTATTGTTTCTGAAAAGGTGGGTATAGTTGTTGAAGGAATATACATAGTCGTTTGAGGAGTAGATATAGTTGTTCGAGAAGTAGATGTAGCCGTTTGAGGAGTAGATGTTCGAGAAGTAGATGTAGCTGCTAGGGAAGCAGATATAGCTGCGAGATCAACATCTTTACAAGCAGGTAAAGCTTTCGTACCCCTAGGATAAAACTGCCCACTTGCTTGATCACCATATGTCGTAGGTATTATATACTGCTGCCCATCTGGCGTAACAGCTACACAAAGGTCCACCATCCCTCCATCAGAGCCCTTGAGTGAAAGGCAAGAGCAGAACTCATTGCCATCGCCTGGAACACTATCGGACTCAACCCCATTATCATAAGTAGCATACGTATCGCTCGATTGCCTATATTTCGACATTGCCATTCTGCAGTTGATCAGGTCGAATGAACTCGTTATGCCAGCCTGGGTGATCTCCCCACATACTGGCTTGTAGTCGATGGCGTAGTAGGTTGCGGGCCAACCAAATAGGGTTACATTCCCATCTCGCAGGAATTCCAAGTTGCTGGCACAGCTAGCAAGATGTATCTTGAGAAGTACATGAAGGACTAGGGTTGTAAGTGTGCAGCGCATACTTTGCCGAGTCGTCTTGGGGAAGCTACAAAGTCTTGTATCGGGGGTGATCGGCTTAACCTGTGAAGGTATTTAGAAATGCTCATCTAGATGGGTTCTAGGTGGGGGGTGCAGGAAGCTTTTCAACCTAAGGAGATCTGTGAGCATACCATTGAACCAAGAGTTCGGCAAATTATAAGCTAGGACGTGCTCGGGGGTCGAAAGTCAGTCCGATGATGTATTCTCAAGTTGCTTCTGGCGATAAGTAGCAGTGGTTTCTTTAAAGAACACGGCTAGGCTCTATTGCATCGTTCTAGGGCCAGCGCAGCACCCCATGGCTCGGTGCAGTTGATGTATTATTCAGTCTTCATCAGTGCGGCTGAGTGTGCATGGGGCATTAAATTCTCTAAGATTCAGATCTATCATAAGTGGTACAGCCTCCGGCAGAATTATTGTAAAAAACAGGAATTGGTGGGCGGGGTGCTATGGCCAATGCTCATTGCTAGAATCTTTGATGAGAACCTGGAAGGCCAATAAATACGGTGAATCTCGAACCCCGCATCTCTAAAATAATTTTGCCGGAGGCTGTAAATTCATGTAACGGCGCGTTGGGAAGTGCAAATTTGTTTACTGCCGTGTCATATTTTAAAGTGGACAAACCAACCAGTCATATCATTGCATACTTTGAGGCTTTGAAAGCACAGCTAGTAACGTAGATTCGAGATCTATCAAATATCGAGAGGTAGTTTGCTAAGCCATGCCATTCTGGAGGTTGGTTAGCAACACCATAAAGATACCATTGAGAGGGAACTTAGCCCAAGGTTTGGCATAGAGCGTATTAGTGATGTATTGATTAGTCGTGCTAATTCTAATATTTCTATAGGCTTCATATAATCCATGAGAAGCCCTGCTGTTAATAACAAGCCTACGACTTGGCTACTGGCTTACTATATATTAGTAGACATTCACTGAATCTATGGAATTCTATTTCTTTAGTTATTAATTGAGTAGTCTCAAATTTAATATTTTGAGGCCATAAAGACGGTAAAGTACCACCAATACGTCTATATTCAGCAATCCCTCATGTTGCAACTTACATGTAGGTCTAATTAGAAGAAGGCGGCTCCTGGGTAAGTAATTGGTAGCCTTCTTAGTAATTTTCCAGTATGAAGTTGGTGGAGCTAGAAGTTCTTTTCCTCTCAAGCATGCTCCGGTCTAACTACTTACATTTGTCTCTTATTATCTTAGTTTGACAACAATCAAATCATTACGGCTCTCTATTCACCTGCTATCGCCTAGATGTTTGTATACCTATACTTTATCAGTTTTCCTTAAATTTATTTAGATTATTTACCTATAATATAGCTGCATCTTCCTGTCGACCGGGGGATTGTCTACAAGAGTAACATGCTCTATAGAACCTTCATGCATTGCCTAGTCTTATATGTATGGATTACGCGGGATTTTTTGAACTTGGACTGAACTTAATGGGTGCCTTCCGTGGCCATAAGGACCTCCGTAAAGATTTAAATAAAATTTTTAATGGTCTAATCCCTAGCCTTAGCTAAGATATGAAAAGGAACCCTCTAAACAAAAATACAACAGCTATGGATCTCAAATTCTGGGTACCATCAATTCTTAACTGTTCTAAGCACTCCCCGCCTTCTTGCCCGCTGGCTTCTTCGTTTCAAAACCTGGTAACGTAATCGGCTCCGACGAACCACTGGCGCCCCATGTCAGCGCGCCAACATGGGGTTGCACGTTCCAGTGGAATGTTAACGTGACATTTGTACGCTCCGCAACTTTGCCGGTAATGTCGTTGATTTTGTATTTTGGCTGTTTGTTCTTAAGGTTAAGTTTCGCCTTTGTAGAAGTCGTGATTATTCTGTCCCAGATTACGACTTCGTTCTCGGTCTGTGGGTAGGTTAGCTTGAGCTAAGCTCGGGGTAGGGCCGGGAGAGCATACATATTTCTTGCCGGGGTACGAGGCAGAGACGTAGACAAAGACTTGCTTGGTGTTCCAATTGAAGAGAGGTTTCAGGTCTGCTATGGAGTTAGCTTCTCTTCTGGATGGGGGTAGGGGGAGGTGGAAGCGTACCAACGTCAAGGTCGAAATTGATTGACGCAAACTCATGGGGCTTTGCCGAATGGTACTGTCGGACCCGGCCTTTCGATCTACGTGTAAAAAGTCAGTGTTTAACTCTTTAAACCCTTTCTGGTGACCTAACATACACTTTGAAGTTTGTAACATCGACATTTGCGACTGCTGGGTCTGTAGGGAACAGCACCACCGACAGAGCGACCAAAGACGCGACAACGAAAGCGACAGAGGTAAAGAAGCCGAAGACGTTCTGAACACGGACGAGTGATGAATGCATTTTGTTTATAGAGCTGGAGGTTCAGGCGGTGGTTATTGGGACATGGGGGTATTGGGTGTTTCGTGGTGTCGGGTTGTGGACACCGTCGTCAATTGTATTAGGTTGAGGCTCAAGGTTGTGAGGCGCTAGGCCGTTTTGGGATACCCTGTCTATGCAGGTGCAGCCGACTAACACAGGAGTTTGTACCCCAAAGCGGTTTTACTATGGAGATTTCATAACCTCTCTCCAGCATATCAGAAACCCTAGAAATGCCGCGCCCGGGACCTAGAACTATTACTTTTCTTATAGCTATAACCGTCGGCTGACCTTAACTATCTTTAAACACTACTTTGGACTGATTAGCTCATCTTTCAGGTACCTCCGTGAATAATCCAGCGGTTTAGGTTTCTTGCTCAGGTCCTACTCTGGTAGAAATATTTAGAAGAGCTACCAACGGTACTTACAGTCCAATATTGTGCCCTGTCGATTAGATCACTACGTATATGACTGTAACATACATAAAGTACAATACTAGTAACGCCGAAGATCGTCACGACGCTTCTATACCTCCCTAAGTTTATGACAAGCGGTAAATTGTTCTATTATAGTGCCTTAACGTGCCTAGGAGTAGGGTTTCCCTCGAAGTGGGCCCCATCTATTGATTTGTGCATTTCTTACTAAGCCCATAGAATGAGTGATTGTCTATGATCTACTGACTAAGCGCCAAGTCCTGCTGAGCCAACATCAGTTGCTCTCTCAAACTAGAACGACACATCCCCCAGAAATGCCTGATCAGAAGTTTGAATCTATAGTTTGCCCTACACCTTTTTCTGTAAGTACACTCAATATGCAAGTGCCGGCAAGAACTTTCGGGCTAAACTTAGTGAACCTACCAGCGACCCACCCCTGATCCGGACATTCGGATACTATGTCCAGAGCCTGGTCTGGTAAAGATACTGAGGTATAGGTCGTCCTACAATTTTTACCATCCAACGCTGTGCCCTGATGATGAGGTCGATACTTGGAATGTTCGTATCTCCCTAATAATTCGTACCTCCATAGTATGTGATGGAGAATTTATCCCCTCAGGCTTGCTCACTATAAGTCATATTAGAGGCTAGAGAGAACACTTCAAGCAGTTTTTCCGGGTTGCGAGACAGATATCACGGTTTACTCACTCGATTGGTCAGTGATACCCAAGCAGTTTTGGAGTAAAGTCTTCGCAGCTACAACTACCAAAATATTCATTGTAAGATGTTAAACCAGATAAAGATATAAGGTCTTGTAAGAAGCCATCTCTAGTTGATATATTGCCCGCAAACTCACAAGACATATTTCAGTAGCGTAGAATATCTCAAGGCAGCGCGAATGGTCTGGAAATGGAGTTCGGCTCGGCTAGCTAGTTGGAATACTAAGATAATATATACCTCCCTTTTAACTACCAACTAGATTAATCGTATATTTGATTGTGATGAATTCAATAAAATGCCTGATGAACTACCTAGCTATCTGCCTTAGAGCATTGGCTTAATACTAGATGCCAAACTCTTGCCGGGAGCAGCCCTTTTGTTGTCTGTGGCCCATGAGACACATGTGGATTATCTCTACCGCCATCATGGCTATATCGCATCCATATAACAACGACCGAATAACCAGGGGACGCCTTCAGATATAGTTCTCAGAAATTCAGTGTTTGATGGAGACTTGTAACCCTAACCCATATCACTCAAGTTGATTTGCACTTGATTACGCATATATATGCACCTACACTAGCTAAAAGAATACTACTAAGCGATTTTTTACTACTCTTGGGTTACCATCACTGATCAAGCTTATTACAAGAATTTATGTAAATGAATGGTTGCCGATGAATCCTTAGCTTACATAATTCAACTGAGTGCCAGCATGACAAACTCGCTTATTCAGGCCAGCCACTTTCAGCACATCATTCTCTCTCCGACAGTCTCAACTTTTACAGCAATGGTTTACCCAGTGGTTTCAACTATTGTTTGTCCTACATATATAAGTGTAAGTCGCTTCTATAATATTTTTATGTTAGTTTTCGCTCGGAACAATCTAGGCTGATTCATCATACTTATTAGGGGACTCCTCCCAAAGATCCGGAGATCATGATACCTTGCCCAGATCCCGGTCTTGTCAAGATACTTGTCGTAGGGAGCTCTAGTAGTTGGTATCACCCAAGGCTCTGTCCAGTGGAAGAGGTTAATACATGGACTGTTCGTATAGTCTTAATTATCTGCGCCTCCTAAGGTACGAAGAGTTATAAACTAATGGTAGTAAAGAAGTTCGAGAAAACAGTGCGTATGATTTTTCCAGACTGCAAGCCGAACATCAAAGTCTTTTCATCCGACAAGTCTGTCATCCCCAAAGAGTTTTGGGACAAAGTCTTTGCGACTCTTGTTATTAAAGTATTTGTTGTGGAATGGTGGTGATGCGTACGTAGCAGAATGTATTCTTGTAACGTTACTTTTCTAGACCTTACTCTATTTTTACTGAATTAACGAGTCTAGCACTTGTGGCTTTAGTTGTTTTTTAGAAAATACGAGTAGTCAACAAATCACCCAACCTTGGTTTTGCTGAGGAAATTTGATAACTATGTTAATATACATATATATTTATGCAATGCCTGTCGCTCCCTCGATTAAGGGTGTCCAATGGAGAATCAAGTTGATGATTTAATGAATAATTTTGCTATTCCCCTTAATTTATGATGTAATTCGTTGCTCCTAGCTTTTGTAGGGATCTAAGGAACAGCTAATACGTCATTCGGTCTAGAATTCTACTTCATAGATTATCCCATAGGGAATCCTATTCTATATATACCTGGGGATTATGCAATTAACTACTAGCTTATTTTCTGTCAGCAGTTAATCTATGCTTTGCTACTGGGAGATTGCCTCAAAAAGATAGGAGCTCATTGATAAGCTGGGTTGTGCTTAACATTAGTAAATGTGCTTAAATCTCTTCATTAGGCCCACCTTTCTATATAGTATTACAAGCTCTGGGATGTAAGGCTATATATTTATAATAAATAATCTACGCTAAAACGAAAGGGTCCCGTATCCCTTACGCTGGAAAAGCTGACCCTCCCAAGTGGGGGCCGGGTCTTTCTACTGGACATGTTTAGACCACCAACTAGATATGGCAGGTATGATATATTAAACGTAGAGAACTGATGGTTTTGGTATAACTGTTCACGGCCAGCCCAAGACAGAGACCTACGTTACCGGCGTTTAATAGATCATGCCTACTACACCATAACTTTGGCCCCCACTAGGGGGTCAGCATTTTTTGACAGCGTAAGGGATACATACTAATCACAGCTCAGAGACGGTAATAACCCTAACCCTTACATTGGGAACCCTAGCCCATATAAGCCTGATGCTTATCTGATTAGATCCACTGTCTACCATGTGATAATGAAGGTATGGATAGCAGCACCCCTAGCCCAAACACCGGACACCAGACATCAATCGGTCGGCGGTCATAGAATACCTTAGGCTTCTACCTAGGGCTAAACCGGGTAAATATTTAGTAAAAAATCTCATTTCAGAAATATCTGTGGCTAAGCAGACTCGTTAAAGTTCTGTAGCTAATGTCCAATCAATCTTTCTGGGAGATCTTTCTTAATCGAGTGGCGCGCATAATCGGAAAGCTTGGGTTTGATTATATGTTTTCTCAACGACCCCGCTCCTTATTCAAGACACGAACTAAATGATGCAGAACTCTCTAGAGATAAATCGCACAAGGGTAGAATATCTCACTTCCCCTTATAAATACGTACGTTAGTCAATCCTACTTATTGACCTGGTGCCTATCTTCCCGTGGGACTGGCTTTGGCTTACTCTAGCATTCACTAGAATCCCGACACTGGCACGGGGCTTGAAATACGCTGCCCAGATCCGGGTCTAGTAAAAATACTCAGGAAACCCTGGACCCCGAGATTGTGTCATGTTGATGAAGTTGATAATTGGAATGTTCGTGATGCATAGCTAGACACCTTCTGGGGTGCAAAGAGAGGGATATATAGGAGGGCTAAATTAAGTTCTGCGGCTAACCACCAATCATAGAAGTTAGAGAGTACCGTACATATAATGTTTCCGGATTACCCTACTCCGCTCACCAGAATATATTCATTTGATGGATGTGTAATCCACAAACAATTTTGGGAAAAGGTCTTGATCACCACAACAGTCAGGATATTTTCCTTGGAATAAAGCGAGTGTAGGGAGGTTTTAAGAACTCAGATGTAACCTATTCTAAGACAACAAGCTTTATTAGGAACATAGATCTATCACAGTACCTTCTATAAGATCAGTGGTCAGCCTAGTAAATATCTTTAGGGTGAATGAAGTAAGTAGCGTAATAGGGCTGCTATGTTGTGTCTGTTCGACTAAACGATACTTACACGGAGCGTAGCATAACTTATTCCAAAGCCTACTGAATCATCAACTCACTAAAGTAGAGGGAACACGTTTAAATAGTGGCTAATTTAGTGATACATTTACGGAGCTCTATTCAGTGTTGGATTTAGTTTTCCGAGTAGTATTGCTCAGGTGTAGTTGGACAAATTTCGAGTTATGACACCTGATTTCTCTGTAATCCACCAGAGTTTTGAATGAGAATCTCGGCCTAGTAAAATCTGGAGAACGTCCTTTATCTAGTGTAATTACTAGAAGGGAATTCCTGGAATAATTTGGGAGCACTCGGTTTACTTGTAGCCAGATCGATCTACTCAAATCATTTGAAGATATTCACTCGACAAACTAATCATATAACATTGCAGATAACTTAAGTTCGATATTAACGCCTAAAAAGGCGAGAAATATTTCCGCTACTTTTAATATATTGAAAATTAAGGCCGCCCAGGGTCTAGCTTCTGTCTAATCAGGCTGGGTAATCTTTCCAAATCGGGTGACACGCATAATCAGAAGGCTTGGGTGTCATATATCTTCTCAACTACCCCACTCCCTTTCCTAAGCACGAACTACAGGTTTGATGATAGAGAGCATTCCACCGATGTCTTCTACAAGGGTCGAAACTCTTGTCTTTCCTCCAGTTGATTATGTTAGTTAATCCTACCTAGTCGCCTGCTGTCTACCCCTATGTGTACGTTTTTGGCTAACTTCAGTGTAACTATTAGGCGGCAAACAGAGACTCAGGGGTCAAAATGGCCTGTCCAGGCCCCCATCTAGTAAAAATACTCAAGAAGGGCTGCTACCCGAGACTGCACCACGTGAATGAGGTTGATACTTGGAGTGTTCGTGACACCTAAATCCATTAGATAGAGGGAAGCCAGGGCGTATTCTACGGCTAACTATCAAGTTTAGAAGCTAGAGAGTACTGTGCGCGTATCTGTGGGCCATACTTTGGGTAGGATTTTATCATACGATGGGTGTGTAATTCACAAAGACTCTTGGGAAAAGGTCCTTGCTGCCACCGCTATCAACATATTTGTTTTGGAATAGAATGAGTCAGTGAGGGAGGGGACTAAATCTACATAGTTTCTTAAATTCATATACTGGCGATTTTCATGACATATCTCTGCGTGAATATCTCTGGTAATTCCTCGTCCTTATCTACGCATACCTATCTATAGACATAATACACGGGTTTTCAGGAGCTAAGAGGCAGAATTATGCGCTTAAATACCCATAAATAATCACCACAGGATTTACCGGGCTTGTGATGAAGATGCGGATGTGTTTAGTTCCAAGTATTCAACATCACCTATCTTTAGATTATGCCTAGTGTTGTATTCCGGTGTATGTTAGAAGGCGTGTATATATTACCTAAGTAGGAGTAAGTCAACATTCGATTAGGAGATAAGTCGTATAGGTCTTGAAATATGATCTATAATCTAGCAAAGGTAAGACTCGACTTACTGGAATATAATAGAGTGGCTCCTCCTGAAGACCGATTATATTCTAGCGTAGCTGTAACTTAAGTACGGACATTCCCTAGGTGTAATGTTATTAATTATTTTAGCCTTTTCCTTTTGGATGCCTTATAGAATCTATAAATAATATAATAGACGGTAGTTTGAATTATCCAACCAGGAATTATTCGCTCACTTGGGGAGCTTAATTTGTTTGGTGGTGGGGTATATGCCGGCCGTGCTAGTATATATTAATATCATGGAATATTTGATACCAGGATGCTTAGTGTATTATTCAGGACATCATAGGTAATTATCAGCATGGTAGTATTAAACATCCTTAGAGATGGCATATATTTGATCCCGCAAGAGCCTCTATTCCGTAGCTATAGACTTATGGTTGTAACTTTTTAATCTAAAATAATGCATATATACTTTATGTTATTAAAAGAGGCCTTATAATCTAAGGTAAATTTACCAAGCGAGTTGCTTGTGGAGCCACGCTCTCCATTTTCAGTTGTTTAGTACACCTTTACGGTGCCAGAAGGTATTTACGATTGTTTATCTAGAAAATAGGTCACAAGTTTCCTATATAGGTGCCCTGCATACTAGTTGGGATGATTGGAAGTGTCATTTTTAGGCCGCCTACCTTTGTCTATATATGTACCCCTCTTTTTGTGTCACAGCCACTCCCTTAGTAATAACACCATCATAAAACTGTAAACTCCTTCTCAGGTGCTCTCAACGCACAACCTCCTCAAGAAACGCCCAGTGCCCTTACGTTCATCGAACCAGCTCATATCCCTCAAATCTTCTTCTCGGGATTTCCTTTGCCCTACAACCCCGAGAACAGGGAGGTCACTCTTGTCATAGTATGATCGAGACTGGAGCAGTGGTTAGTTCCCCGAGTAGCTACGAATCTATCTCATGCTGATACATATACCTGACCAGGTACAACGACCAGCTACAATGTCCAGCATCGATACTTCAATGACTGGTCTCGTAACACTGATTGAGGTTAAAGGAGACCGTGAAATAGGGAGGTCAATACTCTGTCCTTTTAATGAGATGGACACTTACGAAGTACGTAAAACTCACTATATACCATCGGCACGTACGTACGTTAGCCGAGGTACCCCCCCGGATTTATTATTAACCGAGTAATATATATATATTAGAGGCTCGAGAAAACCTTGCTGCTACTTTTTCCGACAAAGGTTACTCATACTTATCTAGGCAATGGTGATCAATATAAAACGGATATTCGGAGTTTTCGAATGATGACGAATTCTTGGGTAGTAATCCCTAAACAGTTTTGGGGGAGGATCTCCGCCCAGCAGACCGTGAAAACATTCCGCGTTGAGTTTGATCCCCCTCAAACTTAATATATTCCTCGGATTTGAGACTTGGTTTCTTTTTTTTTTTTTTTTGTTATTTGGTAGGTTTATAGGATACACTTGCTACTGGTAGGGTGTGTGGTGGTGATGGAAAGTTAGGCTTATCCGTAGTATAGATGGGTCACTATATATACACATTGTGCTATCTTCACACTCCTAGTACTAGTGACAGACACTATTAAATTATGCTGTAGTAAGAATTATGTGTTAATTTACACCTAACGCTCTGGAATATCGGTTTGTGCGAGGAGAACTATCAGTCAAGCTTATAATGTCTTAGCTCGGCTACATATATGCTGAACCCACCCAATCAGAAAATTTCATATCTTTCCACTGCTCATAAATCTGCCAGTTATAACTATAGCTAGCACCTAGAACACCTGCCGTATACATTTCCTATGCCTATGAGGACCTTATTCACCACCAGTCTATGTTTAATTAAACCCTCCGTTTACAACCGGCATACTTGTGCGGCTCAGCTTCGCCAGCCGTCAGGTCCGACTATGACACAAATATGAATCAATCTTTACTAAGAAAGAAACAGAGTACTAATTGAAGAAAAAATAACCAACCATACCTTTCAGCACTAGGAAACATTAGAGCCAGAACGAGTGTAAAAGAAGTGTTACCTTATCACTCTATACTATTGCCAGTGTATATTTTACAAGTTAATTAATGTTCTAAAAATAGATTGTCCGTCCGTCCGTCCACATGTTGGACGGACTGGCTTGGCTGGAAGACTGTGGTCCATTGTAGTCCTGACGGGACTTGCCTGGCGCCGTCGACTATAGTTGTCTGCTGTTGGCCTGGACGGCTGACAGCCCTGCAAGTTGTGCCTGTTTGTTTACTATCGCGTTATCAGCTTGCGATACCGTGGTTGCCATAATCTACGAACCACGCGATACACCCGGATCTAATCAGCACGTGGGTTTCCAACTGTAAAATTGTTTTCGGGCGATTGCCAATCTGACTACCTGCTAACACTAATCAATCCCTGTAATAATTATTAGACTATGTTCTTCTGCAGGCTTGGCTTGTGTTGTGCCTGTTGCAATTCGTGGAGAAACATGGAGTCATACCCCGGGTAATGGTTTGTTTTCCTACTGAAATGGATCTGCACTGAATTTTTACTGGTGTATTGTTTACTAGCGTGGGCGTTATTAGGGATATGATCTCGGAAAAGAGGAAATAAGTCATTAATTTTAGTAGATATAAGCAAGGATGCACAGCTTTAGTGTTTCATTTAGGCAATGATGCCAAGACATTGAACTCAGTAGGATTGAGGCTGAATTAAATAAAAGACGAGCGAAATACAAATTAAATCATCTTAACATTGGCAAGTCATGAAACCATAACTATAACAGAGCACCCCGGTATTAGCCCGAATATGACCAGACTAACACCGGGGTAGTAAATGAAATATATCCACTAATACAAGAAGCGAGGCAATTAAAAAAAACCTTTATATAATCAAAACAATAAAGAAATCTATGACTCTAGCAACACTGTCAATCAAATCATAAGGTAGAGCGGCTTTGGTATGGCCTTGGAAGCAACCGAGATGGACGTAGATTTGCCATCCTTCAAGCCTACGTAGGCGAGACGTTTTGCGGGGTTACCGGTGGTAACACTCCAGCTCTTAAGGCCGTAGTAGGTTGCGATAGAATGGACCAACCAACGTCTACAAATGATTTGGGTTAGTACTGGGATGCACACCCATTAGGGTAGGGGTGGAGAGGGGGGTAGAAACGTGAACTAGAAACATGGGATAGGGGTATACGAACCCAAAAGAGGCACTAGGGTCTGACAGCAGACTCTCAAAGAGAACCTTCTCCGTGACCCTATCATCCAACACCGGTGGCGCCGTCTTCTCTGACTCTTGCCTGTTTATCTGGTATCGCATCTTCTTGCTGATAAAGACAATCTCCTCGTCAGATTCGTCCTCCACATCCTCGATATTCACATGTACCGGGCTCTCTGGACGTTCAACCATAGCCTCGTCGGGGGTTTCTTGCTCGTCATGTGCATCGATTACAAACTTCCTGACCTCCTCCTCTAAAGCCTGGAGCAGATCGACAGCTGCATGAGACCTTTTCAAGCGAGCCTTGAGCTCCTTCGGTACCTTGTCAACAGCTTGCTGACCACTGCGCTGGTGTCTCTTCTGGAAGGCGGGGCTATCCCAGAGGGTGGCATACTCGTAGGGGACGTGTTTCTGGGGGTGGAGGGCCCTAGGCTCCCAATCGGAGGCTGAAGGGGGGACGGCATGAGGGTTCGAGAGCAAACGGTCTATATTGGCATGAGATTCACGAGCACAAAGAGGACACCTCAGCAGGAAGCAATACCGTTCTCCCAGCGTTGGCGGCGTCTAGTACCCTCCTTTCCTCGCAACAATGCATCACGGCGTTTCATGCTGTCTCTACGGTTGGTAGAGGCAGCGGCGGCTGCTGCTGCGGCACGGCGAGCCTTTGCGCTGGATGGCTGGGTGTCGAGGGGGATAGCCAGGGTGACACACGCTGTGACTCCACCGGGTGTAGGGGCATCCGTGGTAATGGGAGCAGAAGGGGGCAGAGGATGGATAGCCATGATGGGCAATTAGGAGATGGAGAGATTGGGGATTCAAGAGGGATTCAAGAGATTCAGAGATGGATTGAAGGGATTCAGGAGAAGGAGAGGGAGAGGGAGAGAAGGGCAGAGATGACAGGGCAGATACAGAGAGATAACGGATGAGTCTATCTCCATTGAGATGAGATACGGGGACTGAACCCTAACCCAGACACCCGCGGGTAAACGGGGGGCTTGGCAGGTGTGACGTGACACCGCCACAGCTCAGCCCGGGTGAAACGGTGGAGAGTAGCCTTGGGGGAAACAACTCTGAGTGTTGTGTGTCTGTCTGTGTCTGGTCAGTGTCTGTGTCTGTGTCTGTTCCCTTCTATATTGCCCCCTCTCTCTCCCTCTGCCTCTCTTGTCCCCCCTTCTTCTACCTCTCTTGCCCTCTCTTCTTCCCTCTGTTGCCCTCCCCCGTTCCTCATTATACATACATGTCTACTCCCCCCCATCCTGACCATTAATCCCCTCCACTCCCCCGTTGCCACCCCAACCTAACCTAACCCTCCACTCTACACTCGGCGAGTCTCGCACATCGTACATGAGGGCAGGCTTCGATCTCGCGCCGGTGATTGATCTTCTAGATGCTCTCTCACCTACCCCGATAAACCCATTCGTGCTCGACCCAAAGGCGGTTGCTGCTGCTGGTGGCGTTGTCAGGTCTCTGGGGGACTTTTCTGCTCTTTGGCAGTTTCTAGATGATTATTGCACCGATGACTCTGCTCCTCCACCACCTGTAAATAGGGTGCCTGTCCCGACACCGTTTATCCCACCGCCTGCACTCACTCGGGATAAGAAGAGACGGAGGAGAAAGAAAGACTTCCCCAGTGACCCGACAATTAGCCCCGGACCACCATCCGCGGCCAAGTTGGAGGGGACGGGAGGTGGTGCCGCCAGCTTAGATCCCCGGCCTGCATCCGACTCCGAGGGGAGACATGTCACCAGCTCGGAACCCCCGTCCGCATCCGACTTTGAGAACCAAACCGATACTACCGAGGAGATACCCCGTGTCCCCGCCCCCCACATCCGCGTTGCCGCAAACTCCTACAGCTCGCCCCAGGGCGACGGCTTAGCATCCGTCCCTCTCGGTGGCCCCTTGCCCCAGCGCCCGGTAATTCGGGCGCCCCAACTTTCGTCTAGCGAGCGTAAAGCTCAGCTAATTCAGTTGATTGTCCACCTCTTTCCCGCAGATCGCCCTTTGCTCCTTAATCTCAACATTCCCAGACCAATCAATTCTCTGGATACCAACATACATGTCTTTGTGGACAATTCAAATGTGAGTCATCTCTTGTCGCACCAGCGTTTACCCATACTAACCCGGATCTCTAGATTTTAATCAGCTTCTACGAGCTTATCAAGCAGGCTCGTGGATTTCCAAAGGATGCGCGGGTTCGCGCCCCGAAATTCTCGTTCCATAATTTCTCCCTCATCCTCGAGAGAGGACGGGAAACTGCAAAAAAGGCCCTTGTCGGCAGCTTACCGGTAACACCGGTTGTTCGCGAAGCCGAGGCCCTTGGCTACGAAACCAGCATACTCGAAAGAGTGGTCAAGGAGAGAATCAATAAATACAGCTCATCTTCGAGCGGTTCCGAGTCGACCTCCCCGCGGAAAACGCGGATGGCCAAGGTTGAACAGGCTGTTGATGAGATATTGCATTTGAAGATTCTTGAATCGATCCTGGACTATCCCCCGAGCACTATTGTTTTGGCCTCGGGTGATGCCGCGGCGGGGGAATACAGTCCCGGTTTCTTCAAGGTTGTCGAGAGGGCCCTGTCGAGAGGGTGGAAGATCGAGCTGGCGTCCTTCAAAAAGAGCCTTAGCTTCCAATACAAGTCGAGAGAGTTTAAGGAAAAGTGGAAGGGCAGTTTTAGGTTCATACAGTTGGACCAGTTTGCCGAGTTGCTTTTGGACGAAGGACCAGTATATTGATCAAAGGTGTCTAGCGGCGTATATTTTTTAGCCGGAGGAAAGCACCATGTTTTTGTTTCATTTCATTTTTATGTTACTTTGGATCCCATTTGTATGGGATCTCCCGATTTCAGGGGTTTTCTTTATTGTTTTAGGACACGCTGTCCATGTTTTTCGAGATTTGAGTCGAGGTTACTCTGGATAACAACTAGAGTACCTCCTCTATCTCTTTTTTTTGCTGGTAGTCATGGCGAGATTTAGCCGGACAGGCCGAGTGCACCGTATTTTTTTGTGTGCTTATTTGTTATTAATTGCTTTTTTTGCATTGTTTTCTGCAATGTTTTTCCTTTGGCAGCTTCTTAAGGAGGATTTCGGGTTGTAGCTGTCACGTCGTATATTTTAAGACGGATTTGGATGGACGAGAGGTTGGGATACTTTGTCGGGAATATTATCCAATTGATTCTGTTACCGATTGTGTAGCACACTTTATCTCAAATTGTTAGCCTTAACTGGGTGTCTTCAGTAACTGTAATCTAAGGCCATGATTATATTAAAGACGACGGTTAGTAATTCTTTTATAGCAGTGCCAAGTCACGTGAGCAGCCCCGACAGTAGCACTCAGGTAACTCAACATAAAGACTTGCTACCTCAAGAAACCCAGGTAGACTACTTGAAATCCGGTTCAATTCCCGATTCCCCGAAAGTCTTTATAGTTTCTTGCTCAAACCGTGGATTCCTTTGAATCGTAAAGACCCACAGCCGAGGTCTACCAAAATGCAACCGAGGCGTTATCCTAGTTGAGGGATTATTAGTGTTGCATTGATTAACCGAGTGAGATTCCGTGAATACACAGCTACAAGAACACACCAATGAAATTGACGTACCAAGGGGATCTACGGATAAGAGCTTATTTGTGTAGGAGATACGAATGACCGCTTTCCTAAAATTGTTTGGAGCCGGCCTTGTACACTTATTATTTCACTAGTTGTTTCTCATTGCTTATTGTTTAATGTGAGGTAGGGTTTCTGACTGATTTTTTATTCCTTTTGAATATGGCTAGTTCTAGAGTGAAAGTTGCTTTGAAGTATCATGAAGACCTTTATCACATTATAGATCCAATACCAACAATCACTCCCATTGGTTCTCCTAAGTAACCAACACATTGTGCAGCCCACATGCATGCCCACCCTAATACTGAAACAATATCTCAGGATACTCATCCACCGGCCCATCAAAAAGCCCATCATCCAAACCCCACAACAAAAACCCAAAGAAAGCCCTAACATACCCCCTCTGCACCGCAATCGCCCTAATACCATCAATAGCACCGACCGCCGCATCAACCACATCCTTCGGCAACACATCCCTCACATTAAATATTTCAAAAAGCGCCGGAATATCACTATACGTCAGATGCTGCGAATCCGCAAGCACCAGTGCTTTTTTCCACCCTTGAAGCTTCGCCCACAGCACACCCCACGTCGGGTCCGAAGTGAGGTTATGCACGGGGGTACCCATCAGGACCAATGGTTTATCCAAGTTGTTATTACCAACGTCACGGAATGCCGCGCCGTCCATGTCGAGACCGCCTTTGATTCTGGAGTCGCCGTAGACGATCAATGTGGTTGTTGCGCCGCCGAAGGAGTGGCCGAACATGCCGATGTTTTCGATACTCAGCCATCTACTCGCCGCGGGGATGCTCTGGGTGATGTTTGTGGAGAGAAGGTCTAGTGTGTATTTAACATCGTCCAAGCGGAGGTTTTGGAGTATTGTGAATGCGGATGGGTTGGTTATGTTGATGGTTGGGTTTGAGAGTATTATGTTTCCGGTGGATGGGAACTCGACGATTGCTGAGTCGTAGGGGTGGTCGATTGTGATTACGATGTAGCCGTGGGAGGCGAGGTCTTCGAGGAAGGTGGTGTACAGGTGCCGGGAGGCGCCGTAGCCGTGGGAAAAGATGATTGCTTGGGATTTGAGCGTGGGGAACATGGGTGCGTTGGTGCGTGAGTTGGATGTGAGCGTGCTGAGGGTGCCTGTGGTGAGGTTGAGTTTGTCTTCCCAGACTTGCGCGGTGGCGGGGGTCATGTATGGTGTGAGAGGGTGGGCGTAGGTGAGTATTGAGGGGTAGTATACGGAGATCATGAAGGAGCGGGGGCCTGGGTTGGAGGGGTCTGCTGCGAAGGGGTTGGTGCGGGAGTAGTCGTTGAGTTCGAGGTCTATGGTGCCGACTCTGTAGATGCCAGTGAGGGCTGGTAGGGAGAGTGCATTGATGGCATCTTTGAGTAGTAAGCTGAAGAGAATAGTTAAGGTAAACGTATTGATCATTGCTGTGAGTGTTGAAGTATCGGTGGTGTATTGGTAGGAGATGGAGATTCTTTAGTAACTACACCGTGGGCTAGTATTTATAGGCTTCAGTCTCGTAGAGGTTCTACCTTATATATATAGTGAAGGTTACAGTATGTCAGGCAATGAAGTTTAGGAAGGAGGTGATCTCTGAGCCTATCCAGCTGATCCCCGCCCAACCATTCCCACATAGAATATACGATTAACTTCCTTTTTCAGCCTTATATTTATTTATTATGACCTTGCTTCTAAAGTTTACAAGGGTTGTTTCGTACCGAGGTAATGTGTCTATTAGGCACACGTTTAGGTAGAGCCAAGGAACCAGCGACGCTGTAGAACGCCTACTACCGTCTTTATCTAAATATACGTAAGAGCCCAAAATATGCCCGTGTTTCTAAGAAGCATATTAAAAGAGAATAATATAATAGTACATACGTACGAAAGAGACGGACCGAAATACCAACAACCCCCAGTATGGTCAATGAGGCCGAGGTAGTTTATGGCCCCGAGGTCTTGGTATAAGGACTGAGTAACAAGTATTATTAGTGATGTCTGGAGGTCTACTAATTCCTTATCCGATCTTAGGCTTATTGGGTGCTGACTAACCGGCATTACCAAGTACCGGGGTCTACAAGGCCGAGGTCCCTTGAATGTCAATGATTTTAAACTTATATATGTTCAGGTCTGAGGTGCGGAGACTCTTAGTGATTGGAGTCAGAGATTTCAACTTGGAGAATATAATGATCATTGGCCAATTGCGACGTATAGAAGAGTATAGAATAAACTATTACCCAAACATTAATTTGTAGCAGGACAAAGATATCTGGCCACCTAGCAACCATGAGCCTCACCTTAATAAATGCCTTCCCCTAATATATAGAAGTTTATACAAATGAACAGTATATAAATTAAGTCTCCTGTTCTTATTAATGTGGATGAAGTGCCTGTTTGGAGTTGGAGTTGAAGTATGGTTGCCATACAGGTGAGCGGGTATTTTTGTCACTCTACAATATTGTAGTCCCATTTTTCGAGGACAGGTAATTAATGTTGGAATAAGCGGTTGCCACATTTTATTACAAGTCATAAAATGACTTATCTTATTTCTCTTGTCAACGGTTGAATATTGGTTGTAACACCAAGGCAAGCAGACACTTATTATGTCTATAAAAGAACAGCTTCGTCCCGGTGTATTCATTGCTTAGGCTAAGAATTCAGTTACTTATATCTCTTTGAACTTTAATTAATACACTAAGGGTGAACAAACCAGGGGTCCCCGATGCGAAGGTGCCTTAGATAGCCTCATTAGCCATACTAGTGATTCCACCCATTATTCTATTTTGCCAGTAAGCGCATATAACTATTCTCTGGGAGGGCTGAATGGTTGAAGAGTGTTCTCAGGCCTTTAGGTTGGGGTCCTATCGTTGAGCACTATAAAACGTTCTTTGGAGTATAAGTTAGGTTCTAGTTGTAGTTGGATGGTTTGAACACTATAACTGTAACGCGGTATCAAGCCCAAGGCATCAAAAAACATATGTGGTTCATATTTATTACTCACCGACCAGCCTACAATACCTTTAATAGCAAGGTGGGAGGTGCACCCCATCCACAGAGCCGGTGGTAAACATTCTTTTAGGTGAATATGTCATATAACCGGCTCCAACTCCAGATATTCTATGCACATAATTGTATAAAGTATAAGAGATATATGAGGGCTTCTGAGATTCTCTTCCCGGCGGGGGGTAAGGGTAAGTCATAACCATGCTACTATATAACAGTAGTAGCTTAGTCAATTCCGCTAAATTTTCGAGGATGAGTATCACCTAGGAGTAGTCACTAAACTACGACTAGTTAGTTCACAAGTAAGAGTCTTTGTTGGCTAACATACGTGATGATAATGATCGGTGGCTGATAAAGCTTTTTTGAGTGACTGCCAAGACCTCCCAAGCCCCACGTGACAATGAGGGCTATATTATCCTCGGAAATCATTCGTGCGCTGAGAATATCTTCTAGAGTTGTACCACCTCAGACACGTGGCTCATATCCCTCGCATTTGTCCTGGGAGGCCTAGTCCTCTAGAAAAAGTGAGTTATTAGGACAAGTTAAAATGTACGAATGTTTGAGTATAGGATTACTACTATGACTGCTCTCGATTCTATTATTCCTTTACTATATTTGGCATTGAGAGTTATGAGAGAGGGTTTCCACCTCGGGCTTAGAGATAGCAATAAGTCACTTGGTACCTAAAGGGCCGTAAAGCGATGAAGAGATCACATGCGATACAAATACGGCGTTATTAAATTGTTGATGACCTAGCCTGAATTATCTGGCCTATAAGACTAGAGCCGAAGAGGAAGTCTGCTAAATAGTAAAGTTCGGATGTCAGTGTTGGATGGTACTATTAGTTATTTGTTTGGTACGGTTGGCACGTACTGGGTGCAATGAGAAATCGACGCCGATAGGCCACACAAAGAAGCCAGTAGGTGCACCTTGGAGAATGCAAGATGTGTATGGGGAAAGCGTCTCCAGGGTTACAAGCTCTAGTCCACATTCTATCCAACCGGAGACAATTCTCATCACTTACCAGTAATACCCTATACTGCGGTTGTATATCGTTTCGGGATGCATATAACGGTGTATGATTTATTGGGTGGTCTAGAAGAAGAGAGAGAATGTTATACACAACTAGCTCTAGTGTCATAGCATGTTCTACAGTACTTAAGTACACTGAGAATACCGTCATCATTCTACTCGGAACTCACAGCAGAATGCTGGGCCGAAACGCCACGGAAGTTGATAAACAGGCCACAAGAGTGCAAAAGACACAACATATAACGTCATCGGAATAGTGGTCATGCCTGCGCTCGTTAGGTATGCATATCATTGATCAATCTATCGCTATTGGGCGTTGAGTATTTTCATGTGTGTTTGGGGACACTTACACAGGGTCGCGTCGCCTAAACACTAGGATTGAGAGACGCGTTAAGCGAATAAATCTTGACATAGCTCAACCAGCGGGGCATATAATAGAAGCTTAACAGGCTGATGCATGTGCCGAGATCAAACCTCCCGGGGCGCAATAAGTCGGGGGCGATCTAGAGTTCGATGCATAGCGGTGGTTCATTAAACCCCGCTGTAAAAGCAAAACCACAGAAGCTTCTGCTATGAGGGCTTCCATATCTCTTAGTCTCAGCTCCAGTCGCAGGGCGAGATCGGTATACAACAATACCTTGCATCCTATCCATCTATACTAATATGAGTTATGGCAAGAGAAAGTATCGCGTTACGACGGGCTCTCCCCACTCATCTGGCAATCATAGGGCGTGCCAACAATACGTGCATGTCTCAGCTTACCCCTGCCATGGATCTGCCAAGCTATCATGCGGAGGACTTTTGCAGCCAATGAGTTGACGTCGGTGTGACTAGGATTAATCCATATGTCGAGAACTTTTGCCCACCAATCTTGATTGCGTAAACTCGGGCCATGCTTGTTTCGCGTATTCTAATATATACCAATATTATCACACTGAGCCTCATACACACATTATATAAGAAGAAATATCCAGCGCTTCATGGTCCCAACTTTATTCCCAACATTCAAATCCCTATACTCCTTTACTTCAGCTCTTCTGAAACTATAGCTCTTAGCGGCCGATCAACGCCAGAACATCACGCTAACAACAAAACACCATTGCCAGCCTACCTACAGACTTCAAGAATGAATCCCCCAGCTGTAGTGGTGCGGGAAGCCTGGGAACGAAACTTCAAACCTCGTGAGCACAGCGCGGCCGAATGGCAGCAGCGCTTTGACACTTTCAAGCAACTTTATTTTATCGAGGACCGTAGTCTTCCCGAAGCGAGGAAGATCATGGCTGAAGTTCATAACTTTTATGCTACGTACGTTATGGCTTATCGGTTACATTGTTTAATTATATGGTAGAATTCAAGAGACTATGCTAACTTTGACTTCAAAAATAGCGAGGTTCAGTACAAGAAGCGGATTACGAAATGGAAGCTAGAAAAGAACATCAAGAAGAATGTGATGTTAGTGATGCTGAATAAGCGAGGAAAAAGAAAAGCCGAAGAGGGTAAAGAGACGGAGTTTTCCTTCAAAGGCCGGCTAGTTGAGGAAGAAAAATTTGAGCGGTTTCAGAAGCGGCATACGATTTTAGCTCAGTCACCAGAAGGAATGGGCTCCCCTGTGGGTAAGTGTATACTCCTATTTGCTGGGCCTATTCTATCGGGTCTTTCTAAGATAATGCTGGAATAGCAACACCCTCGTGCATAGATTATTGGACCCCTCGGCGTAGCGACTCTGATACACCGCTGTCATTTAGTAGTCAGAGAGAGGATAGTACTCCACAGCCAGTGGACTACAGCTCACCCCCTCTTGCATCTATTGGTAGTCCTCTGGAAAATATTATATATCAAGATAGAACTAGTACATCTCTTTCACCAAGTCCGGTCATGGGGGGCGCTTCCCCGGCTAGTATTTTGAATTCACCAAAAGACTATATAGATCACCATTCCCCGCTTTATCCTTGGGGTCGGATAGAAGATTATTCTGGAATCAGTGCGAACCTACAACCTCAAATACCCACTACTCCTAGTGCAGATAATTCCAGCGGCCAACAACACCATGTATTGCTTAACAGTACTAGATACCAAACTTCCTCTCCAAGGGGGGCTATGTACGTTAGCAATACCCCAATATATATTCAAGGGATAGAAACTGACTTCTTTAGTTCTAGGGAGATAGTTGCTCATGGGAGCATAGGAGGCTTTGATGGACCCCAGCTGGATGATAGAAATGAAGACAAAAAAGCGGTGGATTGTATGGAAGTGCTTTTTGGGAGCTTGAGGCAAAGAGTAGAGAATATATCGGAGACTGGTAAGTGAGCCTCCCTTCAGCACTTGGACTATAGTCGCTAATATCTCTACCCGGAATAAGAATGGAGAGAGTGTCAAAATCTCGTTCGTCATCTTGGCTATAACAAACTTGCAATCAAACTAGCGGGAGCGTATATTGCCAACTCTAGGGTCTCTATCAGAGCATATGTAGCACTCTACAATGAGAATATTCAGAGGATCCTCCGCCTAAGTCACAAAGAGATCAGCACCGACGACGCACGTATTACGGTGGCAGCCTTTGAGGTGTCTTTTGCGATGGTGAAACGGGAGTATGCCGAAAAAGCCGAACTTTTACTTGCATGTGCCTATCTACACCACGAGGATATTGCCGACGAGCTATTTTACCGTGGTCGGGGCTTATCTCTAGATGGTGAGTGGAGTAAATTTAATTTTTGTAGTTAAATTAGCTAAAATTTGTCATTACTAGGTCCCACTATTAAAGAAGCGATAAATATCCTGCTTTCCTACTCGCTCATAGAGCGAGTACCCTCGGATGATGGGTTTTCGATAGACCCCCTCATCCACTGGTGGTTAAGGGAACGTCGAGACTTGCGGACAAGTCAAGTAAAGATACAGGATACTGTGAAGCTGATCGGTGGTTCAGTCTCTCATATATCCCGTGATAGAAAAGCCGAGAACGTCATTTTTGAAAGACGGGTGCTACCTCATCTTCATAAATGCTGGCAGTATGTGAAGGCATGCACTGAATCGGACTTAAACTCCCTAGATGTTTTAAGTTTATCCTGGATCGTGGGCACAATGGCATATCATGGCCATTATAAAGAAGCAGAGGTGCTGCAGGTGCAGGTGCTGGCAATGAGGAAGAGGGTGCTAGGTGATGATCATCCACGCACCTTATCAGCAATGGCCAACCTCGCAGCTACATACCGGGGCCAAGGACGATCCAAAGAAGCAGAGGCGCTGGAGGTGCAGGTGCTGGCCATGAGTAAGAGGGTGCTAGGTGATGATTATCCAGACACCTTATTAGCAATGGCCAACCTCGCAGCTACATACCGGGACCAAGGACGTTCTAAAGAAGCAGAGCTGCTGGAGGTGCAGGTGCTGGCCATGAGAAAGAGGGTGCTAGGTGATGATCATCCAGACACCTTATTAGCAATGGCCAACCTCGCAGCTACATACCGGGGCCAAGGACGTTCTAAAGAAGCAGAGCTGCTGGAGGTGCAGGTGCTGGCCATGAGAAAGAGGGTGCTAGGTGATGATCATCCACACACCTTATCAGCAATGGCCAGCCTCGCAGCTACATACCGGGGCCAAGGACGATCCAAAGAAGCAGAGGCGCTGGAGGTGCAGGTGCTGGCCATGAGAAAGAGGGTGCTAGGTGATGATCATCCAGACACCTTATCAGCAATGGCCAACCTCGCAGCTACATACCGGGATCAAGGACGTTCTAAAGAAGCAGAGGCGCTGGAGGTGCAGGTGCAGGCCATGAGGAAGGTAGTACTATGAAAACTGTTTGTACCTTGAAGTTATTGTATATGAAGGTTTCTTGGGCTGTATTTAGATGATAACCATAAATGTCTAAATTTAAGGGCTAGAATTCTTTATGCCCGTGCTAACTAATAACTTATGATATTTAAGTCTAAATACTTAGGGCGAAATTAAGTATTCTTAAATGCGAAGCCTAATTTCTATCGTGTTGAAATGATCAATCGGTGGACAATACTTAGTTTCAATCTGAGTACAAGTACTCGGTACCTCTAGGAGCTTTAGCATACCTTCTAGTAATGGGTTTGTACAGCGGTAGGTAAAAAGTCATCGGATGCGCTCAGACATGTTTTAGACCTGTTTTAGGTGGCATAATCAAGCCTCGGCGCTCATGATACTTGGGCAGACTGTTACTCATAGAGGAAAAAATATTCATCAACTGGGCTTTTGATATGTTCTATGAGAGGCCCTTGGGTGTATTTATGGTGGGAAATGATAGCCAAAAACTCCCTCCTTCATGGGCTAAAATGTGGCAATATAGAGGGCCAAATATGGCAATTTAGCCAGTAAAGAAATTCGATTTTTGAGAATGGTGAGAAATGTAGAATATTAGCATACTAGTGGCATCTATAGGCTCCCAGAGTATGGGGGTAGGGTCTAAAATACCTAGTATAACCTTTTTTATCATCTCACACTCTATCTAAGTTTATCCACCCCAAATTTAGTATAGAAAGTGAATGTATCTTAAGGGTCTATAGGGTAGATATAAGCCTTGATTCTTGTGTAAAATTAAATTTAACCATGTAAAGAAACCCCCCCTCTATGGGCTTTGTACCCCAATTTTTTTTGCAGGAGTGCTGGCCCTCTAGCCTTGGGGTATGCATATGCATGCTAAAACACGCCAAGATCCGCTGAATCAGCGTCCGATCACTTTTTACCTGCCGCTGTATAAGTTGAAATTTCTTCTAAAAGATGTATGCAATGAGGAGTTAATATTTATCTTGTTTAGGATGTACGGTAGCTCGCAACGACTTGTCTGCCATAACTACGAAAGAGAAATGCTAGTACCTGCCCTACCCAAATTTTGTCCTAAGAATCAATAAGCAACTTCAGTTAATCACTCTATGTTTCGTTTTAGGGTAGAACATCTACCCTAGACAGCTATAGTCCCCTAAAGCCTACGGGAGAGGAGGGGAATATATATGTGAGGCTCCTGACAGGAAAACATTGAGCGGCAACTTCAACGATATATACATACGGAGGTGATTTTTACTGAGGATAGTATCCAATATTTTACTTAATTTTAGCCAAACAGAGACTCTATCCCCTCCTATTGGTTAAAGGTGGGTTTTATTTGGAAGATATTGTTAAGCACCTTCCCTAAAGGTTCCCCAGAAGTACTTCTAATCTTCTGTCCTTGGTTTACGTATAAGTTCTTACCTATGAAATAGGGTACTTCTTATAATTAGGTAAAATTTCTGAGTTATTTTTTGATTAATCAATCCGCAAATCAGAGCTATATTCTAGTTTAATCCTTATTTCACTTTAACCCACATTCATATATTCCCTTAATTGTGTAAATTCCGAATTTCATCTGAGAATCTCTATTTTTTCTCAAACACCCAGTCAATTAAATATCGAGGACTATACTTATACGGCCTTTCCTATCAGACTTACTTCATTTAGTTACAAACCCGACTGTTACTGTATATGTAGTAATCACTTGGTGTAACTTATGCGTCGGGAGTCCTACATACCAAGAAATCGCAGAGTTTGCTACCAGCAGCATGCAATTCATCAATTCTTTACCGAATATATGTAACCTTTCACATACAGCGTGTCTGATCTGGAATATATTGGGCTGTCAATTGAGTTGAAACTGTAGAACTCTGCCTAATAGCATGCATGAAAATAAATACGGGATGTTACAACACGATGTCTGGTGACTTTTTCTACCTTTCCCGATACGTTCACTCTGGAGGTAGCTGTCTCATAGAAAGTATGGTTTTCATAGATGTACCCCCAGTACCCAACTAGAGTAACAAGTAAAATCTCCAGTGTAAATTAAGCTCCTTTAAAAATCTTTAAGGCGAAAATCGGGCACCTTGAACGAAAATCCTTTCCCACACTCGACCAAAAGCTTCACCATTGACTCATGACCATATAGTACTGCTATGTCAAATGGGGTACTAATAATTCTATCTCTTACTCGATCGTTTGCACCCTTCTTTGCAAGGAGTTCTGCCCCCTTTATATGTCCTTTCGCAGCAAGCAAATGGAAAGGTGTACACCGGAACTGGTCTTGGGCGTCAATCACTGCACCTTTCTCGATGAGAAATTCCATTGCAGATAGCTGCCCCGCTTGCGCAGCATAGTGCAAAGGGGTCCGCCCAAAATGATCATTTTCACCCAAATCTCCCCCGCGATTAATCAGGGATCTCAATATCTCCGTTTCACCGTGTTTTGCGGCACAATGCAGGGACAAGCATTCGTGCTGTGCGGTAGCCGGAGCTGTTTGAGGTAAGTCTGGGCCCTCGAATTATTAATAATGTGTCGGTAATACTATAATAGATGGATTACTGACCATCAAAGATAAGCTTTGGGTGGTCATGTTCTATGCCCATCAGCCACCCTATGCGGAATGCTTCAAGTGCAGTTGGGCGATCTCCGGGATATACCGAGAGCAGTCTCTTGACGAAATGAGCCGCTGTGTCAGGGGAATATGATCTCCTAACTGTATTAGTGAATCGATATCTTGGTACATGACATATTTCAGCATCTTTTGTGAGCTGATGGTACTTATATCACCAGTCAATAAAATGCAGGTGATACAACCCAAAGACCAAATATCAGCAGCGCTGGTCGCACAATCTTCACGGGTAACAGTTGGCCATCGCTCGGGAGCTCTGAAAGTAGTATTCAAGCGGGGATATTGATTGTACTCTTGCTTCTTTTCAACCCCGAAGCCACCAATTTTGACCTATATGGGGTTATAGCTTGTGACTGCGATACTCTGTATTCCTAAAATATTAGTCATGGGCCAGTATAACGGATACGTGGATGAAATAAAAATGTAAGCCATACGGGTGGCTTCAGATCCCCATGTACAAGGCCATTTTCGTGAATTACCCCCAGTTCCTCAAGTAACTGGAAAGTTACCATTCTTAGCCTCAGTTTTAGGAAGTGGACCTAGCGCTAGGAGCTCCATGGTCCGTCATGATATATAAATGCTGAGTGTCTTCGAACCACCCATAAAACTATAAAAACAACTCGTCATGCTACGAAAACAAAGATTAGCGACGATCCAACCTATATTTTTCCTGAACTAGGTAAAATTCTTTAGGCAATATTAATTGAGAAAACTCCGAGCAGTCTGAACTAATTTTGAGCCAGCTTGGGGGTAGAAGATACCAGGTATAGCCATTATAGCTATGAGACCAATCGTTACGAAACTTCTTCAACCCTCTTAAATTCAACAATGCCTTGTCGAGCTTAATAGTCCCGTTATTGAGTGACAATTTAGGTACTATCTTCACAGCCCTTTGTATCACTGGTGATCTCATATTGTGAACCCATACCAATGCTCCGCAGCTTCCCCTCTCAATACTTCCAATAGTACTTCCCCATAAGTGTCTCTCCTTCACTTTTCAGCGCGGTGTGAGAGATCCTGGCGGGGAAGGGGAGTCTGAGATATAAACTGTCTCTGCGAACGGCGTGCTAGTATCGCTTATCATAAGCTTGAAGGAATTGAAGAGATTAGGTTCAGACATCATTAGAACAGTCTAAGAAATGGGTCCTCCTTTCTGGTTATAGAGATAATCGTCTTGTATGAAAGGGTTGTCAAGACTCATTGACTTGTCATAATTGCGAGGGTAGATTCAGCGGGGTAATAGCACTATTAAATATACCAGGTGCGGCTCTACTGAAAACTCATCTAGCTCATCCTACTTATGGGGGCTCATGCGCACAAAGTATCATTTAGTCTTTTGGCCGCTCAGAAGGCTCGGCTCAGATGTGTGGCAACGCACAACACCCAACTGCATTCAGATTAATTATGTAGGGCTACTTCTGGGAAATCTACTTTAAATTTTGGTTTTGTTGATGGAAGTTACCATGGTAGATGATGGAGGCCAAACGTTTAGATTAAAAAACATGTAAACTCGTTAGATCGCGCTATACCATGAATTAGATGGTATGTTGAGATAGGAAAGGGGGTTTATATATAATAAACTGCTAGGGAAGACACCCGTGACTTTAGGTGCAAACGCTTACACCCTCAAACAGACTATAGACTATACTAGTTAAATTAAACCTAACTACATAAGAAAACGGCACACCGGGCCGAGATATACATTCCCCCAAAAGTAGGATTAGACAATAAATTATGAGAAAAAAAATGGTGGGCTCTATTATTCATAATACAACCTGGAGGGTGCTTTTCTTGGAGGGTTTTCCACCTTATATAATTAACGATAAAGAGAAACCCTGAAGTATAATATTGCACTAGGGGCCTTGGGCAGTATGACGAGTGGCCCTGGGAGCAGCACTGGTCGAACCACCTCTCATAACAGCCTCCGTTACCCTACGGACAATGGAGGTGTGTTTCTTCTCGGACCCCTCGGGGCTCTGGATGATAAGAGAATATTAGCGACATTAGCATTGGTAGGAGTGGATAATAGTAACTGACCGCAAACAGTTCCTGGTATATGACATCGTAGCTCACGATACAGAACTGTAAAACCCCGATAATTAGGGGGATAAGCTGCCCGGCATCTGCTGCGCTTATTAAACCCTGTATCTTATTTTGCCTGATGATAGTCTCGGTCTGGGCGATGACGAAACACATAAAAATGCCCCAAAATAGCGCCACAAAGGAACGAACTTTGAAGGGTCTAGCTAGAACTTTGGTCATTGATCGGAGCGGGCTACGATCTGAATTTTGTCGGTATGCTGTTCTCCAGTCTTTTCGCCGCTGAGAGATAGTGCTCTTCTCGTCTTCTTCCTTGGAGGCACCATGTATTGTGAGTGGAAACCCTATAATTGTCTAAGGACTAGCGAATATTGACTTACTGGAGTGGTATGCGAAAGTGTAACTCTCTCGATAATGAGGAAAATTTGAAACATTGGAGCCACGGCTGCGAATATAACGGAAACCACCCTCAATAGTGTGTTGTACCGGCCGTTAAGGTAGTGCGACTTGATAAACATAGGCTGGCACTCCGAAGGGTTTAACATGGCATCCCTCACTCCATCGAAAAGCTCCCACGCCGCTACGCACAGTAGAAAAATTGTGGCAATCAATAACGCATAATCTCTTCCTCGCTCAACCCAGAGTTTCAGCCTTTTATTTCTCTCTGTCAGCTGTAGCGTTTCCTCTGTCTGCGTTGCTGATGTTCGTGTTCTGGCTGCTGTTGCCGGTCGCTCTGCCTCTTGCGTCTCCGTTTTTCCCTCCGGTTCCTTCGTCGGGGGTCGGAAATATAGTATTATATTACCGAACATTTCTGCCACAATAACTGTCGGCGGGAGCATTATCAGTACTGCTATAATCGGTATTTCGAGTTGGGCGACACCGCCGCGATTTACTATCGAATTGACAGCAACAGCAATGGAGAAAACGTAGTTTACGGCTACGAAATCGGCTGCTCTTGGCGGGTCAAAGAGATAAGCCAACGCCGTACAGAACCATTGCAAGTATAAGGCGATTCTTATCCCTAGTCCGTAGATGTCATTCTGCCCTTGGATTGCACACGGGTATAAGCTGCCCGCGGCGCAAGCGATTTCGTTTTCAGGGTTCGAGCAGGTTGACTCTGCCATATTGCGAAAGTAGAGGATGGGTAATACTTTGAAAGCAGGCTTGTATATTGATGGAAATTTCGCGTCGTAGCGAGCTCTTTAAACAAGTCCCTTATCGGCTGATAAGCAGAATGTATCTTTCGATAGGCCCATGTATCACCCCAATATATACCTATCGCATGATAGAAAGTCTTTCTATTAGGTAGGCAGGGCTAAAAAAAAAGAAAGCTAGCGAATCAATAACCCAGAGGTTTCCAGGACCTCAGCTACAGCTCAATCCAACAATTTTTCATCGCTGGTATTCTTCATGTAATGCACTTACAGGGTATAGGTTGCCTGTCAGACAATAGGAGATTGTTAGACCTCGCTCAAAGGAAGGAACTTACCAATAGCACAAGCCCATAATTTGAGCTGATGAGATAGGTGCGTTACTCTTTTGAATCATCGAGATCTAGGAGGTTTGACAACAATGAGTACTTGATAACCCTTGTATACTCAAACTAGAGGTTGTTAAGCTTGGAAAGCCTGACCAAACTAGCTAACTCAGCCTCGTTAGGATATCTGTCTGTAGGCGCGGTGGTGAGTTGTTGTCATATCTATGTCTCATTCTTTGGCAAGATCTACATGCCCCCCCCCCTCTGAGAGGAATATGTGATCAAAGACACTGACTGGCTTTTCTTGTAGTGGGGGCATAAAGTAGATCTTAAAGTTCGGTTCGACCAAGGAACAACTAAAGCCCTAAATTAAATGATAACCTAGCCCAAATAAACATAGATATGGGAGGCCTGACTAGTTTGTGCTATAGAGGAATCACTTGGTACCATTTGAGAGAAGTACCAAATAGTAATTAAGTCTTTGACCTCTAGTCGCGAAATATCGGGCCGGGAACAGTAAATATCTGTTTCACCCTCTATTTGACGACTAGCTTGCTCTTTCTTGAGCTTTAAAGAGATCAACCCGGTTGTAAGTATCACTACTATAGGAGTGAAGCATACACTGGGATTAATCGGAATGATAAAAGACTAGAATAAGAATGATAGAGCCTTTCGTATACGTTAATGTATGTTTTACTTAATAGCATAAATGCGGGTCCCGCCCGGTCATGCACCGCTATGGAGCTGTCTATTGACCCCATTTGTTAAGCATCTATCAGATATGATAATCGAACCTTGTACAACTATACACGGTGAACAGTCAGGCTTTTAAGCCTATTGTAAAGGTGTCGTAGATTACGACTTTATAGCTATTCCGGCCGCCCAATCCTGGGCCTTGGAAGGCCGAGGAAAGTTTTAACAAAAGGTTTCTGTAGCAAGGTGTCGATCTTAGAGACTCGTGCACCACATATGCAGGCCGAGTCAAAACCTCAATTATTATTGAAGCCTTGCTGAGCGTAGCCTATTTTGAAACCGCAGCCCAAAGAGTGATAGCCGGATACTGGTAAGGTTAGTGTCAATTCAGCTCCCTCAGTGTCTTGTCACAATAGGACTCAAGGATTTCCATGGCTGTGCTGCATAGCAAGTTCTCACCGGGTCTGCCTCAACAAGCCGCGATCGGCGGGACCCTCCAGCCATTAGCGCTTACCGGAGTATCCCTGAGGCGATCCTTACGGAGTGCCAGTAGTGATTGCCAAGCTTTCGCTTCGGCGAGCCTCTGGCCTTACCGGGAGTGCTGTCCTGTATATCTTGATCTGGTTAATCAAGCTGTACCGTAGACTCTCGATGAATCCACTATCTCCGTGCAGGGAATATATCTCCGGGACCGGGGTGGAGGCGAGGGTTAGGGGTGATTTCGCAACCTCTCCTAGGGACCCAGGGACCAGGCTTCGTTCTCCTGTCTGCGGCAGGAGCTATTCAGACCCCCGAGATTCTCTGCCTGGAGGGCAAGCAAGACCGTGCCTGCGAACCCCTCCAAGACCGACCGTAAAATGCCACCAACGAAGCCGAAGGGTGTCCTGAAGAAGCTGGCAGATAGCGAGCTGAGCCAAAGCAAGCCAAAGCGTCGTGGTCCTAAACCAAAGACAATAAAGGAGCGAGTACTAAAGCCAGAAGACCTTAAGCCGATTGTATATCCAGAGAGATCATGGAGCCAGCGGCAGAAGGTGCGGGTTCTGGTATTCCTATTCCACTACCGTATTCCAACGGGGGTGCCTGGTGAATTCAGAGCTCCAACTCAAAGAGAGGCCGAGGATATCTATGGAGTACCACAGAGAACAATTAGTGACTGGGTTCGGAAGGAGCAGCAAATCGAGAGTCAAGGAATATCGTCACCCTTTTGTTCTATCCGTGTAACAGTTGCTTGCCGATGGCCAGAGATGGAAATCAAGTTGTATCAGTTGTTTTTGGAGTACCGTGAAAGAGGACAGGCAGTGCGGCAAGGCTGGTTCAGGGTTCATGCGATACATTTGTTCCAAGTTACCTATCCAAGAGCTGAAGTATCGATATTTCGGTTTTCCAATGGTTGGTTCAGTGCATTCCTTCAGCGTCATCATATCAGTCTTCGATGCATCACAAAAACAGCGCAGATGGTACCTGAAGAATACAAAAGGCTTCTCCTCAGTTGGATGCAGTTCAACCGCCGTAACTCACAACCACGCAATACCATTGAAGCTTCACTTTGCAATGCTGTTGGTCGATACTTCCTCCGTAATATTTGCAATGTTGATGAAACACCAATACTATTTGAGTACCTCAGCGGGCGTACTTATGAGATAACTGGATCTAAAACAGTGTGGGTAAAAGAAACAAAGAGTGGTTGGGATAAACGGCAAGCTAGTCTTGTTCTTTGTGTATTTGCTGATGGTATTAATCGAGTTCCCCCAATGGTTATTTTTCATGGAACTGGTCAACGTTTAGGTAAAGAATGGGAAAAATACCACCCTGGCATTATTGTTGAGTTCAATGAGACTGCCTATATGAATGACGTACTTTTTTTAAAGTATCTTCAGCTTTATTTAATTCCTGCACTTGACGGCCAGCCTAGTCTCTTTGCTCTTGATTTATGTGGCTCACATAAAACAGAACCTGTCCTTAATCTCCTACATTCTCATGATATTATTCCTTCTTTTATCCCCGCGGGGTGCACAAGTCTTGTTCAACCTCTTGATGTTTCAATTAATAAGCCACTGAAAGAATATATTCGGTCTATTACTGATGAAGCAATTAGAGAGTGTGAAAGTATCAAAGAATTCGAGAAATGGTCTGTTGGAGACCGCCGAATACTTACAACTTGGGCTGTTGGTGATGCTTGGTATCAGTTTTGTATTGAGAAGCAGGATCTCATAAAGCGTGTGTTTCGAAAAGTAGGTCTATCACTTCCTATAGATGGGTCTGCAGATCATGAACTAGATATTAAAGGGTTTCTCGGCCTTAAAATTGGGGACTGGAGGCAAACGCTATCAATTGATGATGGTATAAAACATCAATTTGCAGATAAAAGCATGGAAAATGATGATAATTGTATAATAGAATTTATAGCAGATGGAGAGTAATAGGTACTCATGTATATAATACCAATTCTACGCTCATATATTGCTTCTCTACTCTCTACGCTGCTGTTTTCTCTTTTTTTCACTTACGGGTCATGGATTATCACTGGCATAGCAACGATATACCTCTTCCCTGTCACGGAGATATTATCCCTGCACGGAGATAGTGGATTCATCGAGAGTCTACGGTATTATAGTACTTTGTGCAGAGAAAAAGAACGGGGAAACATACGTCTGGGGGTAGTGAGTAAGCCTAGCTTTTCTTATTAGTTCATGCCTCCGCTTTCCGCTCATATTATTTTCATAGAATAATTCCGTTCTTTTTTTTTTATTCTATCCGGACTTTCTTAGTTCCTCGAATAAAATCCCTGGATTCTCCACCTGACCTAAGACCTGTCCTTTTTCCCTACCCGAGTAGCGGAAGAAATAACTTTGCTGGTTTTTATTTGAGTCATGTAAATGGTCTGCGCACCGATGCGCAGGAGCTAACCCATGCATTTTCAAGGCATTCTTGGTTGTCTGCCTGTAACCAGGCAACGTTTAGAAACCGACCGACCTACATACCAGACCAATCATACAAAAACATAGGTATGCGAGCCTGGTCGATTTCCCGATGACGAGTGCCATGTTGTGAGACATCTGATAAAAATCTACAGTCTTAGAGTGGTAGATAGTCATGTTGATAGCACTACCAGCTTGCTTGTGTTATCAAGCTAGCCGAGGGCATGCTTAGCTCGATGTGCGCGCAGAAAAAAAAACCGAGCCACCTAATGAACAAAGGGTCTCTACCGATTGGTGATGGGGTGCATATCGGGTTCCTTCCGCCTGCGCCGTATTGTAAAGCTGTCAATTCAAATGATTTATTGGATGAAACATCCTTAGCATGACAGCTAGCACATCTCAAAATGATTGTACCCTACATGACTAACCAAGAATATAGCATGCAAAACCTTAGTTATTCCCCCCGCAGATATTAGGCCTGCATTTCCATAAATCTATCCTGAAAATCTCCCCCGAGGAATCTCATCCCTTCAACACCCCATCTACATATTACCAGTTCAAATATGGGTACCGTTCATCAGATCTTCACCGCTATCCTTTTCATCTCTTTTGCTGTCACTGCGCACTCTACTAGGGATATTGCCGAGCGAGATTTTGATTTCGGCGGACCTCCGATAGAGTGGGCAGAGAGTACAACGGAATCAATAGCCATTACTATAAAACATTCATCATTAAGGAAGTTTAAAACAAAGTCCATATTCCCAGTATTTGAAACGGTACGTCTCACTATTCACAAGACATAATAATCAGGTGGAAAGTTGGTCTGATTATAAAAAACGTTACCTGTATATACGTTGCTGACACATCCAAGCCTGAGCCAACCTCATGCAGCACTGAAAGTACTCTCGTTACCCAAACTCCCAGCGCGTCCTCAACATGTACGGACTCCTCAGATGGTTCGGGTCCATCTATCCCACTACCTTATATCAGTACACTACCATATCCGGAACTTTCATTCAGTACTAGTTCTCCAGGTCCTAGTACCATTCCCCCACCTATTTACAGCCTGTCATCTATCTCTAGCTCCTCAACTAGAGTAGAGACGCCGACACCGACACCAATTACTAGTTCCCTATCAATTTCTAGTACCATTCCTTCAATTATTTCTAGTTCCCTAGTACCAAGTTATATTACCCTACCAAGCTTCACCCCATCACCTAGTCCTAGTACATCACCTAGCCTTAGTACTGGTCTTACATCAAGTACCGAGACAACGAATACAAGCCCCTCAGCCGTTTTTGGGCCCTCACCTATCACTACTTCCTTACCTAATACTAGTCTTATATCCAGTATTGGGACACCAAGTACTAGCCTCTCACCTACATTGATCATCCCAATTACTACAAGTCCCTTACCTAGCATCGAAACTCCACCTACCACCAGTGTCTCACCTATCTCTAGTCTCATATCTAAAAAACAATAGACTCAGTGTATACTAGAGATAGATATAACTAAAGAACAAACTTGATTGATACTTAAGAAAGAACGCAGGAGAAGCCTGCTTATATAGTTACAAATGTGCTAACATAAAAAACGTTCCGTAATCCTAATACAAAGTAAAAGCCCAATTCCCTACCATACAATTCTTCTGATGCCCGGATAGAATTTCCTTCCGTCGGTTATACTATTCCTCTGTCTGGTTACCCTGCTGGACCATCCGGGATTCTATTCCTCCGGTGTTGCCATACCCCATATTCGCCACACTTAACTTCACAGAGTGTCACTCATTCCAACAATATCCAGTGTCGAAACATCAAGTACCAGTCTTTCACCTATCTTAATCTCTTCAGTTACTAGCAGTATTTTACCTAGTACCAGCCCTTCACTCACTTCTTTGCCTACTACCAGTCTTATCTTGAGTACTGAGACATCAAGTATAAGCTCATCACCTAGTCTAAGCTCGTCAATTCCTAGCCCTTCATCTAGCTCTGGCACGCTGCCCAGTAACAGCCTTCCAACCAGCTCGCCGCCTGGTACCAGCCCTTCATCTAGCCCTATACCCCCACCTAGCTCTAGCACACTGCCCAGTAATAGTCTTCCAACCAGCTCTTCACCTAGTACCAGCCCTTCAACTAGCACTAGCCTGCCACCTACCACTGGTACCTCACCCAGGGAAATAGTCACAACCACAGTCTACGCTACCCGAATGACTGTTCAAGTGCTCTACCAAACCCAAATCATCACCCAAACCACCACCGCTCAAACCACCGTCACCCAAACCACAACCGCCCAGACTACCATCACCCAAGCTACCACCGTGCAACCAACAACTTCTGGCGTGTCACAGCTCCCTGGGTCCCTACCATCATATTTCTCCAGGGAACCTTTATCGTCAGGGGGCTTCTTTGCTATGGTCTTCTGTGTGTCTTTAGCGTCTTTCATGACAGTGGTTATAGGTTTTGAACTCTTGAACGAGTACGGTGCTCGGGTTAGGGCTAGGGGTTACTAGTACCTGTCAAGGGTTCTCCTACGAATTTTTCAGTTTTTCTTTCTTTGTGTATATTGCATGTATGTAAGGCCGGGTGATAATAATTGCGGGCCCGATATTTCTAGGGCGTTTTGTTCAAATTAGTTCTGTGCTTTTCTCTTTCTCATTGGCATTTATAGGTTATGGGCTATTATTAGTGGTGAACCGGAGTGATGGATTTTTTTTAGTTGAGAGCAGTTATGGGCGCAGGGCCGGGAATCAGGAAATTCTCTAGAAAACTAACAAGCTCGTCTAACGAGGCAAGATTTATTGAGATTAAACGAGTAATGTATCTAAATTCCTAGGTAATTGTACTTGCCTTACTCATGTAGTCACGGATATCTTATGAAGCTACTTGTGTGGATGTTATACTTTAACTCGAAAACTACACAACCTACATCTATAGGTATTATAAGTCTCCGCTCTCGTGATCATGTATCGCGTGCGTTATATAAATTTCCTTCCAGTCTACTACTGTAATTCTCACAAAAGGTAAACAATAATTTATATTTCATGAGTATGAGGCTTATCGTTGATGCTTGGCAAGGTGATCTCCCGGTATGAGGCCATGTGACCATAGAGCCGTCCTACCTTGGCTCTCGCTCCTACTAGCCCTGCTACCGCATTTTCTACCTGGCGCTCCTTGGGATTCCCGGATATGTGGTACATAAATATGCCTATAGATCAATGGTTATATTAGTGTCTTTACGTAGCTCGCTAATATTTTCACTGGAATACACGCGACCGGTTGTGGCGTCAATACCTCCTGCATAATGGTATGATAGCTTACATTCAAGGTGCTGATGGGTATGGTTTAATGATAAAGTTTGGTCTATCACGGACTTAGTTACACTACCGCCATAGCAGTAAATCCTCTTGAATAGGCGCTAATAGGTGAATGGTGGGGGTTCCAATAGTGTTAGCTGCAGCATCCGGTGGCTTATCCAATACTATTGCTTAAACTTCTTCCAAGAACACAGAATACCAGTCGTCCAGAACACGACAGAATGTGATAGGCTGGGAAGAGTTGTAAATTTGAATGAAGCGATGTCTATCTTGATAGTGGCTTATAGGGGATGAAGACTACATCTAGGAGTTAAAACAAAAAGCCATAGTAGCCTTACTCCCTCATTGATGTCAGAAACAGTCGTCGACATATATTAATTTTATTCCTCCGCTTCTGAACCTGAGCCCCCCATGTAGAAATCTTCATAGGCTTATGTAAAGTTTTACCGGAGTATACGAGTTAGTTGACTAAACATTTAAATCAGACGAGAAAGATCATGAACTTAATGCCTTATGAGAATATTTTCTGTTGATATTATCTCTGTCTATTATAGTTTTGTTGCTTTATGTCTACCCGCCAAGAAATCATGTTCCTTGCAACATAATCTAAGACCGGCCCTTCTGCGGGAAGGAATGAGCAGATGCAGCAGAGACGTAATCTTCAGGAAGCATATAATTTAGACAAGACCTCTGTTTAACCTCACTGTTCAAGGGTCTTCATGCAGAACTAATTTTGGTAACATGCCATAAGAAATTCATTTAGAAACTACACCTACATAATAAACAAATACCATAGATCTCCCTTAAAAAACTAAGAAATCGGAACTATTTATGAGCCAAAGATTGGGAAATAGCCTGCCCATTGAGTCTTATTATATGCCCCATCATGAAGCTGCCGTATTGATACAAACGACTCGAATAGCAAGTAAACCCTAGACAAAACAACAGGTATATATGCAAACAGAAAACATAAAAAGCAGATAGCCAAAAATGCTTTCCCTAAGTATCCTAAAACCTTTACCGAGGTGTTGTTGCTGTCTGACAAAAGCGGTTTGAAGAGGGGGCCAATCAGCACCGAAGCACAAAATAGGAAAACAGCCACAGCAGTGAGGGACGATGTTAGCAACCACAAAATGATCTCTGATTCGCTTGGGAAGAAGTCGGCCAACGCAGCCAAATGCAGGCCCCCATGGAGTATACCAACAATCGAAAGCATAAGTGCCTCCCACGCAAACTCCCTCCATCCGCTACATATTGCTTCGTAAGCCCTGAAAAGAAGTTTACACTTGTTTCTAAAGCCTTTGGTTCCATGCAAATCCCAGACTTGCCGGAATAAGAGTTTTCCCAGCCCGGCCCGGGAGGTAAGACAATCGTCCGAGAATTCCTTGTGCCAGAAGATGTCTGCAGTAGTGCGCTTTAAACCGTCGTGGCTCCTTAGCTCACGTAGGATGTCGGGATGTAATGGGATAAAGGTTGGCTGCTCGATATCGACTGGCTTGTTTATCCAGGTTATATACATAAGCAGAGCGCAGAACGCGTGTAGGACTGTATAGAGCTCAAGTAGGGCGACCGGCAAGCCTTCTATGTATCGGCCTATGACTTGAATAATCATTGATACCGCTTGAACACATACTAGAATCTTTGTAAGAAGGCTGGCTTTATTCTTGTCGTTGACTGCTTCGGGGCGGATATTTAATGATACCCCTTTGTTTTTAACAATATATAGGAGACCTTCTGGTGTCAGTGTACAGCGACGGTCAAGATCACGCAGCTCGAGTTTTGTTAAGCCTGTTGGCGCTTCTCGGTTCATACCGGTCGTTGTACCTTGGGCTTGAATCGGTTCTATCGTAAGCTCCTGATCCACCTCCCAAAATTCTTATCATCCACCCTAGCTTTCTTATCCTCCGCCGCAAGCTCTTTATACTCCGTCCAGGGCTCCGTAGTGGTCTCTTGTTCAACAACGAACCCTCCCATAATGGTATAATAGGAAAGAGCCATATCCCAGGTGCCTTGATCTTCTCCCCGTGTGTTCAAGATCCCCCTCATCTCATGGTAAAGCAGTAATGCTGTCTTTCGCTCGTGGGTTGCAACAAGAAGGGCAATTTCGGGGAAAAGAAGTGTTCCGAAACTCCAAATCAGCTTCCTAAGTTTAATGTTTATTCGGACGATGTGTGAGAGGGTTTCCGCAGGTTCATGAGGCGAAGACGTAGATTTTGCAATACACCGTTTACGCTCAGCCCTTTTGCCCACCCACCATACGTCTGGTTCGATGTTTGTATGAATGGTTGTCCAAATACACAAAAACAGTGTGAGGATGCAGGAGAATAGGAGATCGATTGTCCCTCGTCTCGTTGGGGTACCAACCCAGGGCTCCTCACACAACGTTTCTGTAGGTCCATCAACCCACACCAATCTGCATTTGACTGTGTTGTGTGGCTCATATCTCTGGACTGGTGCAGTGTAAAAACCGATCACCTATTGGGGAACAGCAGGCGATAATCACAAGGCAGGGCTAGTATCGAGAGACTAGGAACTCAAGGACAAGGTAGGTATGGTAACAATATAAGTTTGTTGCGTGAAGAACTAACTAACTGACAGAGATGCGTCCCTTTTATACCCTTTCTGGAGGGACGCCGAGATCAACAATGAGACAATATGAAACTGAAGGAGCGACCTCCTTCTACATGAAACTATAGACGTCTCGTCCTGCGAGGCGTACTTCTTACATGACCAATGATAACAGGAATCCTACGAAATATGAAACGATACATGAAACAAGGAGATAGACAAGGCAGACTAGGAAATGGGTGTTCTTGACAGTAGGTCCCTCTTTAAGGGCGAAGTTCCTACGAGACCGGAGTCTCGTTTTGTTGCCTAAGACGGCGTTGGGTGTTGCGGCGGTGGCGAGCTCCCTTAGAGAGCTTGCGCTGGGGCTTGGGGAAGTAGTTGGCTCCTACTTTCGCATTATAGTGTACGAGACACTCGTCCTCGTAGCAGGCAGTGAAGTGCATGCAGGCATGCTCGTGGTTGGCGGACTTCTTATCTTTGTTTGGAGTAATAATTTTGTTGGGCTGTTCAAAAGTAACCCGGGGTTTGATGTTCCCCCAAGAATCGTAGGAGTTGGCGGTGGAGGGAGCAGACTCGGCTGCTGGTGGGGTGTAGGCAATGGGGACAAGTTCTGCTCTTTCCCCGTGAGCCTTGAACATAGGAGAGAAGGGGGGTTCTTCTTTGGTGCGAGGGGTGATGTGTCCTTCCTGGACAGCTTGGTTGGTGAGTCGGGTGATGAGGTCCAGCCTCTCTTTCTGCAATTCTTCTTTCTCGGTTTGTAGACGCTTCTCATACTGGGCGTTGAGAACTGCGGTTCCCGAGATGATAGTGGAGACGTTTTTGGTGATATTTCCAACCTCTTGGACCATTTCAATGAGGCCAGGAGGGGGGGATACTGGTGCTGGGGGAGTGGGCGAAACGACATATGGAGACGGGTGTTCGTCTTCGCATTCACAACTATGTCTTGAGCTTACGCTCATAGGGCTGGTGGGTTGGTGGTCGGGAATGGTGGAGGCGGGAGACGAGGCAGCGGCGGGGTGTCTTTCCTGGCAATCCTCACAATATGGATCTTCGAGGATTGGGATTTCTGGCTGGGTGCTGGCGGCAGTGATTGCCACCTCGAGTTTGCTGTAGTCCAGGGTTCCATCTTCCTTGATGAGTGGGGAGAGTGGTGTTTCGGCGGGGACGTTGATTCTGGCCTTGATGAGAGTTATCTGTTGCCCCAGGGCCGCGCCTGTGGTGGCAAGTACGTTGGCATGGTAGGTGTTCATTTCCATGGTGGCTTCGAGTAACCGGCACTCGAAGATACGGAGGGCTTGAGGGAAAGCCTTGAGAGATTGGGCGGCTACTTCGTAGTCGCGTTTGGCAAGTTCTAGTTTGGTGCGGAGAAGGGAGATGTGAGCATGAGTACTCATGCTGATGGAGGTGCCGTTGACGGTGACCTTAACGGCGGGAACGGGTGCGACGTATAGAGACATTTTGGTTTGTGGGGGAGGGTTTGTGTGGGTAGCGGTGGTGGAATTCGTGGACAAGTGATTGGGAATTTTCGAAATTGGAGGCAGGGTACCACTCTTGGTCGTGTTCTTTTGAGTAGCCTTTCCACTGAGCGCGGTAGTAGAGTTTGTTGCGAAAGAGTTTGGAATCGATAACCTGATCGATTTCGAATTCTTCGTGCGAGTTAACAATGACTGGAGGAGGAGGAGGCTGGATATGACCGGTTATTGGTTCTGAAGAGGCTGTTGGTTCGAGAAGACTGATGTGGAATGTTGGGTGGACTTTCATGGAGGGAGGAAGGTCCAATTTATAGGCGCGGGTACCTATTCGTTCGAGTACGGAGAATGGTCCTAGGCGTTTGAAATCTAGCTTGCTGGAGGGTCGTGTGGTGTTAATGTTTCGTCTAAGCAGCCAAACTTTGTCTCCTGGTTTCAGGATAGGATCGGGTGATCGATGTTTGTTTGACTGTTCGGCTTGTGATTCCTGGCTGAAACGGATTTCGTCGCGAAGTGAGTCATGTAGTGTTTGTAACTGTTTGGTGTATGACTCGATTTCAGGGGCTTGTGTGACGGGGGCTTGTAGGTTTAGATGGTGTTTTGGGTTGTAGCCGTAATTGGCGAAGAATGGCGAGACTTTGGTGGTGCTTGAGGCTGTGTTGTTGTAACAGAACTCGGCGGTGTTTAGGAGTTCTGCCCAATTGTCTTGTTGATAGTTGACATAGGCTCGGAGGTACTGTTCTAAGATGGCGTTGACTCGTTCTGTTTGTCCGTCGGTTTGGGGGTGGAAGGCCGTGCTTAGGTTACTTTTGATTCCGAGTTCCTTGGTTAATTCTTTCCAGAGATTTGAGGTGAACAGTGAGTCGCGGTCGCTTGTGATGTCGTCTGGTAATCCATGATGTTTGAAAACGTGTGTCATGAATAGTTTTGCGAATTGTTGGGCTGTAAGGGATGCTTGGCAGGGCACAAAATGTGCCATTTTTGTAAGGCGGTCTACTACCACCCATAGGGCATCGTGTCCTTGTGACGTTGGAAGTCCCGTGATAAAATCCATGGATAGTGATCGCGAAGCGGTCGAGGGGTTGTAGGGGTTTGAGTAATCCGAAAGGGCGTGTCTGACTGGTTTGATGCGGGCGCAAGACGTGTCGCGATGGTCAGCGTATTTTTGTGGCCGAATTTTCTCATTCCCGGGAATTAGTAATCTCGTTTGATTAGTTCGAGGTTTTTTTCGCGACCTGGGTGTCCTGCGGCTGGGTTGTCGTGGATCTGTTTCATGATTTGGAGGCGAAGTGGGGTATTGTCAGGGATCCAGATGAGGCCATCGTAATGCGTTAGTAGGTTATGTTGCATGGAGCACAAGCCTAATGCAACGTCTTTTGATCTGGTGACACCACTTTTCAAGTTTTGGATTACTTGGCGTGTTAGGGGATCGTTTTGGAGTTGTTTCTGGATTTCTTCTTTGATGGTGTTGTCGGTGACTGTATTTGTGATGGTGGCGCTTAGTTGGAACTTGTCGGGTTTCAGGAGTGTTTGTTTTAGATGTAAGTCCCCATTTTGAGGCAGATCTCTGATCGCCTGGTTAGAGCGTCGGGTTTTTGTCCTTGATCGCCGGGTCTGTAGGTGATGCATTTAAATTGTAACTTCCAAGGGTTTCGGCCCATCGTGCTTGTCTTCTATTTAACTCTTTGGTTGTCATGAAGTATTCCAGGTTTTTGTGGTCGCTGAGTACTTTGATTTGGTGTTGGCTTCCTTCCAGGTACTGTCTCCATTCTCGAAACGCTGAGACTATGGCAAGGAGTTCCTTGTCGTGGATTTCGTAGTTGATTTGGGCTGCGTTCATTTTCTTTGAATAGTACGCGATGGGGTGGAGGATTCCCTCGTTGTTAGTTTGGGAGATTACTGCGGCTATTACGTAGTCCGAGGCGTCGGTTTCTACCGTGATTTCTTTTGACGGGTCGAAGTGTTGGAGAATTGGTGCTGTGGTAAAAGCTTTTTTGAGTATGTCGAATGCTTTTCTTGCTTCCGTATTGAACTCGAACTTGACGTCCTTCTTAAGCAGTTGTGTTAACGGTTTACAGATGTTGCTATACTTGTTGATGAAGCGTCGATAGAAGTTGGCAAATCCTAGGAAACACTGGACGTCGTGGACTGAGGCTAGGTCGGGCCATTCGGTTATGGCTTGGATTTTCTTGGGGTCCATGAACACGCCTTTGGGAGATACTATGAAACCGAGGTATTCTATCTCTTCTTGGTGGAAATGGCACTTAGAAGGCTTGAGGTTAATTCCAGCACTACGGAGTTTTTCCATAACCTGGCGGACTTGGCTGACATGGGACTTCATGTCTTCGGAGTAGATGAGGATGTCATCTAAGTAGACGATGCAGAAGACGTCTAAGAACTCGGACAGGATCTCGTTGATCCATGCTTGGAAAGTGGCAGGAGCATTGGTGAGTCCGAAAGGCATGACAGTGTATTCATAAAGTGAGTAGCGCTGCGTTCGGAATGCTGTTTTCCATTCGTCCCCTTCTGCTATTCGGATATGGTGGTATCCTTCTCGGATGTCTAGTGACGTATAGACTTTGGCTGACTTTAGACGGTCTAAAGCTTCGTTGATTAGTGGCAGGGGGTACCGGTCTTTAACGGTGACGGCGTTAAGTCCGCGGTAGTCGACACACAGCCGCATTGATCCATCTTTTTTCTTAACAAATAGAATGGGTGCTCCGGCTGAGGAAGATGAGGATCTAATCCATCCTCTCTTCAGGTAGGTTTCCAGGTATTCGCGTAGGGTTTTCAGTTCTGCTTCTGACAATGAGTACAGTTGCTTGAACGGCGGAGTGGTTCCTGGCATGAGGTTGATCTTATGATCTGCTTGGCGACGAGGAGGCGGGTCGGTAGGTTCGCGCTCGTGGAATATATCGAGGAAGTCGTGGTATTCGACAGGTAGAAGGTTCTTTGCTTCTGGGGACTTGGCTGGGGGTTGAGTATCCTTTCTCATGTATTCGTATTTGTCCGAAGCACAAAGTTCTAATGCATGATCGATTTCTCGGATGGTGAGGAGGCAGGGTTCGCCTTGTTTTGCAGATCGTTTAAACGCAGCTGCTCCCTTACTGAGGAACTTTATATCCGCGGTCTTGAGGTGTTGGATGATTGCAGGCTTCTCCGGAAGGGCTTGAACGACGCTCGGTACGTTTAGGCATTCTTCTTGACAAGTTTTGGATGTGAAGTTGACTTGGTGTTCTTTCCACATAATTTCTGGGTTATGTTTTTTGAACCAGGGGATTCCTAGGATTATTGGGTAGTGTCCTAGTTTGGTGACTTGGAGGGTTTCCGTTTCTTGGTGGTTTTCTATCTTTATAGGTAGTTTGACTTGGTGAGTGATGGTGCCGTTTTGGGAGGTTGATCCATCGATGAGGGTAAGTGGCTGGGCCACTTTTTTGGCTTGGACTGGGAATTGCTTTTGATTGGCGAAACTGTGGTCAATGAAGTTTCCAGTTGCCCCGCTATCTAGCATGGCAAAGGTTTCAATGACTTGGTTTCCGAGGTTGATTTGTACCGGGAGGATGAGGTGGTCGTCTAGGGCGTGTTTTGGAGGGATGTCAGAAGAACAGGACAGTCCAGCTGTACTGAATGACGTATGGTTTTCGGGGAGGTCTTGAAGTGGGGCGAAGCGTGATGGTTTGGCAACTCTAGGGGATTCCTTTGCCAGGGGTAGGTTGCGCTTTACTCCTGGTCTTCCTCGTTTCCCGATTCTTCGAGATTTTGTGAGGAGGTACCGGCTAGCCTTCTGGGCTTCGGTTTCCATGTTTTTTCTGGACACTTATCTGCCATGTGGTTGGGTTTTCCACAGTACATGCAGAGGTTGTTTTCGAACCGTCTCTTTTTTTCCTTGTCGGTAAGTGGAAGGAATTTCTTTTTTCTAGAGGCGTCCAGGTCCATAGGGTCTCCTGGAGGTAGTTCCGTGGTGGTGGTTGGAGTCGGGCTTGGATTGGGTGCAAATGTTCCGTTGGTGTGTCTGGGAACGTAGGGCTGAGTATAGGTCTTCGTAGTGGGTGCCTTGGGTGCATGATTGTCCCACTTGGTGGTGCGGACTTTGCTGGCTATTATTTCGTTGTCTAGGTTGATGCACAGTAGTGCGAACTCCCGTAGTGTTGCTGGTTTATTGATAATGGCGGTTAGTTTAGCCCTTATGTTCCGGGCTAGTCCATCGTAGAACTCGTCTTTCAATGCTTCTTCGTTCCATCCTAACAAATCCATGTCGGTTTGGAATTTGGTCCAGTATTCGTTTACTGTTCCGGTCTGGCACAGATTTCTGATTCGCTGTTTGGCGGCTTCTTTTGTGTCTGCTTCGCCAAAAGCTTTTTTGAGGGCATCCTTAAATGTTTCCCAGGTGGTGTATGTTTTATTTTCGAGGACTGAGAACATCCAGGATCCAGCTTGGTCCTTCATTTTATTGCTGGCGTATATGAGTTTTTGCATATCTAAAAATGCACCAGATATTCTGTAAGAATTTGTTTAGCATCGCCTAATGGTGCCACTGATTTTTGTGGGTTCGCCTTTGAATTCGTCGGCGTCTGGTATTTTCATTGTTCGTGGTTTGTTGTTTTTTGTTGCTGCTACTTGTTCGAGTAGTTGGACTAGAGCATCATTGCTCATCTGGACTGGGTTGCTACCGCCTGCGGTAGTTTCTGCTGATGAGGACATTCTGTTGTCGGATTGGAACGGGGTTTCTGGAGTTATTGGTCTGGATTGGGGGTCTGGGGTAATGGGGCTGGTTGCCCTATCTGGTATTTCCTGTAACAAGGGTCCGAAAAGGGTATCTAGATTAAATGATACGTTTTGATCCAGATTGAAGATTATCGGGTGCTGCGTAGGGTAAACGCAACAAAGTGTAAAAACCGATCACCTATTGGGGAACAGCAGGCGATAATCACAAGGCAGGGCTAGTATCGAGAGACTAGGAACTTTTCACGGATTAATCAGGGGCGCCAGGGTGAGTCTCATCGTGACTCATGCAAGGGTGGAAGCAGGGTAACGGGTATTGAGGAAGGGAACAAAGGCATTGTACGAATGGGAATTTTGGGTATAAATAGGGAGCGTTGCTCCCTCTCTGTAATAGTTTTCTTTCTCTTTTCTTTACGCAACGTCTCTTCAGTTAGATTCAATACGAGCTCTCTTTTTTCGCTGCCTCTCTGCTGCTTTATCGCTTCGCGATCGCTGAAACCACTTCCTACTCCACAAACCTTTGGTATTTTGCTTGTAACGGATAGTTACCTTGCCATCGAGTTAGTTGTATCCTGTGGTCACGCTGTCCCCACGCTGTCCCCCTTGAAAGAACTCAAGGACAAGGTAGGTATGGTAACAATATAAGTTTGTTGCGTGAAGAACTAACTAACTGACAGAGATGCGTCCCTTTTATACCCTTTCTGGAGGGACGCCGAGATCAACAATGAGACAATATGAAACTGAAGGAGCGACCTCCTTCTACATGAAACTATAGACGTCTCGTCCTGCGAGGCGTACTTCTTACATGACCAATGATAACAGGAATCCTACGAAATATGAAACGATACATGAAACAAGGAGATAGACAAGGCAGACTAGGAAATGGGTGTTCTTGACATGCAGAGTCCACGAATACAAAGAGAATTGATAGCAACCCAAGTGTGATCTTTATCGTAGACATCTCACTCGGAGGAACTACTAACAGCCCAGTCAGCTATATTTTTTTTTTTTTTTTTTTTTTTTGAATCAATTGATTTTATTGTTTCTGGGTACAAAATCTGGTATGCAGTATAAACTATGACCTAAAAAGAACCCTTCCCCTTCCTAAAAATAAAACGCGTCCCCTTTCAAAATTCCAAATAAAATAAAATTTTAACACAGAAAAAAGTAAACAAAAATAAAAATGTTTATATCCTTCTTTCTTATGACTTGCTGTCTTGTTGCCGTTATGCACGGGCTTGAAAAGCTTGCTGACTCCTTATGATTCGGAGTAGGTAATAGAGGTGAGGGAGGACATAGTGGAGGGAGATAGCACCGGTGACGGAAGTGCTTTTTTTGGGAAGTTTATCTTGTTTTGAACCACGAAGGCCCCAACGAGAAGCGAGAGAGTTTCGGAGCTCCAAATTTCGTCAAGGGAGCTAACATTGGGAAGAAGAGAATTTCTGGATGTGGTAAGGCTGGGGCAGTGAAGAAGCACATGCTCTGTGGTTTCGGGTGAGAGAGAACATCTGGGGCAGGTGTCGGGTGTGTGGAGATTAATCCACGACTTATGGGCGTTTAGGTAGCTCTTGTGCACCCGCATTTGATGAAGACGAGAGGATTGAAACTTGTGAAGAGACATAAAGTATGGTGTTGTGAGGGAACAACCGTATTTGTAGTAATCGGGTAAGGGGTAGAGAGTCTCCCAGTTCTTTAGGAGTTGTTGTTTGATAATTATCGAGAAATTTTTGTGGCTAAGATTGGAGCCTAGCAATGGTTGGATGAAGGAGCCTAAAAATTCGATTGGTAGGTGATTCACGCCTGCCTTGGCGACCGAATTCCACTTTTTGGGGGGATTAGGGAGGCCTTTGAGAAGTTCGGAGTGTGAATAGCTCCGTTCGGGTGAGATGGTTGGAAACGAGGAATCAAATCGGGCTGTGACTGGGTTGTTAAGTTTCAAGGACGATAGCGTGGGGACAGCGTGGCCACAGGATACAACTAATTCGATGGCAAGGTAACTATCCGTTACAAGCAAAATACCAAAGGTTTGTGAAGTAAGAAGTGGTTTCAGCAATCGCGAAGCGATGAGACAGCGGAGAGGCAGCGAAGAAGATTGTTTGTATTGGTTCTAACTGAAGAAAGTAAAGTAAAGTAAAGTAAAGTATTTATTTTCCCATCTAGCCCCGAGGGCCACTAGGTAAGCCACTAGGTGGCACGAACTAACTAACTAACTAACTATCGGTATCGAGTACCGATAACAAAATGAGTGAACGGGTATCTATGAACTAAACGCATAGAGGGACCTCAACAAAGAATGTAATACATAGAACTAACTAAGCGACACCAAAGAAAGAACATGTAGTAAACCAAGTATAAACCCATCCCAACTCTCCTAGCACTTAATCCACCTATCCAACGACGTAGTAACGAGAGAGGCTGATTTCTGGCGTGTAATCCGGTCCAGTCGTCCTATAGCTCAAGGCTATAATCATCCTAGGGGAGCTCCGGTACCAAGAAAAATGTTCTACCCCCGCCGAAGCGGACACGGTCACATAATCTGGTGAAAAGGGGAAAAAGCAAAGGTGTAAAGAAGGTTAGGGGCTCGGACGGAGCCGAATTATAGTAATGTAAAGCATGGGGCCGGTGTCATTCGGTATGCCGTTGAGGTAGAGGGGGGGTTGGTGATCTCGGATGTCGACCAACTGTCAAGTGGAGCACTTTCTCCGGTCGGAGAAAGTGTTTATATGTAATAAAGGACCTGGAGAATCGAGTCTACCTGGTCCGGTAAAGTAAAGTGTTGTTGAGGGGGACTGCCCGCTCACTGGTGGTGGGGAGGTTGGTTCTCGGGTGAGATACCTCCAACATCATGGTGAATGCCCGAAGGCAACGAGTAAGGGCTCATCCAAACCAAATGGAATGGAGAGGGTTTCCGGAGGACTTTGACAGAGGTTCCAGCGCTAGGCTTACAGAGACTGGCAGTGTGAAATCCGGAGGTAATGGGGGCAGGTGGACGCAACTCCCCGAGGGGCACCTGAACGAAGTTTGGGTCGACAAAGAAGCTACAGCGCGCCCGAAGGTTTGCTTCAACAACTCCCGTCTAACGTGCCCAGTATTGCCGTAAGATGGAGGCTCAGCGCGCCCGAAGGTTTGCTATAACTCTAGAGTCGTGAGAGTGGGGGAACCGATAGTAGTAGCCGTGATCGAGCGAAGCTCGGTCGCGGCGTAAGAAACGTTGCGTAAAGAAAGAAGAAGAAAAACTATTACAGAGAGGGAGCAACGCTCCCTATTTATACACAAAATCCCTACTTTGTACAATGTCTTTGTCCTCCTCCTCGACACTGGTTACCCTGCCTCCCTTCTTGCGCGAGTCACGCCAAGACTCACCCTGGCGTCCTAATCATTCCGTGAAATTAAGGGGATGGGCCGTGGCAACCCTGATGGCGTGTTTGATTTTGAGATATTGAAGGTACAGTACTAGCGGGGGAACGGAGGCCTCCGCCCATAGAACGTGTAGATTGGTCGCTCTAAAGCAGCCTAGGGCCCACCTGAGAACGGAGTTCCAAAAGACCTCCATTTCTTTTAGGGCTGAGGTGGGGGTAAAGAGAGTGGCTCCATATGTAAGCATGGGGCGGATGGCAAGGATGGCTAGTTTCCTGCAATTACTTGAGGAGAGACCTTTCCCGGGGGAGGAAAATCTGTGAAGAATGCCGAAAGAAGCTTGGGCTGAAGCCAGTCTTCTTACAAAATGATCGTTTGGGTTAAATGAGGGTGAGAACCAGTAGCCGACCCACCGGACTATTGGTTTTGGATGGAAAGTGTGCCCGTCAATACACACAGAAAGGTGTGAGACTGGGGACTTGTCCCTGGGGGTGCGCCAGTGCATCAGCTCAGTTTTAGCAACTGAGAAGGACACGTTGCGGGGAGCTGCATCGTTTTTAAGGCGATAGTAATTTTCCTGGAGCAAAAGAATGTTTTCCTCCACTGTGGGGGAGGCAACCGTGATGGCAAAATCGTCAACGTATGATAAAGTAATGCCTGGTGAGGGTTCCAGGTGATGTAAAACGCTAACGTAAATAACAAACAGTAAAGGAGAGATGGGGGATCCTTGGGGGACCCCAACTTGAACGGGAACGGCTAACTTAGGGGAGCCTTTGTATAGCAGAGTGACCCACCGGTCGGACAAGAAGAAGAGAATCCAATTAACCATATAGGAAGGAACGCTTTGGGAGGTAAGAATGGAGGCTAGGGTGTGTTTGACCACATTATCAAAGCCGCCTTTAATATCTAAAAAGAGAGTGGAGACTTTAAGTTTGGCTAGTTGCATAGCTCTAATTTCGTTATAAAAGACTGTGGTGGCGTCTGAGGTGGAGAGGCCTGCGACTGAGCCGCATTGGTGTGGATGTACTAGGCCAGTGGCCTTCGCTATCTTTGCCAATCTAAGTGTGACAACTTTCTCCAGAACTTTCGAGAACGTTTGGAGGAGCACAATTATTCGGTAAGAGGAGGTGGCTGAGTAGTCGTCTTTGCCTGGCTTGGCAAGGACTACACCATTTGCCTTTTTCAGAGAGAGTGGGTGGTAGCCGCTTTTTAAAAGGGGAGTAAGAATTCTGGGAATGACTGTGGGATTAATCCTATGGACGCCTTTCCATACTGAGTAGGGAATGGAATTGGGTCCTGGTGCTGAAAGATTGGATGTTTTAAAAAGGACAAGCTGAATTTCTTCAGGTGTAATAACAGGGACGTTGTAATGCCGTAAGGGAGAGGGGGAGCCAGTGTCTGGTCTCGGGGGAAAGAATGCATTCACTAAATTTTCATTTAGAATTTGGGGTGTAGGAGAATTGGGAATAGAGGGAATTCGGTCTTCGGATCTGGTGGCCATTTTCTTAAGGCGCCACATGTCGGAAGGGGAGGCGTTGGACACAAACGTGTTCCAATGATCACGCTTGGCCTTTTTGATGGCGTTAAAGTAGGCACTTTTGGCTGCTTTAAGTTCAAATGGGGGGGAAAGTCCTTTGCGGTAGGACTTGTGAACGCTGTGAAAGATAGATCTTAGTTGGGATAAATTAGGGTTCCACCAGGGTTTTGACCAAGATGAAACTTTTTTTGTGGGGGTATGTAAAAGGAGTGTGTTATGAAGTTGATTAAAAGACTCGTCGAACCACTTGTCTAGATCGGAGGAGTCTGGAGAAAGCTGAAACTCGCTTAATTGGGGAGTAATGAGGTCCCAATTAATAAGGGACCAGTTGGGAGTGTTATAGGGAGTAAAATCAGAGTCCGGGGGAACCAGCTGACAGAGTATAACTCTGTGGTCTGGGCCTGAAGAAACTGGTGGGATCCGCTACTTTGAGACTAATTGAATTGCTGATTGATTTGCCCAGGTAAAGTCGATAACGCTATGTCGCTTTCTGGGGTCGGGGGAAATTCTGGTGTATTTCCCAGGGGTGTTAACGAGTGAGAAGCCAAGTTGGTTGGCTAGCCTAAAATAGGGAGTGGACAGGTTTAGTTCTGTTGTGGAGAATTTCCGCAGGGGATCCGCGGCAGGAGAGTGAACACTAAAGTCGCCAACCACGACGGTTGGGACAGATGAGATCGGAAAGGCCATGTAGGGGGGGACAGATCTGACAGAATTGGACACCTGTCTGTTGTAAACACTGACTAGTGCTAAGGATGAAAATGAATGATTTGAAGTTGCAAAGTGTAATGTAATAGAAATAATGTCTCCCCGGTGGGAGGGGGACTGGGTAACAGAGTTCTTATCCAAAAAGGAGAGATTAACATAAAAGCACACCGACACCTTGCCTGCCTGACGTGTGGGTGTGGGTTTAAAAAGAGCGAAGTTAGGTGCGATTAAAGGAGAACGATTAAACAAAGGGGGCTCTTGCACAGCTATGACCTGTGACGAGTGAACTACTGGATTTGAGAATAGAGAAAGAAACACATTGTTGCTCCCGGCGCAGTTGTGTTGGATGATGTTAAGTGAGGAATTATGTTTAGTGGTCGCACTAAACATTTAATTGGTGTCATTCATGGCCACTTCCTCGGTGGCTTCTGAAGAGGATTGGGCCTCCTGGGTAGGTCCCTATCTGAGTTTGTTAATGATGGAAATGCGGTGGGGGCATTTCAAGAAGTTCGCCGTGTGGTTTCCTCCACAGTTGACACACTTGGAGGGGGTGGTGACACAGCAGTTGGGTTTTGGGCGGACATGGCCAGGGCACGTAGTGACGGCACACTGGTGTTTGTCCCTAGGGTGGCTTAGGGAACAGATGGGGCAGGTGGGCTCTTTTTGTTTGCACCCTTTGGTTGGGTGGCCGAATCTATAGCAGTTGCGGCAGAGAGTGGCTTTGGAGGCTGACCACATGACGGAGCAGTGGCGGGGGCGTAAAAAAAGTCTGATGGTGGTGCCAATGATGGCTGCTTCCTCAGCAGTGACAGTGATGACAACTGTGGAGAACTTTTGGGCGTTTCGGGCGGTGTCGTCGGCGGTGAGGAAGCGGGTGTCGAGGGGAGTAATCCCTGTTGCGAGTTTCACCACTTCGGGGAAGGCTTTTTTGAGATGGGCGAGGTCGGGAAACTCGCTTAGTGGAATGCTTCTGACAGCTACGTCACAGGTGGTGGGGGCTTGTTTGAACAGCTAGAACGGGTTTGTGGAATCGTTGACCGTTTGGTTAAGAATGGCGGTGAGCCCTTCGAAGAAGGGAGCGTATGTGGAAGCTGGGACCGTTGGGGGGGCGGTGACTGAGACAGCTCCACGTTGGTTGATGGAGACTGTGAGAGAGGTGACGGGGGCCACTTGTCCTCCTTTAGCGAGGAACTGGCCTAGAAGAGCAGGGAGACGTTGAACAAGAGATTCGGAGTCTTTGAGGGGGGACGGGGTTTGTCTAGACGAAAAGAACCTTCGCTGGGCAAGGTCTTGGGCCTATCCTCTGTGACCTTTGGTTGCTTGGGGCGGGGGTTGGTGGTCTTTTTTGGGGTAGTGTTGGCAGCCGACTTAGCTGCGTCAACATACGACATCTTTTCGGTGACAGTGACCGGCTTGGAGGGAGACTTGGCGGAAGGACTCTGATAGGAGGGACCGGCAGGAGGAGATGGCTGTGTTCTTTGATAGGAAAAGGTTGCAGGGGGGGAGGAAGTTGAATTTTTTATATTTTTAACGATGGCTTCGAGTCTCTCGAAGCGGTCGTAAACGCTAGTGGGGGGATGGTTGGAGGCGTACCGAGTCTTTGTCTGAATGTCATCGACTACAGCAGTGATTGAATCGAGCTGGTGGGAGAGTTCGAGGGCGGCATGTTTGGCCTGAGCCGCGACCTTGAAGGTAGAACAGAGAAGGGTGAGGAGCAGCTTTTCCATGGGGGAAGTGTTGTCGTCATTCATAGCGTTGGCGACAGTGGAAGAGATGAGAGAGGAATTTGGCATGCCTATTTCGTGGTCAATAAGACCGGTTTGTAGGTTGTCATAGATTTCAGAGAGGGAGGGGTCAAGGCTTGGCATTTTGAAGCCTGGGATTTTTGTGAGTTTGGTGTGGGAAAAACGGTTGCCACGCAAATTTTTGGTGTTGAATTTCAAAAACTGAGAAAATAGAGGGGAAGGAGGATGCCAGTCAGCTATATGTACTACTATATCATATATGGTCTAGGAATACCTAATTGTATGGTCTAGGATAGATTAAAGTGACTTTTTGGTGACAAGAGGATGAGAAGACTATCAGGGCTTTTGTTGTTTCCCCTAGGTAACTTACTGCGGATGGGGCTCAGTCAAAGCGAAGCATAAGACGGAATTTACGCCTTATATGAGAACGTTAGAGAGAGAGATTTCTATGTGAATCGTAGTGTATGTATTGTATTTTAGATGACTAGGGTTCTGCTGGTAGAGTAGAGCTTACCCCCCTCCCGTAGCAGATAAAATCTAAAGACTCTTCAAAATATAGCATCTCATAAGATTACTGCGAGAACAAGGTATAGCCAGAATGGTGTGATATTCAATACTAATCTAAAACAGACGCTCCAATTCCCAAATCCATATCTTTGCAAAATCCTTGCTAGAGACTATAGATAAGGCCGTGTCACCTGAGTATTTGGAGATTTCAGGCTTCATTGGAGCCAGCAACCCCCAACAAGTATGGCTCATCTTTTCTGTTTGTCAGAGTAGAACCAAACAATGCAGCCCTTACCCCCACCAGTCAATTGATATAGTTTACTCATTAGATCGTTTGCCTCCTCCTGTCACCACACTTGGATCTTCTTGCTGGTCCCAAGTACTGAGTTTTGAATTTTCTACGTCACCTGTTTCTTTTCCACACTGCCCCTACATGCGGTTCCCTGAGAATTGGACCGCCACCCTCCAATATTGATAAGACTCAGAGCCTATACGTACCTCCAATCACCCTCCACGGGTAATACTATCCGCTTCTTTCCTACACTTCTCCTGCGCGTGATCTCTCGAAGATCGAACTTTTTTACCCTCTAAGGCTACTAAAGTGCTTTCCAGATACTTATGTCGCCGAGACGAGGATACGTGTCTTATTTGGGAAGTAGGTCTGGGAATCACAAAAAGAAGCGCATACATAGTAATTCCTACACCAGTATTCCCTGTAAGCCACATAATAGTTGTTGGAATGAAATTTTGACGGGCCCTTCGGTTACTAAACTTTCCCCCAACGTACTCCAGTCTGGTAAATTGAGCATACTCCTTGAAAAGGCTCCAACCGGATAACGCCCATTGGACCCATGAGCCCACAGAACATCAGTTACGTTCACAGTCCGTTTTTCATACCAGGCATGTACTTTTGGATACCCAGCTAGGTATGGTATTAAAATTTAAACCTACTCCACACTCCATTCAAGAAGGGGGAATAAATAAGGAATAATCGGATCGGTTAACAAGAACGTGAATTGCAAATACTGTTTCCACCAGCCAAGGGGACAACCCCCCTTCACTAGAGACATTTCATCCAACGGAACAAAACCCGGCATGTTTAGATTATTATTACCTAGCCCGATCACTGTGCTATCTTGCATAACCGGGCCAAAACAGTAGATTATTTACTCGTAATATCATGACATTTATAGAACGGGCTACTATTACATATCATATAAAATAGTAGACTTAGCGCACCTTTGTACGGTATACAATATCATCCGTTCTATAAAAATCATGAGACAATTTTGCTTGGTTGGGCCTCAACACCGATTACCATAGCTTCCCGCCTTACTGTCCCGGCCTAGCTGTACGTCTCCGGCATTACGGAAGTGTATGGGCGTCCCTTCCAGGTAATTACTACTGTTGACCCGAGCATTGCCTCTTTTGGGCCTAAGACATACTAGTATAATGTATGTCTCAGTACGTAGTTTTGTGAGCGAATCGTTGCCAGATCAGGTGCAGGCAATATTGACCGTGTTTTATTGCCGAGGTGTGTGGCGTATATGTGCTTCTCCACTAAACGACCATATTAACTTAGTCATTGGTACGCGGCTGAAACGAGCAAGATTATAGAGTACTCTACATGAAGTATACGTAGAATATACATTAGGTACCGGAAAATAATGCGCGTTCCTAAAAGCAATGGAAATTCTCAACCGCATGATTAACTGATGTGACAGAATCTTACAAGGTTAATTATAGTGTGTGGGTCTTAATTCTGACAAGAAAAACTGGAGTAACCTTGTGATGATTTACCACGATAGTAATCTGAGTTGATTCCCACTAAGTAGCCAGAGGCGTAGCCCTATATCCAATAGACCAAACCTACGATTTAAATCCATGTTTATTCTAGGGTTGTGATCGGGGAGAATTCTGCGGCATTTGAGAAAGTTCGTCTCGGGGCCGTGTGGGGTAGGGGTCAATTCGCGCGATCCACAGTACCCATTATTCGACTGGTAAAGTCTCTCAATATTTTGTGACTCAAACCTGTTACAGAAAGTGCTTCTACAAAATAATCCCTGATGCACCGGAAAATTTTTCTTCAAATACTGCCTATTTTATAGGTTTTTGGGTGTTATGAGGCCAAAATACGTATTATTTCATGGCGCCCTATGTACAGTGTTTGTCGCCGAACAGACCGCTTGTAGCACCAGCCAGAAACTTTGGCAGTATCCCACATCTGCCGCACGGCGGACCGCCACTACCTCGCGCTCCACTCCCTCTCATGAACCTTCGCTAATGCCTATCCAATAGTGCGGTAGAAAGTGCTGTCCCCCGATGTAGCGGTACGATTGCTTCGTCAATGATAAATGGCCAAGGGAAAGAGTCCTCGAGTAAATTCTGTAGTTTTTGCCCAGTCAGGGCCTGTTATTTACTAGTACTGATACTTCTAGCCAGGACCTCTCTTTCGTCTCCACGAGGTTGGCAGCTCCACCGTACTATGGAATAGAGGAATTTGTTTCCTTTGTATTCTCATGTTTTTTTCCTGTCCTTTTTTGGCTGCCGTATCTATTCGCGCCTCTTTCTTGCTTATCGGAGCTCGTCCGCCCCAAGTTTAAGGACTACGGCTGGTAGTCCGTCCACCCTGAGTTTAAGTGTGCCTTATCGCGGGCACTCTGATAGGCCCTATGAAACCTTTTCCATGGTACTTGAAGGCCAATGATAGGACGAACTATGGCCTCATGTGAGACCATAAAGGATAGGATGGGAATCCCTAGGACTACAAAAGGTACCAGGATCATAAGGGTATATCTAAGTAAATATTCTTCTATAGTTATATTTATATAAGACATTTACTACTTCGAGTGTCACCAAAGCGCCTTAGGGCTATAATCTGGGTAAATGTTACCCAATTTCATAGTCACGTGATCAAATAAGCATGGGTTAGATTCATAATCCACAGGGTTAGGTGTTCTTTGTCTGTACTCTCTCTGCTGGGGAGGCTAGTCGAGCACGTAAATACTCGTGAGTAACAATCAACTTTGTCTTTCAACATTAACTATTTTTACTGTCTCATATCCTACTTCATAATACCACCCCTCATACGGTACCCTTACACCTATCGCAAAAAGCGCTCTAGTTTATATCACGCGATTAGATTAGCGCGATATTTTTGTACAAAATCACCATTGCTATCATAAAGGGCTATTAATTGCTATTGACGCCGAAAAATATTATCATTGGCTCTACATTTTTAACTATAAATACCTAAATTATGGCTTTCTCGGAAATATATCTCATAGAAACCCTGGCCCTGGTGACTACTCCCTTGTGATATGACTTAAATTACCACAAATAGATTTATATTATAGGTGATACAAAACTTATAAGAAACTCAGCTGGTACCATATCAGACTAGGATACGCCCATTCACCTAAGATCTGCTTGTTGCACCGTAGGGAGCATCTTCAACATATTTATCAGATCCAACTCATCATGTATATCGCACAGTGCTTTGACCTGTTCCTCGACCCACGTAAATCTACAGAATTAGTTCATACGCCTAACTACACCATGATGTACGAATTTTGATAACTTACGATCCATTTGAGCCATGCTGGAGAGCAGAGCAGATCAATCCCTCAAGTTCACCGTTGACATTGCCGCTTAACAATTTACGATCCTCAATCTTTTGAGAAACTAAAAACTCCACAAACGAGCATATATCGTCGGCGTTGTCTTCAGTTTCGATAAATGAGATCGGCACCTTGCTCAGGCAACGCCCATTCGGATCTTCTCGACTAGATATAAATATCTTGACCAGATTACTTGACTGAATGACTATCTCTTGTAGCGCTTTAAGAATCTCCTCTTGTTTTTCTGGTTCACACTCATTCAGTGCGTCGATAACAATGGTAGTCTGCGGATAGATGTTTAGGAGTTCGATAATCAGAGTTTTGCTTTCTTTGATTGCTATATCCCCCGCCGAGAATCCATCCTCCTGGTGACGTTTGTAAGCACGGATAATCGCTTGGTGAATCGAAGAAGCGTTAGGCTCCCGGGAAAGCTGCTTAAGAATTGCCCTAAATATTGAGTCTGGCTCTCTTCTCTTTTTTCTCTTGCCACCACAATAGAAATATGCAAACCCCTCACTGTTGCGTCGTTCATAACGATCAGTGAGCAAGACATCGATTAAAACCGATCTATATTCTACTTAGAATATGTGCCTAGATCCTAAAGTATAGGGGGGGTACCTACGTAAGTTTTGTCTTCCCTGATCCGGCTACATCCAGGTTAGCTACGCCAGTTCTAGTGAGTATAGAAACAACGTACAAATGCCGCATAGCCAGAGGACCATCGATGCGCTTGATGTCTGCCATTCCTTAAATTCCTCTTTTTCAAGAAACCACTGGCCTGTTGTTTCCATTCGCCCCTTTTTTGCTTTCTCGTGATGCTTTCCATAAGTAACTTTACAGATCCATGTGAGAATATCGGCCCGCTTTGCCTCTAGTTGTCCAGGAAGAGATTAATTCATGAAGCCATTAACACTATGACTGGAGGTAGCAAACCTTGCAAAAGATCATTCACTTCGGTAATGTTTGTATCCATTCTCAGAATAGGTCGTTGTATATCTTCTAATATATCTTGAAGGCCCAATATCTCCGCTATATATATATTTAAACCATGGTTAGTATGATATTCGTTAAGGCTCGGTAAACCGCCACTAATATAGGAAAAACTCAGACAGTTCTTCGCATATCAAATATAAAAACATACCTGTAATCTCTCTGTGCTCTATTCTTTGAACTACATTGCAAAATAGGCATTAGCATTACCAAAATCACATTATAAGGCGTACCCAGTCTCTACTTACGTGATTCTTCGGCCAGCTGTACCGCTTTTATAACTTCTGCTTCTGCAGTATCCATATCATCTAGCATCGGCAATATTCCCGAGGTGTCGAAAATAGCAGTTGCCATACGAACTATAATGATTTCCCGCCATTTTAGTTACACTATAGTCTAATATAAAAAACCATATATTATAAGACCATCGGGTACGTACCTGCCGTGTTTCTTTCATAGTATCTTCTGGCCTTGCCAAGAATACACAAGACAGTCGCATAGAGATGGGTCAATGGCTTCTCGAGGCCTTTAATTGCCGGTGTATCATATCCCGACTGTAGATACATGCCTTCGTGGATCGCACATCGACTTAGCAGAACTGCTATCCTCTCGATCGCAACCAAGATTGTCCCCATGAGCACATTGTCCCCTCCAGCAACCTATAGCTAATTAGCCACTATCAATCAGAGCGATCAGATATAGGATGATGTTGAATGAGGCATACGGTAAGGAGAAATTTACACGCTTCCCACGGTAACCCTGCATGTGCGGTATCGCATTGGGCGACAAAATTGCCGATTTGTTTGAACCTCTCAACCCATTTAAGCAATTTGTCAGCTACGTCACGTAATATGATGTCCTTCCCGTTGTATTTCATCTTCCACTGTTTTTCAATACACATGTCTCTTTTCTGCTTCGTAACCTCAATAACTTCCTGGAGAATACCGAGTTTCGTGGATGTTCCAAATCCAAGCGCTAGCTGGTCTTGGACTGGAAGTTTGTAAAATGCCTTATCCCATAATGATTGGGATGGCTGAAGTTCTGGCTTATGGGTAGGCCGGAAGTCCGCGATGGAGGAAGGCCGAGATGCGACTGGTGTCCCCGAAAGTGGTAGGGCGATAGCCCCAACCATTTTCCCGCCGAGGGCATAGGATATTGATGATTGGGGTGTCGGGGCTGTCGATACAGATGTGGCGAGTTTCAGCGAGTGCCCAAAGGCGTCAGCTAACGTGTCGGACTCCTCTGGCACAAGGTAGGAACCGATTGATCTGAATGCTGATTTCACTCTGTCTGATTTTCGCCTTGGCCTACTAGGTGCGGGAGGCGTGCTACTGTTGCCAACTAGGAACGGTAGGCTACTCTCAGTACCAAGATGGGGTGAGGGGGTCTATCTACGCGAATATACGTACCCGAAGCGGAAGAATGTCTCCTCCGGGAAGGGCTATGGCTTCTCATCCTCACAAACTGATATTCTCAAGGCTTAGACCTAATAAAGACAACCGTGCGAAAAAAGAGAGAGCGTTATCGATTGATCTTCGTCTTTGGGGGTTCTGGCAGAGAAGGTGATAGTTTCACGTAAGTATGAGGGCAAATACCAAGCCTGGGCTCCGACCGGAGCGTAGAACAAGAAAGAAAAATGCCTGCGCAGTGACATCGTGGTTTCTGCGCACTCCAAATGTGACCAAACGCGTATGTGCTGGTACCACATCGAGATCCTATGGTGATTATGCATTACTTGACGTGTCAGTTGAAAAGGCGTCCCGGTAATTAGTCACCAAACAACCCAATCCCTTTATTCCATACGCTGATAACGTTGTCCCCTATTGGGGCCAATATGTCAATATTCTCTATTGGTTAGTTCTAGTTGACAAGGTTGCCATTCTGTGTTGCGCCATCGCTACTTTGGGGGGGCAGCATTTTTAACAACTTATGGGACCTCTCGTCCCATCGCATGCATATGTGCGGGGTATGGTGGGGCTCAGCCGATAAGAGGCTTATAAACCCATGCTTGTAGCTGATGCGTGTCACTATTTACCCGCGCAGTCTAATGTGCTTCTATTCTTTGTACTCTACATACTTGTGTACTTACAAGGGTATTAACATTACACGACAGCCTTCAGATCCGCTAGATTTCTAATATACTAACTACTAAAGTAGTTATTTTTAGTTGTAGGCATGACCTATAAGGTATGACATTAACCATAGGCCGTCATGATCTATCACTCGGTATTACATTCGGCAAATTGCTGACAAATATCTGAGTCAGTTGCTGGATAGAAACATGCATACAATAGCGGAAAGATGGATATTTTCACTACCGCATCAGTGGGGAATACGATTTTAAGTTGGAAGTACTACCGGGTTGGTCAAAAAGTCCTGTCTAGCATTCTCTAGAATACCGCACAAATACCACACCAAAGATAGAGTACATCGGGTGTATATTACAAATAAGATACCAAGGTATTGGAAGTAGAAGGCGGATTTCAGCGGTTCCAAAGCGATCAATAAAAGCTTATTTTAAAGTAGATATGAGATAGAGAGAAAAGGGGAGCGTTTATTTTGGTACTAGGTCCTAGCGTAAAGCGGGTCCTCCGGAAAACACCTACGAACTCGTATATCCGCCACACCTATTTACTATATCGATAGTCCGACATAAACATATAACGGTCCAACGGTCGTTTTATATTATAAAGAGGGCGCCCTTGGGGAAGGATTTTAGGAGTACTACCATATGGGAAAAGTTAGCCCTTAGTGTTCGTCTTGGGTGGTTCCTGGGCTGATGGACCTGCCCCAGGGTTTGGGCCCCAGCCTTTAGCAAAAGAAAAAACCATTCCAACAGATCCACACTAGTTAATTAGGTTAAAGTATGTTAATTGAGAATTTCTAAAGAGTAAACTCGCTCTGACTGGGGGATTGATGTACATGGCTGTAAATGCCCTCCGGGTAGGTTGGGGTAAGTGCAAACGAATATCGATCAATTGATTTCTAGATGTAATGGAAATAAATCTTCGATTGGGTTTTCGACAACGGAGGCCCTCCGTGATATCCACTTTTCTTTTGGGAGCTGTGCTGTTTTAGTGGGGTAATCAGGTCTCACTTGTTGTACAGCATACGGGGAAAAGATCGAGAAACCAGGGTTTGCTAACAGGGTCTTGTGGCCAATCCTATGTAAGAGGTTGGAATAAAATGTGGCGTGGTATCTAACTCTACCGGGAGCTTCCTCTCGAGAATGGCGGATGGCTTGCAGGAGGGTTCTGTTGGGTGGCAAATATTCGTAAGTGGCTGCTCTCTTGGCCATTAGCCACATCTTATTTCAGCCGTGTAGCGTATCATCACCAGTGCTTGCGGTATATACCCAATCCAATATTATGCCTTAGGAACAGTTCCTAGAATATCACACATAGATGGAACTTGGTATGGGTTAAAATGTCGCACACACTGCGAATCTATCTTAGCCTAATTTGAGAACTTTGAGTCCCAATTTTGTAGTTTTCAAGATGATTTTTATGTTCTTCCTAGCTATTGTATACATTGGACTAAAAATGCCGCCAGCGCAGTAAAGTCGCTAGTAGAATTATTGTGGAGATGTGGCGTCTAACAGGATTGGCCTTGTACACTTCCTACACTCTCGGCGGAGATTCGAGCAACATTGGCCACAAGAACTTGGTCGATAATCCTGCTTCTACTAGATACAGCATACGGAAAAAAAGATCCAGAGTTTTTATTTGCTCTTTAGGTTTTTAGCGAAGATTCTAGTATTAGGATTGGCCACAAGTCCCTGTTAGCAGACCCTGGCTTCCCGATCCTTTTTACCACACGCTATACACAATTATCGCTTCCACGCCTGAGCCCCCGTTTCTCTGCCATGTGGTCTTCTTTTCTCAGTTCCTTTGATCGAGAGGTTCAGCTCTCGCATCTACAAGCCAGGCTACAAAGATAGTACGGCCCGCGTAGACTGACCCTCTAGGAAATATTAGACTCTTTTTTCTTCTTATTTTGTGTATAAGTAGTGTCTTCCCTACAATTTTAACTATCATCTCCACAACCACATTTATAAATCATCCCTACAAGTCTATCCATAATGAATTTCAGAAGCATAATTTTCTCTATAGTTGCTACAGTGGCTCTTGTGGGGGCTGAAAACCTCCCTACATTTCCGGAAGTGGTAAGACTTCTTGTTTCGCTGGAGAGCTTTATGAACTAAATGCTGATGAATTAAAAGCGTGGCAATTGCGCCCAGGAGGCTGCAAAGTATCTTGACCGATACCCTCCCGCGTTCCACCGACCTAGTATCTCGGAAGGATGTGATGAATGCGCGTAAGTCCAAGACCCAAAAGTTCTCCCGAGCGAAGAGCGCTTATCGAAATGAATACAGCCATAGGGCCCTGGATGAGTGTAAGACTAGTAGTGAGGTGCTGGAGTGTTATAAAAAGACTATGGCAGAATGCAAGTATGAGAAGGGAGTTGCGGGTCTTCCGGCTTGGATGATTCATGGTTAAAAAATTATATCTGCACGTAGCTGCTACTGTAGCTGGTTTTCCTTGTGAGATTTATTTTGAGGGGTATGAACTACTGTATAGTAACAAGGCCAGTGTCCTGGTACACTGTACGAGAGATAATGCCATCCTACATAGCAATCACAAGTGACAAATCCAGAAAGCTTGAATACAGGAAGAATAAAGTATTCCGTTGTATCCAGCCTATTTATACAATACCTACTATAGTAGGAGGTGCTTAAAGTAAGATTCTTGGTTGCCGTCCCGGTGAGGTATTTTATCCCCTTGTATATTGGAGGAGAGGTTCTTGATTTGTGGTATCTATCCGAGGGAAATATTTGAAATAATCAACTAAAAATCTGAATTATATTGACTTTGTTGTATATGTACTTTATTACAGTGTTATGTCTATTAACACCCGCGAATAGCAAGAAATATGAGGGTATCGGTTACTTATAGCTGCATCATACCGAGTGTAGCTAGACAGTTGATGAGCTAGGAATTTACCCCTATAATTTCATAATCCATCCAGTCCGGAGTAACATCTACTTGTGTATGGGACTTGAGACCGGAATAACTATGGCCACCATCAAGGCGCCAAGGCTCAAGGGTTAGGGTTTTGAAACAACATTAAGCGCCTATGTAGGGGGTGACAGCCAAGATCGTATGAAATTATTGTTTCCAAGGTTCTACAGGGCTCAGCTCTATAGTCAGGAGAAATTTCAACCTCGGATGGTTACAAGAACTGTCAGCAGTGTGTGCACTATACACATACGGTTCTGGGAGTGGCCTCTGTCCAGGAGGGCTCGAAAATAGCTGGTGGAGTACTATCCCGGTAGATCTTGTTCTGAGTTTTAAAATTCTGTATAGAGTTTTCCGCTCATTGCACATCCTTTTGTTCTCTGCAGCCTTAAGTACTATATAACCCTAGCCCTGACAGAAGCCTAACCCTGGTGCCAAAAACATTATATGTGTTCATTACACCTTCCGGCACAGCGCCTACAACTTAGTTTAGGAGCCAATTCTCGCAAGCACAAATAGAGTATCTGTTCAACTCTAGAGTGTACTAGATTTGGAGTATAATCGAACAGGAATAGCAAGATTGTGTGTATAGCGGGGTAAAATGCTTTGGGTAAGGTAGATTCCGGTGAGTCGCTTACTTAAGCCAATTTCTGGCCGCCAACTAAACATAATGGTAACCAGCTAGGAAAAACAGTATAGAACTACCTATTACTTAGGATATAGCAAGGCTATAAATACCTATAGCTTGTATCAAGACCTTGTATTTTTTCCCTTGCCCGTGTTTGTTTATTCAGTGTTTGAACATGTCGTAGATACGAGCCGCCGCAAGTGCATGTACCTTTCCTGTACTAGCGCCTCCGACCCCCTATCCAACCTTATTTAGTTTACCGCCCTCGACAGTCTCGATTTTGGCTAGCAAGACATGAGGAAACCGCCTGGGGGAGGAGGAATTCAAACTTAATAGGCCTACCAGGCAGCGGCAAAATTGAATACATACATGTCAGAGGCTTTAGATAGTATCATGTCTTTCTTTAAGCTACGTGGGAATCCTTTTTTACTATTTTATGTATAAATATTGCTCTCGCCGTCAATAAAGTCGATATCTTCAGAAAAATAAACAACTACAACTAAAACTATAGCCAGAACAATTATAACCACCTTGAAGGACCGTCTCTAATACACTATTCACATACAACGCTACAAAGGACTTTTCATCATGCAGTTCAAATTATTGCTCCTCTTTATCATTGCCATAGTAGCTCTTGTGAAAGCCGCAGCTGTCCCTGCCCCCGCCTCTGCTCCCCCCGTCGACCTGGTAAGTATTCTCCGCTAGAGGCCTATGTGTACTGGAAGCTAATCAATTATAAGATGATTGATTGCATAGACGTTTCTTCGGTATTTCTTGAGTCAATGTCCATCGACCCTAAGCTTGCAGATCTTAATAATGCATGTAATCTATGCATGTGAGTTTACCATGGGATCCCCAGTCAGACACCCTATACAAAGGTTACTCATTGGAAATAATTCTATAGCAGCAAATCGCTCCACAAATGCGGCATGCCCGACCCCGATACTCCTACCAGTGCCCGGACATGCTATAATATAGGTATGGAGAAGTTCCGATTTGAGCAAGGAATCGGAGGTGTCCCGGTCCAGACTACTTCAGAAGAAGATTTTTTTGAGATTTAGAGGATCTCCTGTAGTTTTTGTGGGTATGTAAGAAAGAATGGTAAGCCAGGGCCGGTTTCCTAGGGCCAATGTGGTATACGTAGGAGTTGCTATAACTCTAATTCGACGGGCCTTGTTATATGAATTAGGGTTATCTAAACGGAAAACTGGGCGCATAGTGGACTGAATAGTGTATTAAATAGAGAAAAAAACAATAAAAGTCATGCTGAGCGATCTTTCTAAATTCTAAATACTTTATTCCACTACTTACAGTATAATAGTACATTTCTTCAAAATTTTCTACAATGAATGTGCTAGGCGTTCCTTCTTGTCCTTGCTTCTTGCTTCGTTGGAGTGGAATTTGTTTTTCGATTCTGCGCTCCGTCAAAGTTTGGAAGTAGACCTAGGATGTAGAGCTTACTAGAGAATAGCTCAAGTAATACCATAATGGCTGTCACTATTAAGGAAATTGAATAAATTGACCGTAGTACTAAGTCTACTTGGGGCCTTCCGGTATCTGGAATAATTTATCCAAGTCCTCAAACACATAAGAAGTGCATATATGAGTACAATCACCCCCCATGGAGCTCTAGGCGAGCGCAGCCAACGATGCTACTTTTGCTTATTGGGGTAAATTTTCTTCCATGCCCAACACGACTAGATGAGTGTAAAATTATGATGGATAGCGCCCCACAACCAAGGTTATGTATAGTGTAAGCCCATGTAGCCCGCTCTGATTACCGTAAATCGAATCGCCAATAAACTTGAAGGGGTTTATCAAAGTGGTATTTTGATCATCGGGCAAGCCGCTGGAATGACCATGGTCGAGTTCCATGTATTCTCATCCGAAGGTGGGTTAATAGCAAAGCATTTTGTGGTGTGATCGACAAACTCCATACCAACAAGGACAAAGTGTGTGAGGATAGTCCTATACTAGAGGAATGAGAGGGTTATGAATGAATGAATTAGTCATAAATACATAGACCCTAAGGCTAAGGTATTCAATACGAGGGGTAGATTATTATTGAAATACCTGCTGACGACCATAGAAGAGAAGCTGTAGGCGAAAATAGAAATGACGGCATAGATATAGGATCTCTTTTACACAGCCTAGGTATATATAGAAGATAATCATGTTAAAACCACGTTCCGAGTGATTTAAACTTGTTTTAAACCCTAACCCTCCGTTCTTAGCACCCTATTAGGACTGTCAGTCCTTGACTCCCACGCCCTAGGGTCATGAGAGCCTAGGGCCGGCGGACTGATTTGTCCCGGGCAGTGGTCCTTTACTTGGTTATTACTATAGAAGTTTCTTTTAAAGCTCTTATAGCTGTGCGCCCATGATTTTCATTATCTAATTATAATAATAATTCCATATTCTCAACTATATTCTAGTATACAGAACTTATCAAGCATTTATCCTCCCTTAATAGTAACATTAATACAATCTGCCTAATTACAGAGGAATTATAGGGTTGATTATCCTGGGTTCGCAGGGGTGGAGTGTCGACGGTGGTGTTAAACTAAGGTTATCTGCTACCCTGACCCTTCAGGGTTAGGGTTTCCTAGCAGTACCTTACCGGTTTTAGGGGTTGGCGGGAAATCCCAGATACTGAGGATACAAAAAGTTATAATAACAGTATTAGAAGTGTGTGGTTAAGAGTATGGGATACTGTTTATCACTGCTAAGAGGGGGAGTTGAGCCAGTGGTTTGATCCACCCGTCAAGTTACGGATAACCATGTTCACCAACATAAAACAGGCCTAGGAACTCGAAGGAATAGATAAATGAATTAATCATAAATGCAGGAACCCAAAGGAGTGACCACCTGGTTTATAAAGCTTAATCCACCGATTCTCGTACACCTACTACCTTCATAAGTATACTCATACAATACTCAATGCCTCGGGGACTTCCTGCAGTCTCCCTTCCAGCTCAAAGGCCCCACCTGTGGATTTGACACCCTCCACCGCTGCTTCAATCGCTCCATTTTCTTCTGCCCTAGATACCACGGCGCCGTTTGCCACGTATATGATGCCGACCATGTTGTTTCCTCATCTGCCACTATTAACGTGACTCGGATGAGGAGGACAGTGAGTCATACTCATCAGTGGGAAGAACCGATCCTTAGTATTGATGTCTTCCGCTAGCTCCACATCAGCTTGACGTGACAAGATATCGCCCGGTTTGGAAAGGCCCAAAGACGGAGAGATATCCCCCCAAGTGTAAGCGTGTGACAGTCCCTTAGGCGCCGCTACACCCGAAGCCTCCCCCTTTTCCTGTGTACCAGAGCCCTTGGGTACGGTATTCCCTCCTCCTCCCCCTCCCCCTCCACTCTGAAAATCACCCCTCGGCCCTTGTCTCCGCTTCCTCTTCTTTGGCGGCCTCGGATTCTCCTCATCCTCCCCACCCCTCTCTGGCACCCCCACACAACTCACCCTCCCATCGGCCAACCTCACGGCTCTCCCCTGCACTCCCGCAAAACCATTCACAAACCTCAAAACACTCCACGCAAACCTCGCCCATACAAACTCCACCGACGGATCCGCCTCTGGTATCCTAAACACACAATTGTGATACAATACCCCCATCTCATATGTCCTCTCTAAAAAATGTGACACAACACGACCCTCCTTTACCGCTAAACAAAACACCTGCCTCTCAAATGCCTGGTGTAGATCTCTCCGTAACAGAAAGCCATTCCGCACATCGTCAATGTGGTCAGTGGAGGACTGGACGGTGCTGTTGTAGATGTGCATAGCGTTCTGCATAAACCAGTCGAGCTCGGTGCGGGGAATGATGTGCGCGGCTTTAGTAGAGTCGCGGGAGGACGTGATGCGGCAGGTGGAGTCGCGGGTGTGTATTCCCGGGGACATCTGGGAGGGTGAGACGATAGGGTTGGTGGTAGTGTGTAGGTCGAAGGCAGATACCCACTGTGTGGGAATGACACGGGGGTCGAAGCGCCAGTCGGCGAAGGTCGGGCAGACGGGGTATGGGGTGTCTGTATCTTCGGCTGAGGGGGAGGAGGGTGTTAGATTCTCAGAGGAGGCGAGATAAACTACCTATATGGTGGGAGCTGCGCGGAGGTATGGCGTTCTGCCACCCACCCGGCCAATACATGCTCATGGATAACAAAAGCAGCATAAACCGCCGTAATAGATATATGAGAAATGAACACGAAGGGAGACATACCCAGGTGGTAATAATACCGTATACCGACTGGCAGCACATCATCCCAAGATGCCTGTACTCTATCTCCACCTGGGGTATTAGTTGTCAAATACCCAGGCTTATTACACGCGATTATCAAACATGCCGCCAGCGCTGTGCCGTAATGGAGACCCCCGTTGTCATATGCGGCCATACGAAACATCTCGGCGGCCAGGTCCTTGACGGCAACATAATCATCTGCGCTGGGGACGTTTTTGTTGCGGTAGGATGAGTAGCCTGGGTGGTAGAAGGCGACAGAGTTGTTTGAGAGGTTGTCAAGTGGTGAGGGGGTTAGGAAGTGCGCGGCAGGCCTGACTAGTAATGGGATGAGGGGAGGCTGGTAGGGAGGAACCCCCGCGAGTCGGAGATCGAAGGGGGACTGATCGGAAGCCATGAAGGTGGTTATGGGGGGGGGGGCGAAGAGGGAGTGTTGTAATAGTTGACTTGTTTGTACTGGGGTGGGCTGCCTGAGGATATTAATTAGTCAGCATTGTGGATAGCCAAAAACCCTCTACGGGTGTCTCGCAGCAGTTATATGCGCATTCACTGAGTACAGGAATTGTTTCCGTCGCGTGACTGTTACAAACCTGTTCCCGGGATAAAGCCAGCGATAGCTACGAGATAATGCTGAGGCTCCTCGATCATTGGCTTGCTTAGGTGTCGAGTGATCTCTTATGATCTCAAAAATGCCCAGTACACCTTAGAATACTCTGCACATGGTGCTTGGGAACCCCTAAACTAACCAAAAGGGATTACTGGTGTATACTTACCTAAATAATATGACAAGACCTGTTAACCTGATCATACGCGCGCCAAGCACCGAAGGACCGTCTAGCACCACAGAAAGAGGAACGCCCATTGTTGATTAGTCAGAAAGTGAGGTAGATAGAAGGGGGAGCTAGACTACTCGTGCTTCCGCGCCAAGAGGCTGGCACGTGACTGGATATCGAGCGGTGACCCCAAAAAATATCACGTGCCCACTTCTTGGCTCGGAAGCACGAGTAGCTTGTTCGAGAGATTTTAAAAGAGGAGGGAGAAGGAGAAACCCTTCCCCCTCAGGTGTCTGACTTATTGAAAAGAGACATCTACAATTTTCTTTACAGAATCTCGTTCACGCTTTCTTAAAACTTTTCTCCCGTGGATGTAGTAGACCAGCCTAGGAAGGCATTCCCGGGAATACGTGGCGCGATCTCCCTATAATAACTCGGGCTATCAGAATAACCCCTACTATTACTATTCTTTTATGTGATGAGCACCACCAAAAGCTTGTTAAAATATTAGTACGAAAGCCCCAAGAGTAGGGTTAAATATTTGATTGGACCTGTCATTCGAGCACCGAGGCCAATAAAGGCTGGGCACAAGACAGTGCCCTGATCGGCTATGGGGCCCCATGCAGAGCCTCACCTGGCCGAGAACCATTTGTGTCAAAATCAACTCCTACTGTCCGGTAAACTACTTATTTTCTCTTGGGTAGCCTAGGAATTGGCCCCTATTTCTTTTACCTCTCAATATACCTTGCGCCACAGAAATTGCACTTGGGCCCGGAAGGGAATGGCCAATGTAAGCACTACTCGCTGGGAGGTAGAGTCTGTCGCCTTGCAACCAGGCTTCCATATAAGGGAGCGATGTACCCAGACGACAGACTTTATTTTTCAGCGAGTATACTGCCAGTGGCTCAGCTGAAAGCTCAATCAGCGCCTCAATTGATCAACACCAACATCACATCAAACACTTAACCATAAGAGATGGATCCACTCTCAGTCGCGGCATCAATCACAGGGCTACTAATAGCCGGAGCCCAAATATTCTCCAAAGCTCAACAGCTCTCATCCGCGTACAGTAATACCGCCGGCTTTGCCCAAGCTACCCAGCGTGAAATCTTGCATTTGCAATCCGTACTCTCACAACTACAGCAACTCATCGTTCAAGAGTCGCCTCCACTTAATGACCGCGCATCGATGATTAATGTGGACCAGGTTGTAATCACGTTGACAGGATGTATGATCACCCTTTCCGGGCTGGAGAAGGAGGTGGATAGCCTTGATCCATCTGGCACCGGGGGCATTCTTGCCAGGTTGAGATGGGTGAGAGCCGAGTCGGCAATTACTCCCTATATTCAACAGCTCCAGCACCACAAATCATCTTTAAATCTGATGCTGACAATATTAACATGGTAAGCAAACAGGCATCGCCGGCCCTACATGCATACATTGAATATCACATTACTAACCATTTTGAACTGCTACACAGCACAAAACATACCGAGGCTATACAGAGTATGGATAATCTTCATAAAACCATCGATAAACTAGTCGCCATGAATACCGACTTTGCAAGCCGATTAGAAGCGATAGGGTTAGCATCGGCATCATTGCCAGGAAATAGCTCCATCCTAGCACAGAGTTTACGGTCTATGACTCCCTCTCGCCTATCGCTAGAGAATGCCTTGCGCAGCACTCGTTTGTACAAGAGGGCGTCCTTTAGGAGTTCTAAGGTATCCGTTTCCGCCTCCGGGTCCTATATGGAACGTCTGTCTGTTCTCTCGGGAATCAGTCTGTCGAAAATCTCCAATATCTCAGTATATCGTTTACCGATACATGCTGCAGAGCTTTACAATGCATATTGCTATGAGCCGGGAGCAAGTCCTATCCCAGGCTACAATTCACTAAGACTACAGTCCCCCAAGTCGATAAAGGCGCAAAACACATTGATAGATGCTGTACAAAATGGAGATGTGGGTATAGTTCGAAATATCCTGAAGCAAGGGGTAGATAAAGAGATGAGTGACGCGGGGGAGGATCCAGTCTTGATACTGGCGGCGATGAAAGGAAATCCAGAAATAGTTGAGCTTCTACTTGAAGCGGGGGTAGAAAAAGAAGAAAGAGGTCGTGACATGGATAGCGCATTGACGGCAGCATCTAGAAATGGGCATGGCGATGTCATTTGTGTACTTCTGAAGCACGGAGTAGATAAAGAGGCGAAAGATGTATACAAGGATACAGCGTTAATACTTGCGGCGAGGAAGGGTCATTGTGATGTAGTTAAAATTCTACTGGGGGTCGGAGCAGACAAAGAGGCAAGGGGCCATGATGAGGATACAGTATTGACGGCAGCAGCGAGGAACGGTCACGAGGATATAGTTCGCGTACTCCTGGCGTGTGGAGTGGATAAAGAGGCTAGAGACATATACAAGGATACAGCGTTAATACTAGCCGCGAGTCACGGCAATTCCGGGATAGTTGAACTTCTACTGAAAGTGGGAGCGGAAAAAGAGGCAAAAGGCTATTATGAAAATACAGCGTTGACATCAGCTGTGAGGAACCGCCATGGGAACGTTGTTCGCATACTCCTGGAGCAAGGTGTACATACAGAGGCGAGAGATAATTCTAGAGATACCGCATTGGTGCTGGCGGCAAGAGAGGGCAGCTCTGGGGTATTTAAGCTTCTCCTGGCGGCGGGTGCAGACCGAGAGGCAAGAGGCATGGGTAATGATACGGCATTGACATTAGCGGCAAGGAATGGCAGCTCTGGAATAGTCGAGACTTTACTGGCAGCGGGAGCAGATGGAGAGGCAACGGGCCGCGATGAAGAAACACCATTGATGGCGGCTATAAGGGGTGGGCATGAGACAGTTGTTCACATACTCCTGAGACACGGGGTGCATAGAGAGGCGAGGGATGCAGATAACGATACTGCCTTGACACTAGCGGCAAGGAATGGAAATTGTGGGATAGTTGAGCTCCTACTAGCAGCGGGGGCAGATAAGGAGGCAAGGGGTCGTTATCAGGATACAGCATTGGTGACCGCTACACGATATGGGCATGGGAGAATAGTTCGTGCACTCAGCGAAGGGGAGTGATCAGTACTGGGGCGAGGAAGGGCGATTGTGAGGAGGTTGGATTCCTGATGGAGAGGGGCCCGTACTGAACCGGTGGACGCGGCGCACTGAGGGGACATAGGGCTGTTAGTGTGCTAGTAAACAGGGCGCAGACATGGGTTCAGGAATCATGCGGATGAGACTACTATGATGTAGAAAGCATATATTTTAACAGCAAAGCGTCTACCTGACGACTAACAGGGAAGTTCCGATAGCTGCCGTTAAAGTCACCCAATACCCCACTCCAAACATGCCTCCACCCCTCTTTTTCCGTACGAGGGAATATTCCCGTAGCCTTCTACCCTCTACCGTGGTTGTTGCTAGGCTCCCTATCGGAGGCTAATTTTATTACACAATGATTAGTTCTGCTTATGTAACTTTTTTTCTTTCTATTTATGTCACTCATTTAGCCTAGTTTATTTATATTCCTTTCTCTCTATTATCATCTTCATGCTACCTTGTCTTCATGCCTCTAGTACTCAAGTGTTCGTTCTGAGAGCGATGAAGTTGCTGTCTCTTTCTAGTGGTGCATGTAGGTTTCTTTCGCAGATTTGGGAGCGCCTTATCTGAATTGATATCTTGTCTTTTGATTTATTTTTTGAAAGATTATATAGTATCATTTCTCCCTAGTATGTGTAAAGTCAGCTGTCGTTGAAAAAAGAGGGGCATTTAGTCCCCAGAGAAGCTGTGGGGCAGTAGATTCTCTATCCTCCCTCCGCAGTAGATAGGGATTCCCTCCATGCACTAGAGTATACTGATAATGGTACAAGCATGGCTGTGGATGTCAAGTAATGTAGAGTTAATTAATTATAAATATATGGAGCCCTAAGACTAATTTATTCGATCAACACACAAATAAAAACAAAACAAAAAGCACCCCTAACCAGCTTCTGTCATCCCTCATCACCGCCACTGGTTGTGGGTATCACATAACTGATAGGCGAAGAGACTGCCCTGTATGCTGTCCCTCCTTCTCTTGCTCCCGCTGTATTCCTTCGCCTAGGCCAAAGAGAAGAAAGGCTCTATAACTTCAGAATACAGAGTTCGTACTAAATCATTTCGTCCCAAATAATCAAGCACGATATCGTTGATGAATAGCAAGATCATAGGCGATCACCCGGGCCTTGGCAACCACGCTGCCTTATATAATACACCCGACCTGAAAGTCTATAGTTAACACTGTAGACTTTTTACGAGGAGAAAGCTATTCAATCATAATACCAAGGCCTTATTGATATATCTGCGTGCTAAATCTATTTATTTCCAGCCGCTAACCGAATTTTCTCCGCTATACCACTGGGGTAAGGAGATCTTTACCAGTTACTTTCCACGGCGAGAAAGAGAAATCCTACTGCCCTCTGATGCTTTCGTGAGTTTCTGATATTTAGCTAAGAAATGTGCTTTATAGTGCTCACGAACCTATAGATGCCTATGAGCAACGTACCCGATACCAAGAAAATATCTCTAGCGCAACACCTGAAACAGCGGTTAGTGCAGCCAACCCACTCAGAAGCACTCCCAAACCATAAAGCATGGTTTCAGATATGCCGCCGCTTGAACCATGAATTACTTAATCAGGATGACCTACATTGCTTAGTCGCGCTGTGGGATGTTTTCCCGCACTCTAGAGCTTAGTTTGGTGGTTTATATACACTGTAGGGATGTTTCCCGGTGGTCCCGTGTGTATCCGTTGTAGAGCTGTTTACCACAATTACAAAAAAAAATCTTATCAGCCGACAAGGAAGGGTGATTCTATCCAAGCACAGGAGTTTGACCTGAAGGCAAGATATACTCTGAACGAGGTAAAGAGTATGGGTGAGGATGAAGGACCTCGGCCTAGGCTCTTGTTTCTCTGTTTTATGAATGACGTGGGGTGCCCTCCTTTGTGCGGACCATTCCAGTCTGTTCTAGCAGTCATTTTCTTTGATATTATATTCATTATGTCCTCTAGAGGTCATCTATTGATTGACCTTGTTGTTAGTACTATACCGCGAAGAATTAGGATGGGAGCTTGGCAGTACTTCTAGACTTAGACGCCTCGTCTTTCCTACTTTAGAATTTTATAAAATTAACCCGCTATTGCTACATACTCAGCCACCTGGTCAATCTTGGAACCAGCCCTCATAGTGGTACTCACCTGACTTTTGTCGGCTGAATAAATGTTTTCATTCGGGCCGAGCATCATTTTCAAGAATTGCCGAAAGGCTATTATAGGTGAATCGGGAGAAGTAGAGTGCCTATACGAGTCTCACTGGTAACTCTATGCAAATCCTGAGCCATAGCACTACATAGAACATCCTTATAACGGGATCATGGACCATCATTCGCTTCATACACGATCACTCGTCTATATTCTAGATGTTACTGTGGTAAAAGGTGCTGAATCGATTGTCTAAAAGAGATCTATCGATATATGCTTCAAATAAGAAACCCTAAACCCTCATCTGGAGTGCCTTGCCTGGATATATCCTCAAACATAGCAAATAGAGAAACACGTGACTCATATATGAAACCGCCCATCAGCTATCCCTATTAAGAAGGATCTACAATAGTTTTATAGAAAGCAGGAGGCATCTGAAGGTTACGCTAGTTGGAATTCGGAGTAAGCTTATTGGAAAAGGCTTATACGGGCGTTGAGCTACTCTGACCGAAGAATTACGTTCCTCAATCAGCAAAGATTATGGATAGCATAGCCCAATAGCAAATATTTTCGGGTACAGGTTAGAAGAGTAGGTTAGGTAACGATATGATAAAGCCACTCAAGGTGAAGAGAGTTTCACGAGGCTACTGGGGAATTTAAGTTGTAAAGGTTAAACAGACCTATACCTACAAATATTTTCTCTACACTAACGCTCTCTCCTAGCGGTTATATATAGGATCTAGCGTTTAACAAAATTCATTGTATACTATTATATATTCATATCATATTGGTATCTACTGGAACAATGCGTTATATTTTTGGTACTGGCCAAAGCCCGCCAAGAACGCTACGATGGGATGTCTTTGTGTTACAGTTCGCTTAAGGGGACGGAGGGGTAGGAGCGGGGTGCCAGGGCCAAGAGGCGCCACGGGCGAGCTGTAAGAGTCATTTTTGCTCACCGGAGGTGCAACCTTTCCTCATCGGAGCAATAGGTTTGGCTAGTACTAGAAGCACATTTACAGACCATGGCCCTCAGATGTGGCCCTCGAATTTTGCCATTTGTTTGTTACTTCTGCCGTGGATTATGTTTCATTAGTCTCGTTCCCAGCCCCAATGGTTGCTTTTGCTGCGCAGCTACCGTAGGGTCTGGTGTGCTAACCTCTCCGAGCTTGCCCAGTTCGCATTTCGGACATATTTTGGCTCGGGGGCTCTCGGGGGCTCTCGGGGTATAATTGGTACTTAGGTTTGTATGGAGCCAGCACGTAAACCTAAGTACCTATAAAAGCTTCGAGCCATCTAGAAGAGCCCCCGAACTAGCTGAAAAACCCCGACAGGCCGGGGTCTTTCGGAGGTTCTCGGAGTGTTACCTGGTACTTAGGAATGTATGGCAGCTCCACACAATCCTAAGTACCTTCGGAGGCTATAAAAGGCCCCGAGCCTCTGAAAGCCCCCGAGCTTCGCGGAGGTTTTCGGGGGCAGCTCCGAAAGATTTCGGGACTTTACTGCTCCAGACCCTACGGTGACGCAGCAAGCTGCGCCGTAGGGGATGGGCACGAGACTAATGTTTCATTAATCTCTGCTCTTCGATCCTTATTACTACAGGTTATAGTGTTGCTTTGGGGGAAAACGTGTATGTGGAAGCAGAGAAATATTATACTGGGGGCGGGAGTGCGGAAATGGAGGGGTGGGGGGCCTTTGGGTAGTAAAGCTATGAGTGTTAAATTACCTGGAAGTCTCAGGTCTAGGGGTTAAATTCAGCTACATATATTTGGAGACTTTAAGGGAGGATACATGGTATAATGATATAACTACCATCACTAGTTAACATATAAGGTGTCATTGCTCACTCTGTAATCAAATTCGTTATAGATTGCTCTCCGAGGCTGGTTACATATTTAAAAATATTGAGGTGCTTAATCCGCCGATCGCTGCCGATTAGCAGCTCCCTTACAAATACCATATCAAGTTCTCAAAATTACTGGCATTTGTACACCGATCCGGGCACCTACTCATCATATGCAATGTGGGGCTTTGTACGATATGTGGACCTATCAATCACTTTTGAGCACATTTACCCTGGATTCAAAAGCACAACATGTACGATGCAAGCTTACTTATAGGTGGTCTCAAATAATTATCTTGAGGTGTTTTAGGGCGATAATCGTATGCCATTTTATATAACCCAGCAGTCAGCCCGTAATCAAGTTTGGTATAACTGCACGTTTATTCTACCATAATGAAGTACTCCCTAGTGAACACTGGTCCTAACCCGACAAGTACCCACAGTTCCACTTACTCCTGGCGGCCCTGGCCTCTCCGCACCCCCTACCTTGCCTCTTTCTGTCTACTATGCGCTCTTCTAATCGTCACTACCGAGTTCATAATCTACCGGTGTGCAGACATCTGTCGCATCTTCGGAAAGCTTTCAAGTGCTACAGAGTTATCAACAGCCACCTACTTTATCTACAACCTCCTCCCAGCAATATTGACGGTGGTATTCGGGCTAATATGGGCTGTTATTCATCACGATATCATGCGCATGGAGCCATACTTCCAGATGAGTGCGCCAGGTGGCGCGCCGGCTGCGGACTCGCTCTTCCTTGCATATTCGTATGATTTCTTTTTAAGCGTTCCTTTTGAGGCCTTTAGACGCAGGTAGGTTATATTTACCAATGTAGAGAGCATTGCTAATTTTTAGGCATTATGTGGTTTTTATGTCCTCGTGTATCACGATCTTGGTCACAATGATCATCACACCGCTTGCGGCGGGTATTTTCGATGATACTGTGCAACCGAGAGCCTCGACAGATAGGGCGAAACGTGCCGTAGTTCGCTCGCCGGAGTGGCTTGCGGATAATCTTGGCCAGAGCTTTAGTTACATGGCATATAACTATGCCTGGCTCAATAGCTCACTGCCGCCATTCGTGACACCAGAGTACGCACTACTTCCCGTATGGAGCGATGAAGAAGTAGCCAAGGACGGGGAGATATGGGTTGCAGAAACAGTATTGTTTGAGGTCGAGCAAGTGTGCGAAGATGCGATAGTGGAACATGATGGAGGCGGGGTGTATACCGCATGGTCTACTGACCGAAAGGTATGCACACAGCTCATAGATAGGGTGAAATAATATAATAGGGCTACTATTAACGAGGGACCTAAAGTTGCAGGAAACTCCCCTCTCTCTCAGTGATGTCGTCAACCTACACGCTTCCTGGCGCAGCTATGACGGGTATGTTACAAGCAATAATACCCAAGCCCCGGAAACCCATCTTTATGCCTGGGCCTCAACCCCTGCACCACCCAGCGACCCCAAAGTCGTCGCCCGCTTTTGCAAAATCTCCTACCACACTCAACCTGTGCTCGCAACTGTAGAGATGCCTTCGGGTCACATCTCAAACATCACTAGGTCTAACCTACACACAGAGTTCACGTCTACCACACGCTTTAAAGGGGCCATGACCGGGAGGTCGTCCCACACTACTACTCCTACACGCTATTATAATAATTTTGGAGCGCTCGTTGGCTTTGGTTATGACCCGAATAACCTCGCAAACCACGATTTGCAGCTTGTGCGCCTCTTTGGACAGGCAGCAAACCTTAGTATAAATAGAGCCTGCAACCACCGGGGCACCATGTGGTGTCCTAGTACAAGTATTGTAGGGATGGATAATTCTATGTCGTTAACGGGACTTTCTCTACATACAGAGACCAATGAGACGTTGCAGGAGCTCATGGACCCACACAAGCTTGAAAGTGTGTTCAAAAGTGCTTTGCAGCTGGAGTTCGCGTTAGCGGTGGCACTGGAAATGATTGACCCCGACACACAGGAAGAAGTGACTGTCAGGCGCATCGCTGAGGTGCGCGGGTTTAGAGTCAATGTACTGTGGGCACGCGGGACCCAGATAGGGCTAAGCATGGTATTGTTTCTTACGGTATTGTTGGCAGTGGTGAATAGGTATAGGTTGTGTGAGCTGGATGGGGAGCCAAACAGTCTGGCCGCTGCACTGCGGCTACTATGGGGGAGTCCAGAACTGTGCGCTAGCCTGGAAGGAGTAGAGTTTTATCAACTGAAGGAGTTAGAGGGGCGATTGGGAGGTGATGCAGCTTTAGGTGGGGATAGGAGGCCAAGTCGGTATATAATGCAGCTTATAGAAGGTCAAGGGCCACAGATTAAGATTCTCGGTGGGGCGAAAAGACTTGATCCTACTCAGCTACCTGTTGATGGGCGAAAGCCGTGGATAGATACGGTATGGCAATTGGGTCGGTTGGCGGGGAGCGGGTTGCTGATATTCTATGGGGTTAATCTTGCGCTGCTCTTGGTTGCATTTTGGTATTCACAAGGGTGGAATGGTACGTTATTACATCTTTTTTTTATCCTTTCTTTAGCAGCATTTCTTGCAAGAGTCCTATTTGCAGTTTGACATAATCTCCGCATTGACAGAGAAGGAGAAAAATACTAATAAAACATCAATATAGGCCTCACGGTATATTCAGGTGTCAATACCTTCGGGTATAAGGTTCTCTACTCGTACGCCCCGATAGCCCTAGGCATGACGGTGGCGCCAGTTCTTGTTACCCTCGGTTCTTTCCACTGCATGCTTGCTCCATACAAAGCCCTCAAACGTGGCAACGCCTCTAGCCCTATCTCCATATGTGTTGATTTCGATAAATCACCACCACATTTCCAGTTAATCCGCTCCTTGCGCGGTCGGCATATTGGTCTAGTGCTCCTGACAATCGCAATCCTCCTCTCAAATGTGCTTGCAGTTGCATTAGCTGGCTTGTTTTCACCGGTCAGTTTAGAGGTGGATACTGGGATAGAGGCCATGGCCGCGGTTTCCCCAAACATCATCGCACCGTTCACTGGGCCTGTGTACGAGGCGTATTATACATTTTCCAGTAACCTGTCACACAAGATTGTAGCCCCTAGCTGGACTACACCTACATATTATGTCCTGCCATTTATCCCTGCGGAGAAAGGGGCCTTTGAAAGGTGTGAAGGACCTACACTTGGTATTGGTATGGATATTAACTGCTCTTTTTTGCCTACTGAGAGTGTTACATTGCTTGTGTGCAATCATGACGGGTGCAGTGAGCGAGAATCGGAACAAAATGCATTCTATCTCAATATTACAACGGACGATCCATGCTGGGAACATCTAAACATAGATTGGAGAAAATACCCAGGGACATCTAGTGTAGAGTACCCAATGATTAATAAGGCTTACGACTTCTTTGTGCGCAGCGTTGCCTGCCCGGGCACAATTTTTGCGTTCTGGATCGAGTTTCCGGCAAATCCAACACCAGACCTGAGCGACAATGGAACATTCTACTTGGATTACTTGGATTTTGTCGCTCTAAAATGCACAGTGGTAGATAAGATTGCAGAAATTAATGCTGTAGTGGACAGCGTAGGACAGGTACTCTCGGTCGTTGAGAAGCGGAGGCTAGACGCAGCAGAGGTTGATGAATTATATCTTGGAGCCGACCTCCATAAACGACTCGCCCCCACTTTCCTTGATGGAGTCTATGAAGGCATTATGGTCTATGATGGCAGACAGGAACACCAGATGATGTGGCTTGACTACGCCATGACATTAAGAGACCCGTCAATAATTCAGAAGAAGACCAACGTAACACTGATACCAAACGAAACTATACTCGTGGAAACGTTCGAAAGCATCTTCCGCGAGCTTTTCGCTATCAATGTGTATCTTTACGCCGATAACGTCCTGTCGAGGGGGGAGCTGCAGCAAATGCCGGCAATAGCAACTGTGAGGAGGGATGCGGTGAAAGTGAACCGTGCTATGTTTCTTCTTGTAGCGTTGATACTGATCTATATTATGGCAATAGTGGTAATATTGTATTGGCTAGAGCCACCGGTGGTTCCGGGACATTTGCCGTATAGTTTGGCGGGGATGTATGCGTTGCTTTATGCGAGTAATTCAAAAGAGGAGTGTGGAGAGGTGGTAGGGAGGGGACCCAAGGAAAGGTCTGTAAGATTGGCGGAGCTGGGGAGTTTATATTCTATTGGGAGATTTAGAGATGGGAATGGGGAGGAGCGAGTTGGCGTTTTTAGCGTATAATATAATACTGGAGGGTGTTAGGGGTGACGTTCGCTCTGATATGTTAATGTTTAGGGGGGGGCTTGGGTTTGAGCATCGTGGGTCTAGGGGGGGCTTTAGTGGGGCATAAATCTCATTTTGTAGCTGTGAGACTTGTTAATAAATGTAAAACCTTTCAAGTGGTCTCTCCAACTATAGTTTCGTCTTTGATCTTGTTCCCTTGAGACTTGTAAAAGGTTCGTTCGTTTCTAAGTACGTAGTAGGCCCCAAGATCGCTTTAGTGGTGAAGGTTGTGGATGGGTTTGAGTAAAATTGAATATGAGATACCACTCAAGGGCGTAATCTATTGTAATCTGCAGATGTTCATACAGCCAGTTGCGGCCGGATGGCGGATACGATCTGGTGGCGGACAGGGGTCCGATTTAGCGGGGACTATCTATGAGGTACTGGACTATTGATGAGTTACTAGAATATAGGTAGGGTACTGGACCGGATAAATGTTAGGGGGGTAGAAGTGTTACAAATTGGTTCCTGTGTTTTGGCTGACTCTCTAAAACATGAACCCATTTAGGCAGCGTTTTGGGTACCTTTCCTGTAGTCCTGTACCACTTCGATAGTCCGCACCAAGACAGCAGCAGCCTGGCGCAGGTCCAGTGTGGTCGAGCGACAGAAAACTACAGTCATAGGGACAGAGAACCTGTCGCCCGACAGTTATTATTGACGCCAACTCTGGTCTTTTTGTCGAGCGACAGTTGACCCTAACCCAGGTCACATACCAGGAAAAAACCCTATAATAGAGTATTGACTCGATAAATTAGCTATGCGGGCGTAACTGCCGCTTGCTATCAGATGTAAACTAGCTACCTGATCGTAAGGATTATTATCACCAGCTAGCTTTGATGTGTTTAGAGGAGGCTCAAACGAGTTTAGAGAATACTAAGCATAGGTGGCGCTGACGCCCGCATAGCCAATTTATCGAATCAATACCTACGGTAGTATAGAGTCATTTGACAACTAAGTACTGTTAGGCACAAGTTATGTTATTCAATCGTTGTTAATTACAAAGGACGAACAGCAACAACATCTTCTACTGGCTCCACCTAGTCCCTAAAGGACCCGTGTCCCCATATGGGGGCACGTAACTACAAAAGTCCGGATTGACTTTTCGCGGGTCATGGCAACGCCTGTACAGCACCTACTACCTAATTGGGGTAAACCTCAAAAAGACTTAAGAACGAGAGCTATCACTAAGTGAGAACTGTACATTTCTACAGTCAGATATTTCTTAAGCAAAAATACAAGTACAGCAGTGCTAAGTAGTTTTGCTGTTCTCTAAGCTTGGGTTGCCAGTAAGCCGGGGGGGGGGGGAATGCTGTCATGGAACGTGTCATCGGTGGATGTCTTGGAATGTTTTATAAGAGCCTCAGGTGGCTCGTAGCTTAGATCATCGGAATTCATCATGTCATATCTGTCGTAATCAGGTCTCAGTGCTATCAGGAGCCAAGCCTTTCCAGGGCGATATTACAAATGCACTCTGCTCCCTGGGTATTGTATGCATTGCAACCAAGCGCCAGAAATTAGTGAACTAAAGATAAGAACTGACAGCTTTTCAGGTACTATTAGTTACTTAAGCAATGAAAAATTCTGTAAAATAAATCACAGACTTTGCTCTTATTAGTTAATTAGGGTCTTTATTTATTCAGTGGTATCATCAGCCACCCGAGGCTTAGCGGGCTAGATTTACTTATGGCCCCTACGGCTCCCCCCCACCTTGCAATAAGAACATCATACTACTCAGACTTCACAGTGCTGCGCAAGCGTATCCCATATATGAAAAACTCCCAGAGTATGGCGAGGGAGGAGTCTAGTGGTAGGGATGACCGAGATACTAGTAGCGAGGCTTAATCTTCCGAGGCCTACGAGAGTGCAGCAGAAGAAAAACAAGTTGAAAGCAATAGCAAAAGTCACAGAGATGAACTTGAGTCCCCTACAGGCTATGCAAGCTTGACCGGCCAGCAATATCATGAAAGCGGTAATGATGGTGAAATTGAGGAGAGACCTATCCAAGTGAAAAACGAGTTTTTGACAGGACTAAGGGATCTTAATGACTCTTCTAGTCCCCTTTCATCTTCTCAACAATCTCACTCATTTCAGTCTTCCGTATCTTCAGAAGTAGCTTATTACCATAGATTTTCGAGAAAAAACTCGTATCCGGACTGGGTCGGTCCTATCTCAGGCTTCATCGAAACTTTACCTCTACAATAAAAAGGATGAAGAGATGTATATGGATGGAGAACGAATTGTACGTCCCGACTTAAATAAATGCTACATCTATTGCACCAACTTACCCTGTTCGTAGCTAACTTCCTTGGTAGAATTTGTTCCCAGAGCCGGAGCTCTCGTTAGACGATGCCCCGCAAATCAAAATAACCGACCTCCTCCCTATAGAAATCCAAAGTCATATAAAATGCCTTTAGAACGCTTTAGAGAGACTACGTATCAAATATCGATACCTCGCCTAGCACTTCTAGGGTCTAGACATCCACCTCTAAGGCGATCTACACATCTGGACATAAACAGAGATGAAAGGGCAGAAAGAAAGCTCGATGATAAGAATGACTCCAAATCTGACGGCAGTGATACTGGGGGTAGTACTTCATCACGGAAGTATAAGCTGCGGTGGAGGTAAAGGATTGACTATAATGATAAATCAGTGCAGTCTAGTGAAGATTTGTGATGAAGTAGCTGTATGATTTTCAACCACTCATGTAGTGTGTACGGATACAGAGAACGGAGGTTATAGCAAGGTTTTTCTCAGTAATTACATCAGGGCTTGAATATACTGAGATTAGAGTAATTTTGTTGTATACGGGCAAAATCTATTATTTATTAATGGCAGACGGTGTAAATCATAAGTTGTAGCTCATAACTGTTACCTAGGAAGTATTAAAGTGACTTGTACTCACATTACATATTCCACAGGCTTCTATTTAAACTCCACTTAGATGTCATTATGAGCTACAAGGAAATAATATACCCTACTTTAGACCAACTCTAGTATACCTCCAAGGTGTGTATTATTTTAAGCTTACATAGTACTGTAAATGACATGTTAGGCCCGTAAGCCAGTTCTTTCAATATTGATGCAATAACTAGTGAGCCACGTAGATACTTGCAGTGTGAGTGATATGACGGATTACCTCATGGCAACGCAACTAATCTGCAAAATTTATGACGACGCTGGTCAGGGTTATACTGAGGCTGTGAAACTTTGCATTATGGGGCTGGTTTGTAGAGATTCGAGTTTGGTGGTGGATGATTTTAAGAATGAAGTAGAGTTGAAGATAGTCTCCCCACTAGTGGAGAATTTAGAGTCATTCTGTGAAAATGGGATAGAAGAGATTCTCAAAGGTTAAATATTGATACCTATGTAGTTAGTTATGTGTTATCCGTACCCTAAAGATTATATATGCATTTAATACTAGCGTAAAGAATTAGACTACTACTATATTCTATACAATACATGTATTTAATACCTATACCAGATCTGTCTAGACCGGGTCAAATGTTTAACGGGGCCCACCTTAGGAATTGATATAAGGGGTTGTTTTGAAGCTAAGACCAGAGGATAATGATTTTGAATGGCCCTAGGGGCACTCTGGGGGGTTTTAGGGCAACAAGAGCAATATCAGTTTTTACTTGGGCTATTTGGGCTTGCCTAGGCTCCCATGAAATATGTTTAGATGGGCTGGGCCAGTAACTTTTTTTGCCCGGGCTTGCTCACCGGAAGACCTGGTCTAGTCCGGGCCTGGGGCTCTCAGGAGGAATATTGATGCCTTTAGTGTTCGAACTTTAGAGTAGTTCCTAGAGTTTTAAACCCTGGGCGAGTTGGGGAGATTTCTTGGGGCGGTTCCCTATTCTTTTGGGGCCAACCCCCCTTCTTTTTAATGTTCGAAATCGGTGAAAATCACCATTTATAAGCCGATACTACCTATATTCCCGTTAGAATTGTCCCTAGAAAAATAATACATTTATACTCAATCAATATCTACTCTATATCCAACACCTTAGTAAGACCTTTAAAAGATAAATTTCTCCCCGGGAGCATGCCTGAGCACCTTATGGTAACACAGATTGCAGCCTTGGCAAGACTTAGAACCCTTCATGCTGCCATAGATGCATATAGCCGAGGCCCCAGCCCCCACATGTCTTTCCCTATTAGAACCAACTTGGGATGAAACAGATATCTAGTAACGAATAGGGTCGATTTCCACATCAAGCCTCAAACCTTGGCATGCTTGTACCAACAGCCACCATGCAAGCGATAATGTTTTTTCTCAGCCGAGCGTTAAATTTCTGTAGCTGAAAATGTACCTGTTTAGGGAACTACTTCCAAATATCCCGGGGGCCCTACGATCCAGGTCACCCCCCAATTATCAAGACTATATTTTACTTCGCCTTCCCCGACTGATTCCCTAGTTAGAGTCTCGCCACCCCAACATGGTTCCACAGCTCTAGATGCTCTCTGTAATACCAAGGACACCCCCTCACTCCCAGCTATGTGCCCTTCTGTTACCATCCATCCTCTCAACAGCACCATTACTAGAGGATTCACACAGAGCGCTAGTGAATATCCTCGTTCACTTTAATCACACCTTCCACTACACTCGAAAAGTCCCAGGGCAAAAGGCAGAACGGTCCCGATGAAGGAAGAGATTTCAAATCCCGTCGATACCACTCGGGAACTATGGGACCAAACTTGTCAGTCACAATTACCTTCCCCTAGATAATCAAGAACTAACTCTTACAGCATCCCCGAGCCCCCTTACGGAAGAAAAGAAGCGTTTAGTCTCTAGAGACCTTGCTTCTGTATTGACTTGGCACATCTGGACTATAGTTTCTTGTCTTACAACTGGAGTACTGCTATTCTTCAACTTCTCCCAATATGTTATTGGTACCGAGATCGGTAGAAACACAGAAGAGACCTCAAATATCCTTCGTGCCCTGCAATTAGCGGCGAAAGCACACGAAATTACTATCATTTCCAGCCTGGTTAACGTTGGGAGACAGATGATACAGTGGTGCTTGATAGGAGATGGAACACTACTCGGGATTCTGGGCATGGAGAACGCGCTCTCTAGCCTGTCACTACTTATATCACAGGAGTTCACAGCAGCACTTGGGTATAGTGCATCCATATTACGTGTGTGGGAGAAGCGGACTCAAGAAGAGCGCCGACGAGGAAGGGTGACGCTTAGGCTCATGGGATTCATTTCCATCGCTTGTCTCTTATGTGCAGTGTCAGGGCCAGCAAGCGCGGTGTTAATGATACCCCAGAATAGCTGGTACCACGAAATAGATCAACCCGGGCTCGACCAACCAGCATCTTTCCCAAATATCTTAATCGACACACGGCTAGGATACTCGCCGCTATCAAATCGTATAGATTATTTCGAATATGTAACCGATTACTGGCAGAAGGTGTTGACCTCTAAAGAACAATACCAAAATCACCAGACCTCCGATACAAGTGAGAGTCACCACTTTTATGAGAGAGGCGAGCCAGCCACGGCTAACACTACCGTCTCGTGGGATCGTCCGCTTGTCGTTGATGCCGACTGGAAGGGTGCGACAACTCATTCTACAATCATGTGGGATAGCGCATCGATGGTCAGCGGGAGTCTCTATGAATATAAACCACTTCAGAAAAATCGCGGTTCTAGAGTCCGCTTCTCCGCAGATGTAACCGGAATAGAGTCCAGTACTGTGTGCCGGAGGAGGCGTAAGCAGTCCTGCAGCGGGGATGGGAGCACGATTGTCAACGGCTCAGACTGGTGTTATATGGCTGTTACCCGGGACTCGTCTGAGGGACTACTACTGAGTAACCAGGACCTGCTATATGTGGCTGACCATCTCGAGGATCGTACAAATGGTCTCCTCCCAAGGTTCTGGATGACCGAGGGGCCGAGGATATCTTCAAACAACAGATTCACAGACTCTATCGTATTCGTTTTTGAGGACCTTGAACTCTTGTATCTTGATCCACAGTCACCAATTATCCCAACTATCACTGTCTGCTCGGTATCCGCAACTCTAAAAGCAGCTACCGCCGTATCAGAAAACCAATTATTCTCCGCAGACCAAGCCGAATTCGATACACACCTCCACTACTTCAACGGCAACTCCACCACTATCAGTGACGCACGTCCGTTACTATACCACGAGAACTGGCTCGACCTCATCCACGCACCAGACAACTACACGAACCTAACATACCCGAATCGCAACATATCAAACCCCACCGAAAACACATCACTCAAAACATGGGCCACTCATCTCCTCAGTTCTTCAAACGCATTTACAGAAAGTGTTTGGGGATACGGCCAGACCACAACCCCCTACGAAGCCGGACTTGTGGAGATCGTAGTCGGTGGTGCATTCATATCCGTACTCCGTCAGATCTCTCCTTCGAGCTCACAATACCCACCCGTATTTAATGTGATGGATATCGCTGAGCCACAGATGTATCCTCCGGAGTTGATGCTTGAGCCTATTAGGGATTATAGCACCTATATCAACCCACCTATTAGTGTTTATCGTCTCGTTTATAGGTTTAATCTCTCTGTTACATCAGTTCTTGCTATTGTGGTACTCGTTATTCATGCCATTATTGCAATTTTGGGATCAGTGTGGCAGTTGAGGAGCGGCGGTGTTATTGAAGCGTGGCAGTCTACATCGGAGTATGCGAAACTGTGTCTTGGGAGTGATGTTCCGGCTATGGGTGCTGCGCGTGATGTGTCTGCCGGGATGGGAAGTAGTGATGTATTGAATAATATTGTAAGGATTAGAGAGATTTCTGGGGAGAACTTGGGGCTTGTTGTCGCAACACCGGATGCACCACTGGATATTATGCCGTTGGATTCAAGGGAGGTAGATCTACGGAAGAGGTATGGTCTATTTAGGAGCGATACAGGGATGTAGGGTGATTGGGGTGGGTCTGGGGTATTATGCGTGGCTTTTTGTTGGGTTATTTATAATGGGTGGCTTATGATATGCTGGGTGTGAGCTAAGGTAAATATTTTGATATAATAATTATATACCCTATTATTGGTTTGTACATACAATCACCGATGCATTAAGTCTGAGTTTCTAAAGATATACAGTGTTATATAATTAATATTCATTACGAAAAGTGTGATAATAGGTCGTTTCACCACATCCCTTCCACAATTCCTCCCACAAGCTTTGGAAACTCCAGCGGCTGCTACCCCAATAATTCTGTTGACATGTCCTATGTACATATCTCTATCAAGCCCGTAAGAACCCTGTGATGGAAGCTTTGATTAGAATTGAATCTTCACTAGAGAGGCCTGATATATGGCGTCTTTTATTGAGATGGCGTGGAGTAGAGGATATGATACAGCATCACCTTGATCAACTTGCTGTATCATCGTAGTGTCTGGCTATTTGTGTACAGATTATCCTGGTATAGAGTGGTCTCCACGACACAGAGCGTCCAAGTTACCGGAATACAAGTGGCCTTCTTTTACCTTACCGACACCAGAAATACCTGACATTCTTCAGTGGAAGTACGCCCTACCACCGGCTACATCTCTCCCAAAACAAGACGTGGTTAAAATGTTTACCGAGGTTCGAGACTTCGCTACAGCCAGTTAATTTGCTAAGGCTACGGTATACACGGGTATTTGTATTCTATCCCTTATATTGATGTTTTTACGGGATGTATAGCGAGGGGCGGAATACCGCTAGGTCTTCTTGAAGGAATTTTAGGAAAGTCGAGAAATAGTGATGAGCGATGGGAAAGCGGTAGTGCTAGAGAGACATGTGGATAATCTAGTCAGTACCTACCAAGGCTTCCTGGTCGACAACTTTGAGAATCAGGAAGCACCCATTATTGCAAGGGACGTATGAAAAGGAGGGTATGAGATAGAAGGTACATATGAAACCGACCACTCTGGCGCGGAAATTCGTTCACGCGTGGGGAATTAGATTACCTGTGGGAAAGGAACTAAGGATAACTGTGTTGTTGGCTGTATTCTCTCTTTCTTGAACAAGATAGTGTGTAATTCACTCCATCGTCACTGGTTTACGAACTTTGGACCTTTTGGGTGTGCGATGGTCAACACTGATTCTACAATACTCTGGGGTTTGAGGATGACTGAAAACATTTGTTGGGCTATGAATGACTGCTAAGTCTCTTCATTGCCGGGCAGAGATACAAATTAGCTTGGTGGGCCACATCATCTATTGCCGGTGCTACCACCAGCACTGTCCTCACCGTGTCTCCACAACCCATTACTGCCTAATATATTGATTACTCTTGAGCGTTCAGCGGTTCGATTTTTACAACTTAGGATCGCGGAGAAGCGCTGGGGTTCTGTACTCGAGAACGAAATCAATAAAAAACCAATAAATGCGGGTTTTCGGGCAATGTATCCCATGGAAGGGCAAGTGCAACTACTTTTCGCATCTCAGAATCCCCATCAATATATCGAAGCAGCAACTACTAGACCACATAGCATCATCAAGTCGCGATTGTTCGATTATACTAAGTTCCTCGGTCGCGCCTTCCCCGACAGACCCGAAAAAGTATCAGGTCGCTATAATAACTTTCGAATCCATCACAGAAGAGCTGAGTTTTTGTATAAAAAGTGATATACGAGTACCATTCAAGACCGGCACCGACACTGTTTCGTCAATAGTATCCTTCGACCTACATTTTGTTGGCTTGACTCTACTAAACGATAGAATCGGAGATTACAGCGTTGAGTAGATACTCCCGCCCGATATCACGTCTCTTCTTATCACTCAACTGATGTCATTTTTAGTCTTTTTTTATAACCGGGCTTGCTGGCCACGCTTTTGGATCCTGGAAAGCCTCCGGGGAACATAAGATGTGGATACGGCACTTTCTAGCTGAGGACCTCAACGATGAATTCTCGGGAAAGTGTCGAACACTTACCTATGGCTATGACTCCAGGTTGGCTACTAGAAATTCAAATGCTGGCATACATGAGTTCTCACGATCATTCCTGGAGGTGATGAAGAATGCTCGCCGGCTGCCCGATGTTCGTATACAATACCTATGTGGAAAGTTGATCACCCATAATAATCCAATTTCACCTAAAAAAAACAGGAGAATAGACGCCCTATTATCTTTGTTGCTCATAGCGTGGGTGTTATTGTACTCAAGCAGGCGAGAGTCCATCTTGTAATAAGCTTTAGGGCATAGCTTGACTTCAGGTTGCGTTATCCAATGGCTCTTGCAGATGCGGCAAAAGGCAGTGCAAATGATCTGTAAGTGTAAAAAAGCGAAGCTTTTTTATATAGATAGGATGGGGAAGGAGTAAAGAATAACTTGCGCTGAGACGGTTTGCTACTGTGGAATAGCGATGGCGTTTCGTATAATTTCTATACTCCTCAATCAGCGAAGGGGTGGTATATATAATAACATACCTGTGGAAGCACGGAAATAAAAGTTTCCGGTCGGATCCCCGTTGGGCCGAGGGAGATGCGTCACACCTAGGTGACACCGGTTTCGTTAGTAGGCAGAACTACTAAAACTACTCAGGGGCTGCATGTCCTTCTGGATCCGTAAGAATCTTGACGTCACATACCTGTGGGACAGGGCCCCCGGACCTCGGTCCGGGAGTTTGTTGTCCCGTCGGTTGGAAGAGTTACCCGTTGGGGTAATTCGTCCAACCGAGTGGGTGTGTTAATCTAATCTCGGTTAATAATGATGACGTGGACAGTGCGTGGTTTGCCTACGTGACGCACTACGCCACCCCGGGTGTGGGGGCGGGGCGGAGTGCATGCATAGACAGGGGTTTACTCCTTCCTAATACAGCATTCCGCTCCGGGCGCTAGGGTTAATATTTAGCCGACCCATGTAATACAGGGGTACCCCTGCATTACATTAGGTTAGCGAGGGTTAGGGTTAGTGATTAAGAATTTATTATTAACTCCAGCTAGTAGGATAAGTACAAAGTATACACTAAGTATCACCCCTGCGATTGCGCAGAGAAGAGAAACAAAGAGACAAGAGAAGCAATAAGCAAGAGTGTAGTACCACCAGTTGCAGTCCACAAAGGGGGGCTAACATGGTCATACGCTACCAACCCAAGCCACCACAACCTCACCACCCGTTCTCTCCCCCACTGTATGCCCAGTACAAAGTACCAAACACATGCGGCCCCAGTCCTCCACACCACCCCATCAATACCAGTGTCGTCAAAGAGAAAATAGAATAAAGAAATAAAAGAAATAAATAAAGTAAAGAAATAAAAAATCCTATAGAAATAAAAACAACAGAGGCGACACAAGTATCAATCGAATAAAAAGATCAATCACTCCCGTTATTAGCAGCAGCCACACGACCAGCAACAAACATATCAGCCATCCTCTTACTCCACTCAGCCAATATATCATACGCTCTGTCATGAGCCCGGATATTCAGGAGGTAATCAATCACGGTGTATTTGGTGTCAGGCGGGTGTAACACCTTGTCGAGTTCCATCAGCTCCTCCTCCTCCTCGGTCAAAACCCCAGTCAAAATTCCACTCATACTCATACATCGAACATGTCCACGATCCCACCTCTCCCCACACAAACAAATTCTGCCAAACCCATAAAGTCCCCGCCGCCAATTCCACAACATTGTCTGCTTCTTCCCATCACAAATCCCTACAAGAATCAAGAGTTCAACCGTCAGCCCACCCTTCTTCACCAACAACAAAATAAAAAATAAATAAAAAATAAAAAATAATAAATAATAAATAAAACATACCCAAAACAGCTACCATATCAAGCCCAGCTAACCTTGCTTCCGGCTCCACTATAGCCAACATTGTACCAGTTTTATTGTCCCGCTTTCCCACTATCAAATTCTTCTCCGCCGCTAGAAACTCCACCAATTTTCCCTTGACCTTACCAGTGTCAAGTCCAACAAGTCCTACTGTCTCTTCCCTGAATTTCCCATACAGCTTATCGTAAACCAGATGGCCAACCAGCAATGTTTTGGGTCTCCTGGCAGGAAGGGAGCAAACAATATTACGAAGTGGATTGCTGGCATCCATGGTATAGAGATGGTGTTGGAAGCTGCAGCGTAAGTGTTCCATTCGAGGCCTAATCTCCAGGACTCCACAGAGGTTGCCAAAGAGCTTGGGACGCTTGGAGGTACCACCAGCCACCCACACCATGCATTCATTCCACGCCAGCTCTAGGGGCTTGAGGAACTTTAGCCAGGCACCAGACTTGACCCAAGCATCAAAGAGAGGCAGGCCATATTCCATGATCGGTCGTAGGTAGACTTTAAACAGATTGAGCCTAACACGAGGAGTCCAAGAATCAGAGCTCAGCTGGAGAAACCCTTTGAGCTTGAGAGTTTTGGTAACAATTATGTCGCGGTGGGCTTCAAAATCTATACCCTCACATGTAACCGGAAAGCCAAGATAGCGGTAAGTGTTGACAACAGGCAAAGGCTTCCCATAGAGGGAGAGGGGGACATGCCACTTCTGGTGCATCTCAGTGGTTGTAACTACACCACACTTGGGTACTTTGAAGCGCATAACATGGTCAACAGCCCATCTTTCACAGACGTCAAGCAGGACAGTCGCTTTAGCCCAGTCCCGATACAGTAGCGCTCCATCATCCGCAAAGAAAAGGCTGGAGGGCAGTCCACTGCCATCACGAACGGTAGCATTGAGTGCCACTACAAGAGAGTTGACAAACTTGTTGAACACCACCGGTGACAGTGAGACTTTTAATACCAACCACCCTTCGATGAGAATCCAAGGTAGCACCGTTGACAACCAAGCTGTAGGACATGGAGGTGAACATGAGTTGGACCACCAGTTCAATCAACAGAACAGGCATCCCTTGGGCACGCAGCTCCCCCACCAATATATCCCTACCGACCATGTCGAAAGCAGCCTCAAAATCAAGGAACACTGCAATAGGAAGCTCTCCCGAAGCCAGAGCATGATGAAGAGTCAAAGCATGAGTGAGAGTAGAGTAGCCTTTCCTGAAACCACTCTGACCAGCATCAACAGCATTGAAAGGCAATGTAGGATCCTCAAACACTGGTAGAATCAAGCTTTCGAAGACTCTTCTAAACATTACCAGTATGGAAATTGGCCTTGTATTGGATGCAGTATAAGGCAGTTTAGGGTCCTTGTGGATAGGATAGAGAAGGGACCTGTTCCAACGTTGAGGTGTGGAGCCATGGAGTATACAGGACTGGAAAAGAAGTGAGAGATCGGTAACAAAGGAAGTATCCAGTAGGGCTTTCATCTGCAAAGCATGGATACCATCCTCCCCACAAGACTTGCTGCCTGGAAACCTGGCAATGAACTCCCTGACACGTTTCTCAGAAACCATGCTTAGCAGTATGCTGGTAATCTCGTCAATGTTCATCGATGGTTCTTCAACAGGTATAGGTGTATCAGAGTCTGATGTATAATCCAAGCCAGTAGAAGACTGAGGAGTCGAGCTGTTGTAGACACTATCATACTTGGACTCACATTCTTCCATCGGTGTACTGTTGTCAAGCTCAGAAATAATTGTTTTCCCAGTGGTGGAGGATCTCTGTACTCTTTTGAACAATCCAATAGCTCCATCCATATCCGTCGACGTCGAAAGCTTGTTGACCACCCTATCCGGACCCCTTCTCTCCACCCCCGGCTTCACTATTCCCAAGACCTCCTCTGATATTGACTGGACCTTCCCCACCAGCACCATATCCAACATATCCACGTCATATTCCTCCGACCCACCCTTCCAATCGCAGATATTCTGTAGTAAAACCCAAGACTCCCGAAACAATTTTTTATAATCCTTCCCTTTTTTCCTATTTCCACCATTACCGGAGACAAAATCATTCCCACCCTTCAATCTGTTTACCCGAAATCTCAACACACCATCATCCTCTCCATTCACCTGCCTACCATCGGTGTTCCCAGTATTAAAAATTCCGACAGCGTCAATGTCCACCTCCATCATATAAGCATGATCTGTATGTATTTTCAGATCCTGACAGGAATGTAAAGTGAGTGTACTGTCTATCATTAATGCCATATTCGAACAGTAAAAGCATGATCGGTCGTCAGCTCAATCCCACCACTACCACCGTCAAAGCTAGGTGTCATTCTTGTAAAATTTCCACCTGCCTGCCATCGCCGAAGGATTGGATCCTGTCCATAGGGCCTGTAGACGTTGCTGACCTGGAAACCTTGTATTGACATCTCCAAGTACCAGGTCAACCTTTGGCAAATTCTGTAAGTTGCTGTTCCATAGCCGCCGTAGTCATTGAAGTGAGGGTAATAGACGCCTGCAAAAGTGAAACCTTTCAACCGAGCCACTATCCCAAATTGATCACCCAGCACACTCAGAACCTGTCCCCTCCACCTGTCCGAAGCCAACAAATAAATTCCTCCACTAAATCTTCCCTTCACATGTCGTTGAGCGTAGCCTATTGGTAGAACCGTTGTCCCAATCACCGCCGTATTTGCCAGCCTGCTAGCACGCTTTGTGTACCAGTGCTCGCAACAAAAATGAAATCGAACCTCTTTCTCCAACATCCCCTGCATGTGATAAAACTTCCCGTCCTGGTATGAGCTGTGCACATTCACATATCCAATTCGAAGATCCATCAACATTTTTCAATGGAGGAATCCGAGTTATAACTAGATGAGGATGAGGATAGGGAAGTAGTAGTGGCTTGGGAAAGGGGAACGGAGCGGCGGGACCAGATATTGGTACCACTACCACCAGGTTGGGCAGAAGGTGGCGTTTTATTCCCACCACCATCATCGTCGTCGGTGGGAACTTCAATAGGTGGAGGTCGTTGTAGCGAACCATCCATGGCACAGTCATTGTCAGAGTCATCTAGTGGTGCAGAGTAGTCAGAACTTGTATCTTCTTATAGTGAAAGGGAACAGAATTGTTTAGTTTACCATTATCCAGTTGACTCGATGCTTTACTTCCAAGCCCTATATCATTTCCTTTGGAGTACTTGGTGAACTCCTTACTCCAGCCACGTCTCTCTATCCAGTGTGACAGGTAGAGCTTCGTCTTACTGTTACTAGTGGTTGAGGATGACTGAGCTAGCCGCTTTATAAGTGCTCTTCTCAGGGCTTGCTCCTGTCCCTTCCTTCCACTGGCAACTTTACCTTCACTCCATTTATAACAGTCGGGATTTAAAGGGTCAAAGGACTCTAGTAAGGTAAAGCTTGGGTCCTTGGTAAGCTTTGTGGTAATGCCAACCACATGCTTCTCCATCACAATCATTTCCAGAATTGAGTTATCAATCCAGCTCAGATTCAGAACCTGTCGTAGCTTCAAGCCTAAAGTATCATGAAATACTTGTTTGAGACTACTTAGGTTTTGCCGTTTGAAGCCTTTGACATAGAGATGCTGACAGACCGGTACCGCTTTGAAGTCATCAACTCCCTTTGATGCTTTTGACGCTGGCAGAGAATTTAAAGCGTCAATCGGTGGATTGTTGTTTGAATCTAAATAGTATTGTTAACAAACATAATTATATTACCAGACTTTATCCTGCAGGACCTACCAGACTCCTGCTGGAGTATAGGTGAGAAGCTGGCTGCTCGGGCAGATAGGCGGGATATGCGCCCTTCAGATACCATTTTAGCTTCACCAAAAATGTCACTACCATCCATAATTAGGTCTGTAGTAGTTGATGCGCTATCGGTAGCTTTCCCTTTCCCCTTCCCTTTACTTTCCCTTGACCAACAAGGTGGACTTAAGTAGACATCCGGAGACTCATCTCCTCTAGCAGCTACTGTAATATTCCCACTATTACTCCTAGTAGCAATATCCACTGGGCCTGCAGTAGAGGATTTCAGGCTTTCTAAGGATGACAGTGCGGTAGCAAGTAGTTTCTGCGCTGTAAGAATATCGTTTCTTATGGACTCCAGCTGAAGCCCATTGTAAGGTCCCAGCTGGGTACCTTTGTTACTTCCTTGGCCGGCAGAAACAGGAGTGGTAGAGGCTGAAGGAATACTTCTTGAAAGACCGGTGGTATTTGAACGCTGGTACTTTGTAGTCATACCAATGGCAGGATTGGTAGAGCCACCGAAGCTGAGTTTTCTCTTTTTGGTGAGAGGGTTTGTTGATACTACAGCTAGAAAAACCATTAAATATAAAAATACTCTATGAATTGGTTGATAGTAGTGAGTTACCATTAGAAGCCATGACAGATTGCAGCCCATCCTTGATTCTATTGACCTTCTCTTTTCCAATTCCAATATCCTCCAAACAAAGTGCTATAAAATCAGTGGTGCTTAGTGTTTTTGTGCACCGCTTCTGTTCGGACCCTTTAGAGGCTTTGATACTTTTAAGAGAGACCATACCACCTGCACAACAAATGTAGCGGCGGTATCTCTCCCCCTTATCATTGGCATTACCAGCATTGCTTTTTCGAAAGGTCCCAGTCTTGTTCAGTGCCTTTTGATGGCATTGTGGGCAGGAAAGATTAGTATTATACAGGTCAAAAAGCCTATCAGCAAGGAGTAGACGGCCATTCTCCAAGCGTGAAGTGTGTAGTTGAGGCATATTTTGGCCACTAGAGTTTGTCGAGCTGGGGATTGTACAATTGTACTTCAACAAAAGTGTAGAATATAGTAGTAGTAGTAGTAGTAGTGGAGGATAATATGAGGTATGTTATAATGGTAGTGATTTGATCTAACTGATAGATTCTGAAATCAGCATTCTGTAAAAGGGAAATACCTTCGGAATATTGAAATGGTTTTGAAATATTTGTTAAATATCATATATCCAACAAATCCATTAAAAAAAAAATATTACTCACCAGTCAATAATTTGGAAAAACACATGAAAAAATAGTACCGAAGGTAAGGGGGGCAGGGCTTCCTTATATGTAAAAGCCCACTTTGGCCATATAATGGGGTACAGTAAGCTTTAAAATATAAGTGGTAGAGATTTTGAATTAACATAATTTTACCGCAAAAACTAATTCACCATTAAAAACCTCCGTCGTTAGGTGGTTGATGGAGTTTCTTTGTAGCTCATGATACAAAGTACCACGGAGTGAAAGAGAAATTAAGCAGTAGTAACTTCAAAACATATTTAAAGTTTTCTGAAGCGCCCCACTGTGCCACCCGCTGTTTGCTGGAGGGACCCCCTCAAGTTGCTGATTCACATACAAAAAAAACCAGTTTTCAACCCCAAAAATAACCCCCAAACCGTCAGGAAAATTCGTCCGTCTGAACCAAACCGGGAGGGTATATGAGGGGCACAGTTACAAGAGTTTACAACTAAAGTGCATGGTATAATAAAAGTTCTGTTGTAGAATAAATGGGTCCTTCAAACTGGGTATACCGATAAGACAAATTTTAAAGTTGTATAGAGCCAGGGTGATACCAGTTCCGAACTCTTGTAGCTGGGTAAGAAATTATTATGTATTGCCGCACACTACTCACCAGCCTCTTGGGTAAAAAGAATACAAAAAAGCCGCACAAGTTGCCTTCAACAAAATCTCATACATGTTGTGGAATAAAAATATCGTTGCCTCCAAAAAACAAAAAGAAACCTATATCAAAAGTATACGGAATAATAAG